>JAMPIV010011345.1:0-329081 GCA_024509875.1 Oreohelix idahoensis | reverse complement strand
ATCCTCTAGATAATAAAGGTTTTCCAAACCTAGTTCATTTAACAAAGTAGCAAGTAATGGTCCTTGGTACCTGCATCAACAGATGCAGTACAATACAGCGACATGTGAGCTAGGAAAACATCTCGTGACGACGACTTTCGAAGACAGGCTATGAACCAAAAATCGTTCACGACCAAAAATCGATAGAGTTAATGAAAATGTTAATTTACCTTGCCTTCCGGAAATACACAGAAATATTATGCCTCCCGGCATGTGCAAATACACTAGAGGTATTATCTCGAATAAACGAAATATCCATAAGAGGACTCTCACATTCCTGACAGAACAAAAAAATAGCGGAGATCCCCTCTTCAACGAGGCATCTCTTTCGCCATTCCAAATCGCTCACTCCACTAGTGGTGGGCGGAAACCGATCGACAAAGAAGCAAGACAAGTCATGCGCAGTCCAGCGCAAAATGACCACAGCTCAAACTTAACTGCATTCGATACCAACGCGAGAAGACAAATGCTTACCGAGAAAAGTGACTATAAATTTCAAGCAGTTGTTGCCCTTGCGTTATAAAATAGATATTGAAATAAAACGATGTTGCGAGAATTTATCACGCAACATATCACCACCTCCTCCCGATTAAAAAAAAAATGTGGAACATATTTTTTTTTTCAATATCAAAGAGCAAGCGATAAGCGGCTCAAAACGCACGAATTATGCGCTGATAATTAATTAAATTGCCAAACAATAGGCTAATTATAGAGTGTCTGGTGAGGATATACCTCAACAGAAAAATAAATATGTCTCAAAAATATTCACATCGGGGAGGTGTCACCAACACACATCACGTTAGCATGTAAACACAATATACGTATGCAAGTTACTATAATCATCATTAAACAGCAAACTCTAATATTGTCTTTAAAAATGGATGTACAAATCTGATAGGAAAATTTAAATAGTACATTCTTTGACATGTAATGACATAAGTACATAGTAAAGTTAAACTACATGACGATCCAGGACATATGCTCTGGTATTCCGAGGGTAAGTACACAATCTAGAACTCGTATGCTTGATACTAGTAAGGTAAGTCCTCAGCTCAACAATGACATTCTGAGAAAGTACAAGCAATATAATGCTAATTAATAACTAATATGCTTCATAAGGTACAATACATTATTAATAATTGTGGCTGTTTAGTAAACTAACGGCCCTTATATTAACTACTCAGTCCTCCTCTATCATCTTAAAAAACGAACAGAAGAAGATGACAACAAAGCACGATAGTGTGTACATATAAAGTAAGTACAGATGTGCTAATCTATTGTAGAAATATAGGTGTGTTATGACTCTGTAATATATGGAAATATAGGACAGAAGTATTAGTTGGAGTCATGTGGGCATCTAGACAAAATGTCAGCCATCACATTATCCGCACCACGGATAGCTCGTACCGTGAAGTGAAAAGTTGAAGAGCTATAGCATATCGAGTGGATCTCGAACTCTTCAAATTCTTAGTCTGAATAGCTGTAAGAGCTTTCTGATCAGTCTCTAGAATGAAATGTGCGCCCAGGAGGAATCTTTGTAGCTTTAGAATTGACCAAACCATCGCTAACAACTCACGGTCTAAAACCGAGTAGTTCCTCTCTGCCGCATTTAGTTTTCTAGAAATGTACATAACAGGATGCAGAGTATTTGCATATTCTTGCATCAGTGCTGCTCCAATCCCAGTGGATGAAGCATCACTCCGAAGAACAAAAGTCCTATCAAGAGTAGGTAATCTTAAGATGGGAGGAGAAGAAAATATATTCTTGATTTGGTCTAGTGAAGATTGGCATTCTTCAGACCAACGGACCAGATTAGGCGAACCTTTCTTCAACATTGTTGATAGAGGTGCCATGATCGAAGATAAATTTGGAATAAATCTCCCATAAAATTGAATTAAACCTAAGAGACTCCTAACTTGTTTCTTCGTTTTAGGAACAGAGATGTTCAGTAATTTGGAAGTATTGTGGTCTTCTGTCTTCAAGAGACCATGACCAACACGATGACCCAGGAAAGAGATTTCACCAAAACCAACAAAAGCTTTAGAAGGTTTTGCTGTCAAATTAATCTCACGTAGAGTGGACAGTAAGTCATATAACCCTAAATAGTGATCTTCCCAGGTATCACTTGCCAATAACCTTTAGACAAGTCAAGTTTAGTGAAGAATCTAGAATTAGAAAGTCTAATCAGTAGATCTTCTAACAAAGGCATCGGTTCAGCGTCGAACTTTGTGACCTGATTCAATTTGCGATAATCAACGCAAATTCGTATGTTCTTATCCTTCTTCCGGACAATAACCATGGAAGAAGAATATGGTGAAGTCGATGGTTCAATTATATTTAATTGAATCATTTCATCCAATTCCTTTTCCACTTGCGACTGAAAGTGTATAGGAATAGGATACGGCCTAACCCTAATTGGATTATTGTCGGTAAGAATTATGTCATGTTCTATGACATCTGTGTGTCCAGGAATGTCAGTGAGAACATCCTGAAATGTTTGTAACCTCGACGAGACTTGTCGATGTTCGTCACCAGAAAGATTAGGAGAAACAGAAACGTTTTTCCAAGATTCCGTGGAATGTAATGGAACCACTGGAAGGGGAAGGTTGACATCAGAGAAGGTAGCTTCCTCATCCTGTATGACAGACTGGGATGAATAATGACCGTGAGGTGCAGGAGCATCATCCGATGCCTGGAAAATAGGCAGCAAATAGTCCGGACGTTCGTGAAATTCCGAAAGCATGTTTATGTGGAAAGTTTTATGCTTTCCATCAATATCGACCACATAGTCAACATCGGAAATCCGAGAGACTATTGCAAACGGACCTTTCCATGCAATAAGAAGTCTATTTTCCCTACTGGGGAGTAGGACGAATGCTTTGTCACCTGGACAAAGTTGTCGTAGACATCTATTCTTGTTAGCAAACTGTCTTGCCTTCTCTTAGCAATTTCTGATGAAGCAGTTGCTAGCTTACATGCCTCAATGATCTTTTGTCTAAGAGCAATGACATACTCATATGAGGATTGAGTTTCATCGCTAATATCATCGGCAGTGATGAGATCGTGTAATAAAGACATAGGGCCGCGTGGACCCGCGCCAAAGACAAGTTCGAAGGGAGAAAATCCTGTGTGTTCATTAGGGACTTCTCTATAGGCAAAGAGAGCCGCGGGTAAAACCCTGTCCCAATCTTGAGGATGATCTTCAGTTATCTAACCAAGCAAAGTCTTGAGCGTTCTATTCAGACGCTCAACTAACCCATTAGACATAGGATGGTAGATACTACTGAGAGATCGTTCAATATGTAAGGTAGACATTACCTGTTGAACATAGTAGTCCATATAATGAGATGAGTGCCATGGTCTGACAATATTTCTCTGGGGAACCCCAAGCGAGAAAATATCAACCAAAGAGCATCTGCGATAACTGTAGTAGATAATGCTTCTTAAAGAGGAAAAGCCCTCAGGCCATACGTTGTGCACATATCGACACATGTAAGGATAAACTGATGTCCTCTGGACGACTTGACCTTAAAAGGGCCAATAATATCTATGGCCATTTTCTGAAACGGCCGAATAGGAATGTCAGCAGCCTGGATAGGCCGAATCTTTGGTATGTATATCTTAGGTGTTATTTATTTACGGTCGATCTGTGTAGCGTCACCCATTTATGTGGACCTCCTGACATACCTTGCATGATCGGCAGTAAATACGAATCTCCTTATTGACAAAAGGCCAAAAGAAAGCCGCAAGGACTCTCGACTTCGTACGGGCAAAACCCATATGTCCAGCACATTGCGAGTCATGAGCATGTTGCAATATTTGGACTCTCATGCTCCTGGGAACAAGAATTTGCGAATGTGCCGACGTAGTCGAATCTTGTACCATACGTACAAGTACGCCGTTTCTCATTGCAATCCAAGATTTTCTATTTGTATCCTGATTCGGATCACCTTTCTTCGCAAGAACGAAGAATTTTTTTAAAGAAGGATCTTCTTCTTGCAATTTTATGAAAGAGTCACGAGTGATTACTAAGTGACTATCTTGGCTATCAACTTCATTATCACTATTCAGTGAAGTTTCGGGTGTTTGTAGAGCTTGTGCTCTTGTAACTACTGCATTTGTAGCTTGCATGTTATTATCTTCCCAAGAACCAATCTGCTGTGGGGTACACTCCCTAACTCCGTGAATACGACCAATAATAAGGTCCGCAATACGGAATCTATGAAAGAGAACAAGCATGCACAATCACCATAAAGAAAAAGGAGTGGCAATGCGAATTACAGCAGTAGGATATTTTTTTCTAGAGTGCCGCCAAATGTGACACATTTAATAACCCTTCCTGTAGCACAAGATGGATCTACAAGCGATTGTCTAACACCAATAGTGGTGCATCCGGAATCGAAAAGTAGTGAGACCGGAGTATCATTAACAAGACCCTTATGTAGAATTAAAGAACCCCTCCCGTCATGCGCAACAGCAGCAGGAAGAGCGGGAAGTGCGTGACCACAACTCAAAGTAGTTATGGTACCCGGTTCGAATAAAGTACTGCATTGGGGGCATTTGTTTGCTCTCTCAAAGTCAAAAGCAGCAGCCACTACCGCGTCAAAGTTTAATTATTATCAACAAACATTATTACTTCTCCCTCAGTTTCCCTGATGTCACAGCATTAGCTTGCAGATATCTCTTTTTTTTTGAGTTGGAGATCTACCCCGACTATTATTACCTCTGAAGTTATCAGAGTTATTATTATCTCTGCAGTTATTATTGTCTCTATTGTAATTGTTATCCTGGTTCGAATTCCAGTTTCCACGATTACTAACATGTTCACATTGATGCGAACATCTATTTGTTTGGTTCTGAGGTCTTCGGCAGGAATAACCTCTATTACCATATCCTCTTTTGAAATGCCTATAATTATGAGGGTGATAGTAACGACCACTATCAGGTTGTCTCCAATTCTTCGAAGAAGAATCACCATGAAATTGATTTCCATGATTTTGACAGAAATTACCGCTACTCTTTCTATCAAAATTTTGTTGGAATCTACGAGCAAAGTTTTGGCCATACGGAGCTGCCGAAGCAACTGGTAAACCTTCTTTCACCTTAGAGTTACCCATGGTTTATTGTGGGTGGCGCAATACGTAATGGCAACAAGAAATCTTCCATTTCTTTTATTGTTTTAGGTTTACGTTCATGAAGGAAAGCAAGGAAAGACTCATTGACAGACGACATGACTTTGTCTCTAAGTATTAAGTCCATAAGTCCTTCATAAGTTTTTTCCGTCTTAGATAGTTCAACCCATCGTGAGAAAGTAATGCGTATTCTTGCAATAAACTCGGAGAATTCAACTCCATTTTCAGGTAACATGTTTTTAAATTGTAGACGATAGCCGTCTTCGTTAAGCTGATATTTCTTTAACAAAGCGGCCCTGACAACCTCATAATTGTTCTTGTCAGGTTCATCCACCATATTTAATATACTTAGAGCTTTACCTGTCAGTATCCCTGATAACTGATAAACATATTTGCTTTGTCTATGTTATGAGCTGTACATGCTTGTTCAAATCTGTCCAGATAGAACATTATGTCATCACTGGAAGGACTAAATGTTGGTAACTTAATCTTAAAAGTATCATTATTAGCCTTACCAGAAGATGAACCCTTGTTTGAATCATTACCATTACTCATGCTCGTCAATTTCAATTTTTCCAACTCTAAAGCTAAGACCTTTTCTTCATGTTCCATTTTTGCTTTCTCTTCCCTCTCATCAGACTCTCTCTGTAATCTTCTTTCCTCAGCCTGAGCCTCTATTTGAAGTCTTTCAGCTTCTTTTTCAAGTCTTTTATTTTCAGCCTCTTTTTCAAGTCTTTTATTTTCAGCCTCTTTTTCAAGTCTTTTATTTTCAGCCTCTAGCTGGAGTTTTCTTTCCTCAGCTTCTGATTCCCTTTTTTGTTTTTCCATTTCCATTTGGAATCTCTTTTCATCCACCTGCATCTGCAGTTTCTTTTGTTCGGCTTCCATATGCAGTTTCTTTTGTTCAGCTTCCATTGCTTTATCATATCGAGCAGTTGCAAATTCTTCTAACTTATCACCAGTCTTCCCAAGCAATTTACCCTGCTCAATAAAGTGCTCAAATGTAGACATGTTGTCTAACATATAAGTCCAAAACCTGAAATAATTAACTAATTTATTTCAAACCTAAGTGTAACAAGTCTTAATTAAGCACTTGTATATTCACATCACCTTATATTATCCCAGTCTCTGTGGGAAACAAGTCTCCAATCAAAGAACTTGTATATGAAATATCAGCACTCAATTCTTGATCATAAGTGCACTTCTCATTCAATAGTGCACGACACTATTCATCATTCATTTATCATCAGTGTAGTAGTAACAGTGCATTAGCATAGCCCATTAACTAATTACTATAACTGTAAACAATGACTATGTAAACAAACAATACAAACAATGTAAACAATAACAATGTAAACAATAACAAAGATCAGCAACAATACAAAAACTTTCGCAGAAATCAACTAAAAATAAAGCAGAAATTAATGAAATATCACAAAAAATGTGACGATATCTGCGATATAATTAAACAAAATACATGACACCACAGTGTATAAACAAAAATGTTGTATGAAACTAAATTATAGACAAGAGTAGGCTAACAAATACAAACAAATCAAAACAAAACTAAAGAATGTGAAATAATAACGAAAACAATATTAAAACATGTCATCACAGCTAACATAAATAGCAACAGAAGTCGCTTAGCAAATTCCAGTATCGGAAATTTGCAAACCCTACAGAAAACGCTCACAATAGACGACCTCTATGACGTGGCATAATCTAACGGAGACACCACCCAACCGAGAACCCGCTGAAATATAAACATATAAATATACAAATAACATATAGACATATAACATATAGAATGAGATGATACACAGAAGACTCAGCAGAAGTATAAGGGCACAGTTTACATACAAACAGGCCACTTAACTTATAGGCTTCCAATCGTAGAACAGCAGAAAAAACGGATGTCAATCAACGTCCTAAAGAGCGAAGCTCCAACGATGATGGCACATCTGAACTGCTTCCACTGCTAACACGATGGTACAAGAGCTTCTGAAATACTGTGTGTTGAGTTGTTTCGGCACTTGACCTTCTAATCCAAAAGTAAGTTGATGGAAATCGGTACTTGGCCTTCTTCAGAAAACAACCCGTTTCAACCGGCACTTGACCTTCACAAAAACGACAGCACTGGAACCTTGACAGCAGCAACTTGCTTGACTTGCGTAAAAGATAACAGCAGTCCGAGTTATCCGGCAACATGTAACAACGCCGGGTACTGTCAAATTCTTGTTTCCGTCAAAAAGTTGAAATTTTGACTTTTACCGGGCAACGCCGAGTACTTTGAAAATTTTGAAGATGTTGACTGTATTGAAGAATGTTAATTTCTTGAAGGATGCTGATGAATTCTTGTTGAAAATGAAGTGGGTAAGGGACCCCGTGTTTGCTGGTACCAGAATCAAACCAGCTTATGGCCACCAAAAGATGCGTGATGCCATATGATGATGGATGGTATCCGCATGTCTGGTTTTGTGTAGTGTGCAGATGTGTTCAGTCAAACAATGTTCATACAAAAATAACAGGGCAATCCACATAGGACGTCAGTAAACTCACGACGTATAAAGTCAATGATTCTTGAAACAGCCGTTGACGTTTTTTCTTCATTATTTATTGTGGACGCCACAGTGACAAAATGGTTACGCGAATATGTAGACACATCAAACAGTCATTATCACAGCAACATTCAATACAGCAATAGACGGTAGACAGCATTACAATGATGAGTCAGATGCATGTTATATTTCATAGTGCTGTAAATGTAGTCAGGTGAAAAACTCCATCCTTTTCTATAACAGCCAGGAGATAACCAGATGTATGAGATCAGTTCACTCTCCTTAGTTTGACTTAAGCAAGACAGACACGTCTGCCGAAGTATAAATAATGTCCTCAAAAATATCCTCTAGATAATAAAGGTTTTCCAAACCTAGTTCATTTAACAAAGTAGCAAGTAATGGTCCTTGGTACCTGCATCAACCGATGCAGTACAATACAGCGACATGTGAGCTAGGAAAACATCTCGTGACGACGACTTTCGAAGACAGGCTATGAACCAGAAATCGTTCACGACCAAAAATCGATAGAGTTAAGGAAAATGTTAATTTACCTTGCCTTCCGGAAATACACAGAAATATTATGCCTCCCGGCATGTGCAAATACACTAGAGGGATTATCTCGAATAAACGAAATATCCATAAGAGGACTCTCACATTCCTGACAGAACAAAAAAATAGCGGAGATCCCCTCTTCAACGAGGCATCTCTTTCGCCATTCCAAATCGCTCACTCCACTAGTGGTGGGCGGAAACCGATCGACCAAGAAGCAAGACAAGTCATGCGCAGTCCAGCGCAAAAAACCCACAGCTCAAAACTTAACTGCATTCGATACCAACGCGAGAAGACAAATGCTTACCGAGAAAAGTGACTATAAATTTCAAGCAGTTGTTGCCCTTGCGTTATAAAATAGATATTGAAATAAAACGATGTTGCGAGAATTTATCACGCAACAGTCACCTCTTTCTTCCTTGCTAAAGAAAGGGTCTCCTAATGTAGTCCATTGGACTCAAGAATGTCAATCCTCTTTGGATAAGGTTAAAACTATGTTTTCTACTTCACCTATCCTAGTATTACCTTCTAAGGATAAGACATTTATTCTTCGTAGTGACGCTTCATCCACCGGGATTGGAGCTGCACTAATGCAAGAGTACTCTGGAACTCTGCATCCTGTGATGTATATTTCTCGGAAATTAAATGCCGCAGAGAAGAATTACTCGGTCCTAGACCGTGAATTATTGGCTATGGTTTGGTCAATCCTTAAACTGCAAAGATTTCTTCTGAGCGCGCATTTCATTGTGGAAACTGACCAGAAAGCTCTTACGGCTATTCAGAGTAAAAATCTGAAGAGCGCGAGATCAACGCGATACGCGATTGCTCTACAGCCATTTCATTTTTCGGTGCGAGCTATCCGTGGGTCAGAAAATGTGATGGCAGATATTTTGTCTAGATGCCCACATGATTCATAACTGTTATACAACTTTGATACAGTTGTTTCTATGTTGAAATGTGTACACATATGTAATATATCATATATTGATTGTAACACTACTTAGCGGTTCATTGATATGTATTCACCGCTGATCTTTCAATGTTTTTCGTCTTTGATGATCATGATGTTAAGATATCTTAGATGGAATTTATGTATAAACTAATGTGAAAATTGTGTCATTGCTAATATTGTAGTATGCGTTGGTGACACCTCTCTGGAAATATTTATACTTAGAGAAGTACTTTCTCAAAGGTCATAAAACTTATGCTTATCATCTGCGCATTGTTATTGGTGCGTTGTGAGCCTATTGTATGTTGCTCCTAGATGTATTTCAAAAAAAAAAATGTACCATTTTTTTTTTCCCGAGGGGTGTGGTAATCTGTTGCGTGCATATTTTGACGCACATTTTACAAAAATCGATATGGCTATTTAATATGGGAAAAATATAGACATTCATTCATTTGTGTATGAAAATGCTGTCTATGGTAAAAGCGAGATAATCCATGTTTGATTCACACTTTTGATTATAGGAGTAATCGTTCTGGATATTGATCCAGCGCAAGGATATTGCGCTTGCGTTTGTACTTATTTTTTAGGGCCAGAAAATATATTAATTTGCTTATTGTGTTTATGGCCTGAATTCATATGTATTACATATTATTAGTACAAGTAGAATCAGTCCTATATTGTATATTTTGGATGGGTAGGAGGGACTAGATTCTTGCTAGCGGAAGTATGAGTTTTCTTTACAAGTCGTTAGGAGTTCCGATGTACTGCTTACAAATGTCGGGGTACGTTTTTCTAGAGCTGGTCCTTTCGTCAGAAAAAAATGTCTCACGAAGTGGTTTTTCTTCTGAAGGAGATGGTGTCTCTACGATAGTTTGTGTTAGAGACTCTCCTTATGTCAGTATATAGATGATTCGGACTCCAGGTAAACCCAGCTCCTATTTTTGATGATCTCGCGTCGGTTAGGCCTAGCTTGACTTTTGTGCTTCGCTATGCTAGTGTCGTGTTTTGTATCGACGAAGATGACAGATTTTCCTGCAGCGGTTATGGCTACATGAATTAACCTGATCACCGTAGAGCTGTATGGAAACATTTATGAAATCCTTTATATACCCATTATAAATTAACTCTGGCTTATATTCTCCTTCCTATGAATGAGTGAACGACAACTCAGGGAGGTAGCCATGTTGGATTTCGGTCATCATATGTTTTGATCACTGCCAAGAGAACAGATTATTTATCTTATTATCGGACAGTGACAGGGAGATCTCAATCTTGCTAGAAACCCCCTTCGTGGTTTCATAATATATACTACAAACTATGGACGTCAAGTAACTTTAGTTATTTATCGATTCGCCTTCACTGACGCGTTTAGTCAGATAGGGGATGTGGCCATAATGTTTCATGACATTGAACTTTTGATGTACTGCCCATTATTTCTGAATGTGTCATGACTTCAGATCTGCTATGTATACCTACAAATTGATATGTCAACGAACCATGATGTACTCGTATGTCCCAGTGTGTACGTCTGAATAAATTGAGTAAACTAAGATTCCAGCAGTCTGCATTGGTGCCTTGTAGACACAAGTGTGAGTGGTTATATTGGTCAGCACACGAACAGTACACCATTCACGGTAATCACACTCTACACTTCTACTTCATACATACACCATCCTGCGTCGGCTGAAGTGACCAAGTTTAGGGCCTGCTTCCCCTGGAGCCTTTGCCTTCCCTAACTCAGGACTAGGGTGAGTTACCCATTTACAACTGGGTAGACTGGAGCATGCCTGATCTCAACAACACACCACTCTTCCTTACAGAGCAGACAGACTGATACTTTACAGTGTGTGTGTGAAAGCAACTTTACAGAGTGAGGAAAGAACGAAAACTTTACAGATGGTTATCATTCTGATTATTATAGGAATAATTCCGGTTTCTATTGTCCTGTGAATAGTTAGACCTTCTAGGAGTTGCATATTGGTTACTGTATCTATTACCATTCCAATTTCCTCTACTCCTGAAAAAATTATCATTTCGTTTCCATCCTCTCTGTGGTTGGAATTGGTTCTGTTCTTGTCCCCGAAATTGTCTAAAATTTCCTCTAGACGGGGGAGATTGATTATCGTAAGAGTTACCACTTTGAAAGTACCCATAGTTATTACCTCTACCACGACCAAAATTCCTGTCGAGACTCTGAGACCTTGGTCTTATGTTTTTGTTGTTCCAAGATGACGCTAATGCCACAGGTAGAGCCTCTTTGATGTGAGAGTTACTCACACATGTGCCTGGGTGAGCGGTAATAAACTGTCTTCCCAATTCTTCCACCAATGTCAAATCCGTAGGTTTCCGTTCATGAAGGTATGATAGGAATTGCTGGTTAACAGAAGACAACACTTTGTCTCTGAGCATTAAGTCCATTAGTGCCTCATATGTTTGTGGAATTTTCGCTAATTCAACCCATCTGTTGAATGTTAATTTAATGGCAGCAATAAATTCCGAGAAGTCCTTTCCTGTTTCTGGCAACATGGTCTTAAAACGCATGCGATAGCCATTTTCATCCAATTGGTAAAGTTTAAGCAATAAAGCTCTGGCAGCTTCATAGTTATTCCTACTGGGACCGTCCATGGTACAAACCGAAGTTAGTGCATCACCTGTGAGAAATTCCATCAATCTACTACACCATTCAGATTTATCAATTTCATGTGCCTCACACACAGTCTGAAAGCGATTAAGGAAGCAAGAAATATCGTCTACGTTGTGTTTGACAATAGGCAAACAAAATCTAACTGATCCTGATACATGTTTATTTGAGGAACTTTGACCCTCAGAATTGTTTTTTTTTTACTATTTAGCAACTTGAGTTTTTCAAGTTCTAAAGATAACATCTTTTCATCATGTAATCTTTTTTTATCTTCTGCTTCCATCGCAAGTATTTTAAGTTTCTCTTGGCTGGCTAAATCTTCAGCTCTTCTCTTCTCAGCTAATTCTTCATTTCTTTTTTCTCTGGCCAATTCTTCATTTCTTTTTTCTCTGGCCAATTCTTCATTTCTATTTTCTCTGGCCAATTCTTCAGCCCTATGTTTCTGATATTCAGTCATAGCAAATTCTTTTAGGGCTTCTCCTTCCATGGCAAAGGCTTTACCTTGTTTCACAAAATAGTCTAAAGTAGCCATTTTGTATCAATGTATACAAGTATTAAGTAATTGTCAGATTTGTATAATCAATAATATTAATGGCTATTAACAATGCAATCAATGAATGGTAAAGAAAAAAAATAATGAAAAAGACAACAAATATAAATATAGATAAGAGAAAAAAAATATTTTGGAGCAGGATAAAACACTAAGCGACAAAAGACATTACCAGTAAGCAACAAAAGAGAATATAAATGTCAAACTAAAGAGGAAAAATACAGCAAATTGAAACACGCTTACTGCTAAGTCAGAACAACACAGGACCAGAGACATGGTGTATAAACATAAAATTTGTATGTAACTGAGAGATAGCAAGGAGAGACCAACAGATACGAACAAAATTAGTGCAACTAAAGCAGAAATACTATACAATGACAACGCACAGAACACAAGACGTCACACCTATACAGCCAGTGGTCGAAGAAAACCAGACAGAGGACCTAAGTCGCACGGCGAATATCAGCCGGATATTCCACTGTTGGAAATCTACAAGCAAACCTAACGAAACATCCAGTGTGAGCCCATTGAATCAATGAGATGAACCTCTTGCACCGAATCACCTCCCAACCAAACCCACAGGGACAAACAAGCTAACAGAAAGGTACAGATATAACATGCAAGAAATAAGAACGAGCTCAGACCAATTTAGCACAGTTCACAAAAAGTGCATATAAAGCCACTTAGCTTGGGGCCAAGGATGGTGAATCTGTCGCACAGCATCTCCTGGACAGGTTGTCAACGTAGCAAGGGCACATCACAGGTCGAGCAGCAATAATGTAGTTATTAGATATCCAAATAGAGCAGGAAGGACGACATCATTGCAGTTTTTCTTACAGAAAGTTCAACTTGATAATGTTGGGCCTTGAAAACTTGACAAAACAGGCGTGTAGCAGCAGCCTGATTAATAACATGTACATCAGAACTTGATTTGAACTAGGAGTATTCACTGGGACTCTGCTGTAACGTCTTTCTCAAAAACACAATAATTTGACCAGTTGTACAATGAGCAGAAAAATTTCGTCACAGTCATATATTTCCACCCGCATCAATTTCATGCCATGCGCAAAGGAAAGTATGCAAAACAGTTCCAGAAATAGTTCATAATGCATAAACAATAGACAACATGGTGTGGTTTCACTTTGTCTGATGTTGTTGAACAGTCCAAAAAAAAACGTCCCCATATCGGTCACCAGAAATCTGTTGTGCAATGGCTATCAAATAATGTTATATGCGGGGCAGTTAGGTTCTGGCTTGGTGAGTATGTCTTCAATCGTTGCTGATGTTTACGCGAATGCTAGGTTGAGTAGACAAAGGGTTAGCATCATACTTTTCACCTGAACACAGCCACACAGTATCGTTCTTAGCTCGTACAACAGTGTTAATGATTAATCAATGAGTTGGTGAAGACTGGTCCACATCCAAATTTATTCACAGTAGCTCCAACAATAATTCAGCATAAATAACATTAGGTAGATTGCATTCATTAAGGTCCAATGTCAGTCCATCGGGGTAAACAATGTAAGGGGCATACAATTCATAAAACTCAATTCTGGCCGTACGAGACTAGCGTTCCGGTTAAAGCAAGCCGTGAACGAAGTATGGCGGCAAATGTAAATATATGCTGACGATCGAAAATGTTTACCTCAAAATACAGTCACAATGCTTCCCATGGAAGCTGTAACCCTTGACGGCCCATAAACACATCTTATACAATCGTGGCGACCAAATCTCATTACAAGCCACTGAGAAAATATATCGAATAACACATTCACCACGGGAACACAACCATGGCACGTCTCGTCAAGGCTGTTTACATTTTTTCAATCGCACGGGAAACTGACCGCTCGGCTGCGCATGGGCAGACGATACATACGTCACGTTATATATTTATAGCTAATGCAGACAGCTGTATTTCAGTAAAGGATTGACATACGCCTGTGTGCAAAAGCCGTACACAACAATATACATACATATATATAGTGGTAGGTATATATATATATATATATATAAATATATATATATATATATATATATATATATATATATATATATATATATATATATTTTTGTGACAGGTATATATATATATATATATATATATATATATATATATATATATATATAATATATATATATATATATATATATATATATATATATATATATATAAATATATATATATATATATATATATATATATATATATATATACCTGTCACAAAATATATATATATATGTATGTCAAGCTTTTCCTACGTTATATATTAAGTTCCCGGCCCACGCTTCCACCTGGAGTTTTCTGACAAACTCCTAATCAGCGCGGTTGTTTATTGGTGACTGAGAAGCCAGCCAATACATTCAAAGTTCATATTATGAACTTTTCCTCATGCAGTATTCTGTATGACTCATGCGTTTGAAAATTTCAAACAGTCATCCTCTGTATATGGAGTAGCTACATCCGACATCTCTTGGTAATATTTACGTTACAACTTCTTACATTTTTCCTGTCGAGTCGGAAGTAATTATGCAATCTTAGCAAACACTTTGTGCTCGCATTTACCTGGAGTCAATGTGGTATTATCACGTTTTAGGGACTCAGTTAATCTCTCAGGGATGGGCGATACAGTAGGGAAAAAGAGAGTGCTAACAACAGAATAATGCATCTAATTCAGTACGCACAGCAAATGTAGATCAATACTGCCGGAGAGGAAAAGAGAGCACATAAATTATGCCACACAGTTCACGATTAAGATGAATTGTTTGCAAGCCAGTCGTGAGTTTTCACTGGAAACGCGGAAAACGTACCATAAATCCCGAGGACTCAGCGCATTAAAATGTCGGCGGGAGATGGCTATTTACCTAGCTGAACAATCTTTCTGCCTCTTCCGTAATCTAGATATCTACCAAATCATTCAGTGTGATTTACCGGTAGAACGTGAACGACTGGTTTCCGGCATCTCATCTAAGTCCATCAGAATATACTTAAAAGTCATTTAACCCCATGGTTGACCGAGTAGAAATTAGCAGTATATAACCGTATGCAGGTTAGAAAAATGCTCTCTCGTGAAATGGATTCCTTCTGCTGATATTTTCTTATTTATTTATTTTTGTAACATTGATTTTCTTTTATACTACCATAAATGTTAACAGTAAATTATTCTACATGTTCTTGTGATGTCTCTTCAATCGTGTCTATTTCACTTTTTGTTGTTGTTGTTGTTGCTGTTTATTCTCTGCATTTTATCACTGTTATCCCGTGTAGTTCCCGGGGGAACAGAAAATAATGATGATGATAATGATGTTGATGATGATTATGATGTTGATGATGATTATGATGTTGATGATGATAATGATGTTGATGATGATAATGATGAGTTATAAAAGGTGATGTGTAATTCCAATTTATTTCAAAGAAACAAGCACACATACAACATGCTCTTCATCATATTTGCATTGCTATTTTTATCTGTATGAAAATGCCTATTTGTATCTTTACTGTCATGAAAAACTCAGAACAGTTGCCGACTGTCTAAAAAAGCAGATGGAGGTGAAACCTGAAACATTCCAGTCAGCGACGGTCTACTTCAGTGATATCCAGGGTTTTACAGAGCTGTCTAGTGTTAGTGAGCCCATTGAGGTTAGTGTCAGGAGTACAGTGAGTTAGCTAGTTAATGAGTTGGTGGAAGGCTGAGTTAGTTAATTTGTGATTGAATGAAAGAGTTAGTGTGTGTGAGCGAGTGAATGAGTTAGTGTGTGCGTGAGTGAATGAGTTTGTGTATATGTGAGAGAATGAGTGAGCGAGTGAGTGAATGAGTTAGTGTGTGAGTGAGAGAATGAATGAGTGAGTGTGAGCGAATGAGTGAGTAAATAAATTAGTGTGTGAGTGAGTGAGTGAATGAATTAGTTTGTGTGTGAGTGAGAGAATGAGTGAGTGAGTGAATGAGTTCGTGTGTGAGTGAATTAGTAAGTAAATAAGTTAGTGTGTGAGTGATTGAGTGAATGATTTAGTGTGTGAGTGAATAAGTGAATGAGTTAGTAAGTGATTAAGAGAGTGAATGAGTTGGTGTGAGAGTGAGTGAGTGAGAGCGAAAGAAAGAACGAAAGTATAGGATCCCCCTCCCCACGTTTACACGCCCATAGAGGCATATTGGGAATATGGTGTTAGGCCCATATTTTCTCGACCATTAGCACACTACGGGTGATGTGGTCAGCATCACGCCGGCCGCCTTAACCTTCCCAGAGTTGCTCTTGTACGCAATTGGGGCTGGATCAATCCAGGAGCCGTTTGCGGCCTAATAAAATCCCACCTCAACTGGGGATCGAACCATGGACCACTGAGCTAGAAAGCCAGTGCACTAACCACTATGCTACCGCTGCTCCCTAAAAAGTAAAGGCTTACCATTAAAATAATAAAACATAAATAAAAAGTAAAGGAGACACATTTAGATTAATTAGAAACACGAATAATTTTAAGTTAATTTAAATTTGTATATACATTCAATTAGAATGTTCATTATCCACAGGTGCAAAAAAAATAGTTTCAACATCAATGAAAGGTGCTCATAGACAGAAGAGGTGAAAGTTCATATTCAAACACAAAGCCAATAATTACAAATCTGCAACTGTACCAGTTTAAAAAAAATGTACATGTGAAAGTAAAACATTTAACCCCGTAACGAAACAATCTTGCTTAGGTATGCGCTCTGAAAAAAAAAAAATAAAAAAATTCTAAATAGCTTTATAAAATGTATTTTTATTTTTAAAACGTATTTTCTGTTGAAAGGTAAAAACTGAAAGCCCTGAAAGATTAATCTGTACTGATTACATACTCTCCGTAGTTGACGAAAGAGAAAATGATAATTATATAAGAAAATGATAGATACAGAGAGTGAGATAATGAATAACGAAATTTTATGGAATTGGAAGTAGCATATCACTTACTTTTTTAATGAGTCTTTCCTCTTCTAACCTGGGGTGTAATGTCCACCAGAGACAGCGCCACACTACCCTACCGGCTGTCTTCCTCCTGGCCTGAATCCAATCTAGTCCTCTGTCCTTCAAATGGTTGTCTAATGGTGTCCTCCCAACTAACTCTGGGTCGTCCTGGAGATCTGGATCCCTGGCTCTTGATTTCCCATATTTGTCGTGGTAGCCGATCTTCTCCAATTAATACATACAAAAAAAATTAGAGTTATCTTTATTGACTACGCAACCAGTAGGGATTTGTGTTTTTTTTTAATGAGTAAAATGAATATTGTATTTTTAGAAGTGTTTTCCCAGACATTATTATTCAGTAATACATTTTTGTTAACGTTATAATTTTAAGATTTATTATTAGTCTTTGAACATTATTGTGCTGGTTCTTGTGCTGTTCATTTATTTTACGATATGTAGGCAATTATAACGTGTATTTTGAGAGTATTAGCTAACTGCATTATCATTGCGATGAAAAATGTAAATTAAATCTACCATATAAGGGCATTAATACTTCTTTTGTGCACGAGTTTCCCAAAGCTCATTGCGTGACTTGACTTGACTTGACTTTGATCCACTGTCACTGAGTGTCAGCTCTTGGTGAGAGGTCATTGCTAAGGGTGAATGAAATAAAACAAAACAAAAATTCGCGAAGACCACAGGTCTCGCATACCGTCTTCCTTGTCATCATCATCATCATTTTACTTAAAACTCCTTACAGAGCATGAAACCACTACAGCAGCTTATACCTCTTGCAGGAATTCTACACTAAGCAGTCTCATGCTCTTGCAGTGGTTGTTTCAGGGGTAATTCGTTTTACCTCATGAGGTTGTCAGCCTTATTCACAATCTCATGTTCGTCGCATTACACGACATGCCTGATGGTACTTTGTACTATTCTTTCTTTGTCCCTTCATAGACCCCCCGGGAACCTCGTAGGGTCTTCTGAGAAATGCTGTGGTGTATTGTCCTGTTGATAGTTGGTGTATATCACAACTAGATCAAACTGACGTAAAAAATATCTTGTCATATTTTTCTCCCTATTACAGATCGTCAACTTTCTTAACGACGTCTACTACAAGTTCGATAACATCATTGAAAAATACAAGGTATATAAGGTAATAATAATGCCAGTTCCTGTTTCTTGATATATGTACTGTTGTTCATAACATACAAAAATAAATAATTCAGCTCTTTTTTATATCATCTCGTCTCGTCCTTGTTTCATAGTAGTTTTTTATTTTATTCAGGTTCCTGCAGACAAAAGTGCATTTAATTCAAACCTGAAGGTGCATTACAAAGACTATTCTGGTTGTTTCTGTTTGGCCAATTTAAGCCATGATCATGTGACATCAGTTGCCACAGAAACCACCGATGTAAGTAGCATGCATGTGCTTGGTGAAGTCTTCCTAAAGAGAATGCTGGAATGATGACTCCGTGCTCTCTAAGAAGCTCATTAGTTAGTGAAGGCTCTCTAAGAAAAGCTCCGTGCTACGATAGAAGCGAAAAGGAGAAAGAAGAACGTAATCCAGTGACAAAACGGATGCTCGATGACAACATCTGCAGTTTTTGAAAGACTCTCTGCTTTGCTTTTTTTTTTTTTTTGGAGCAAATTTCCCATTTTCTTACATATCCCATTGTTGTGCTTTGGGCTGAACCAAAGGTCTGTTCTTCATCTAGACTCTTAACTTTGCCAACTCTTTTGAGATTGGCCAGTACCTTTTGTAATACACAAATTTTAATAAATGTAAACAGACAGTACTGGAAATAAATCTGCCACCAGTTACAAGACGGTCTAATGTCAAGGTCTCAGGGACAGCAGTGATTAAATTAACAGTTAAGGTAGTCCTATACCAGATACTGCTGTAGGGGAGTGAAATGTTAGAGACTTCACTAAACTAGGTCCAGCTAATGAGGTGTATTGGCCAGTTCCATTACTTGCTGTTTGTGTCTTCCCTAACTCAAGAGCTAGAGTCAGGTTCCCATTCATAGCTGAGTAGACTGGAGAGTGACGCTACCATGTTTCGATCCCGAAACCCAGCACATTTGCCCGAATCACACTATCCTCCTTGCTATCTAAGCATCACCAAATATGATGCTTCGATGACGGGTCATTAGTGCAAGGTGATATGACTGGACTCCGTCTTTTACGTGCTTTTTCGAGTTCAGAATCTATTTAACATTGTCTATTCACCACTCTCTATCGGGCGTCCCTATACCTTGGAGTCAGATCTTCAGCTGTTAACTGCACGTTAACCGGCATAAACAGAATTCTGGTGACATGCCGATACCGTTTACTTTACGTTTGAATGCAGGCAATGAATAGTTGTTGTTCCCATTAGAATTCTTGATCTCTTCGTTTCTGCTTCTGTCTTTCATGGTGATATTCACAGCTGCCTTCGGGCATCATGGTAATATTCACAGCTGCCTTCGGGCATCTTATCTCGCATGTTGTGATCTGCATCTTCTGTGCTTCACATAATGACAATGTTTGACACTGATAGAAAAGAGATTTGAACATGAGACTTATAATGTTACTCCACAAGACGTTTAGTTTCCGCGGCTCTCTGAAGAGACAAAGAATGAATAGAAGTACTGCACCCTCTGGCATGTGGTACAAGGTGACAAATATGAGGTTGTACATGATGCTGGCAACCTCATCATGTCAAACCTATTGCCCCAGAACCACCGCTGCAAGAGCATGTACACCAATACCTCGACTTTCGTCGCTTCGACTTTCGTCGCTTCGTTCTTTCGTCGGTTTTCAATTCTAACCACGTTTCCAAATTTCGTCGCTCGCTTCGCTCTTTCGTCGCATTTGGTCACAACTGCGCGTCATCTTGATTCTTTCGTCGTTCTGTCTTTGAACAGAAATCGTTCGGTGTGCACTGTTTTTTTTAAGTTGTCCGCATTGAATCTCTTATATTTGTCATTAAACATATTAATACTACTTATTTTTGTGATTAAAATAACAAAACTATTCATACTATATTATTTTTGTGATTATACTGTAAACAGTTCATAGTTATTTTAGTGATAACAGTCTAATGACAGTGTTCATATCGTGATTATACAACACGTGTACAGTTTTCATACTGTACTTTTTTGTGTGATTAGGCCTTATACAGTACTACTTATTTTTCTGCTTTAATATATTCATAATGGGTCCTAAGTGTAGTGACAAAGTTAAAAGAACCCATAAGGTTCTCAATTTGCAAGAAAAGCTTAAGCTAATCAAGCTTAATGAACAAGTCATCTTAAATGCTGAAATAGACCGCAGGCTAGGTGTACCAAGCACTACAGTTAGCACAATTGTAAAGAACAGAGCTAAAGTGTTAGAGGAAATTAAAAACGCTACGCCAGTGCATACCAAACTTATTAGAAAGCGGCACAATTTAATTGGTGAGATGGAGAAAGTGTTAAATGTGTGGATTGAAGACCAAGTCAGCTACAACATTCCTCTAAGCCAAGATCTTATCCAGGCTAAAGCACAAACTTTATTTAATGCAAGGAAGGCTGAACAAGGAGAGACATCAGCTGAAGAGACATTTGGAGCTAGCAGGGGCTGGTTTGAGAAATTTAAGAAAAGGTCAAATTTGCATAATATAGCAGTGAAGGGAGAATCAGCTAGCGCAGATATCGCAGCTGCAGGAGCTTTTCAAGTGGAGCTTGAAAAAATTATAGAAGTTGACTACACAAAGCAGCAGATCTTCAACGTAGAATAAATTTCGACAGAAGTTCAAAAGTAAATAGTGGGCTAGAACACCAAATAGCCTGTTACAGAGAACTTCTTAGGGAAAGGAAGAAGACATCAATGAGGTAAACGTCTTTGCTCTCCTTTTTCAAGACGCAACCGCCACAACCAACTTCAGTCACCCCTCCCTCTAACCCTTCAGATTCCGAGCCATCAACATCAGCCCCAGCCCCAGTTAGATCTCCTTCAAAGTGCCCTTCTCCTAAAAGAATTAGATCGAAATCCTCCAGTTCTGAAGATGAGCCACCTCAATTTTCTCCATCTGGTTTTCTAAGTCTAGAGTCCCCCTAAATTACCAACATTCAAAACTGTACATACTGTATATATTCATCGTCTACTTGCTCAAGAATGATTTTAAGGTAAGATGCTATTTACGTATTTTTTATTTATTACTGTATTTTCTTTACTCTTATGTTTATTTCTGTTTATCTAGGTGTTGCACGCATTCGCAAGTGTTATATAGTTAGTTATTTTCGTTTTTTGGCGGCCCTAATGCATTTATAAGCTAAATAAAGGCTATGCTTCGACTTTCGTCGATTTTCGACTTTCGTCATAGCTCTGGCCCCTAACCTGTCGAAAGAGCGAGGTATTGGTGTAAATGATTGGTGCAGGCTCTCAGCAAGGGCATCAGCTGCAATAGAGGTTCCGTAATGAGCACAAAGGAAAATTAAGATATGGATATGACTTTGTCTCCATGGAGATTGTGTGGATGTGTAGCAGTGAAATCAAAAAGCAACTGCTACATCGCGAGCCCCAAACTGCTCAGATAATAATATATTGTTTATGTGTAAAACAGATGTTCATACAGTTCCCCCCCCCCCCCCCTTCCTTTCTTAGTGTAATTAATCAGTGTTTTGTATACAGGTAGAAACAATTGGGGACGCCTACGTTGTTTGCAGCGGGGTCCTACTGAAGGTTCATATGCATGCGAGTGAGATAGCCAAGATGGCCCTTCACATTATGAGCTGTTCATCTGATCTCAAAGTCCTGCACCGGCCTGAGCATAAGTTCCTCATGAGAATAGGCTTACACAGTAGTAGGTCCTTGTAGCGGAGTGTTTCAATCTCTTGCTTCTATATACTCGTACAATAAACACAGCTTAACATAAGATTATGTGATTTCCTTTAATGACACATTTCAACATACGTATTTAGATATAGCCTTGAAGTTAAGTTTTAATGTTTTGTCAGTTTAAATATTATTCAGACATCTGTAGCATTTTCTTTCCTACTGTTCTAAATGATCAATAAACGAGAAGAGTTTTGACGTAGTTAACAAGATTTCGTAAAATACAGTTACATTCCCTGTGGCAAAGAAAACGCCACGTACACAACCCTGAAGCAATAATTGATGTCTGTTGAAATGTTGGTTAACACAGGGACGTGATAAGTTCCCTCTCTTAAATCTTCAAGGCCCAGTTGCGGCTGGTGTCGTAGGTCGAACAATGCCAAGATATTGTCTCTTTGATGATACTGTCAACACTGCCAGCAGAATGGAATCTACCAGTCTTGGTAACGTCGATATTATGATTATGTTGTGACATTTTGGTAATGTCATTACGGTGAAAATATGCCCATTTTAACATCAGGTTGTGAATACTATAATTGTGTCATTTTTTTAAAGGCAGCTTTTAATAACGTCATTTTCTTCGTCATTTTTATCTTCAGTTCCCTGTAAAGCATAGGCTTTCAACTAATTGACATAAAGGCCCCCCCCCCCCAACCACACCCCCGTTCTACGCCGTCTGTTGAATGTTTTTCCATATTATCTTTATCTATTTTGTCTCCAATTCCCTTCTTGTGCTATTGGGCTACCTTCTAACTCTTTCACTCTGGGAATTCCAAAACAGTACTTTGTTACAGAACGAATTGGGGCGACCCCGTCGTCTCGATCTCTCTTTCACTCCGGCAGTACTCAGTTCATTTGTTGTACTGATTTTATTGAGTGCTTTTCAATAGTAGCACCATTTCTTTCTGCAGTGTAGCAGATATTTTCTCATTTTAAAATATTCTTACACTTCTCTCAGCGATAGTCGTCATGTCTGTTTGTGTACCTGCCTAACCCTGCGGATAGTGTAGACGGTGATGCAACGTTGACCGACAGAAATTCTGTTGTACCAAAAGGGTACGACTGCTTTCGCACGTAAATGGCCAAGCGAGTTTACTTGGCGCTGATATGGCTCGTGTGACCGACTAATTATTGTCGTGATAAGACAGCACAGATGGTCAAACAGGAGTTCATTTTTGTATAAGGAGCGCCGGCCAAGTATCGACCTGATGGGATGACAGACACACCTGAGCGGAAGTGTTGTAATATTTCCAGGTAAATGTAAGAAGTTATATGTAATCATTGACGAGAATATTTGAATGTCACGATTGCCATATATAAAAAACATGACCTTTACATTACGTTCAAAATTTGTCCATGTCATGAATATTTTGACGCCCCCCCCCCCCCCCCCCCCCAGCATGTTTGAAACAATTGGCTTTTTTCTTAGTTTCATTACAGACAGATGCGATGCCAGGACAGTGAATATAACCTGACACGTTTCAGTGTTAAGTCACTGGGATAAATCGCTTGCCAAGAAGACTACAATCAGACTTGCCAGAAATTAGAATTCAGAAATTCCAGTTTAATCAGGCCGGATGTTTTATTTGAGAATCTTGACGGACTTACAAAAACAGTACAGGAAATCTCTGTCATTTTAATAAGGAAAGCCGCTGTCACAGGAAACTGAAGGAAACACACGGAGTCACGGAGTCAGAGAGAGAATTAAAGTTAAATTAACGACTCAAAGTACATGTGAAATAAAGCATCTGCTAGTGCCTTTTATTCCTCGGAACACAAAAGTATGTAAGCAAGGACTGGCGTAAGTTGTGATTTTACATTCTATATTTCATGACTAACATCTGTATTACCATATATATATATATATATATATATATATATATATATATATATATATATATATATATATATATATATATATATATATATATATATATATATGTGTGTGTGTGTGTGTGTGTGTGTGTATATATAATATATATATATATATATATATATATATATATATATATATATATATCTTTTTCTTACATACTTATATATATATATAAAGATATATATATATATAAAGATATATATATATATATATATATATATATATATATATATATATATATATATATATATATATATATATATATATATATATATATATATATATATATATATATATATAAAGATATATATATATATAACCATGTTGTTACGGTATGTTTATTGACATCGTCTGCTATAGGTTGGCAGCGTGCAATTTTAGGGGTTACAGCATTTAATATAATGTAAATAATTATTAGGCTATTGAACGCTATACCCACGATCGAATTATGACGTGTTAGCGTTTGGTAGGTCACGCACCGTGACCAAGATACGGGACATCTTTTTGTTTGACCGTCGAGTTGTAAAGACGTGTCCTTAAGCCTTCTAGTGTCGGGCATGGAGTTGCCGCACAGTTATATTGTTACTCGAGTATGGACATGGGTCAGTCCACTGTTATAATGAAAAGAGATGAAATGTTACAGGTTAGTAATTAACTAAACCCAGGACGGGATGAATAAACAGTCCAGATTCGTTTTATATTGACAGACGCATAATCTCACTGTCGGCCGTTGGGATCACCAACCGCGCGTACATATAGTTATGACGTTCTGCCTATAGTACTTCATGTTATTGGACAAGGACTGATATGCAGATATATCATATACGACGTAGGATTTAATATGTACTTTCATGTTCAACTTCTGTGGATTGTTCTTGATGTGTAAACTGTAAATTAAATGTACGGGCTCAACCCAAATGAATTATCAATTCAATCAAGTTGCTGAGTTTCAAGCATTATGATGTTCACAATGTTGTTTACCCACATTCGCGTAACTTACCAACAAAAGCACGATAAAGAATTTTAATGAACCAATGAACAGACTGAAAGCAAAGCAATGGCGAGAGTTCTATAACTACTTTATTAATATTAATTGACTCAGTTGAACACAGAAGAAACAGTCTTCAGCACATGTGAATATTAATATGTGAAAATAGTTAGTGGATGTCCAAGTCAATTTGACGCTGGCAACCTCAGAGTATAGAATGATGATTTCATGAACCACCACTGCACGGGCTGGTGATTGCTTTATTGCTAGTTTCTTAAAAAGAATTAAAAGCATAAAGTAGTCCAAGGTTCCATATGGAGCAGGGAGGGAAAGATGAAAGATTGATGTACATTTTAATTATAATACTTACAGTTTCAAACCAGTGTACATGTCTATGTAAACATATTCGCTTTAAAATTAATGGAAGTGTCCCGCTGTTCAAATCAGTGTAAACATAAATGAAAACATATTCAGTTTATATTGTGAACACTTTTCAATCAGTGGAAATGTAAATGTAGACATATTCTATTAGTACTGTTAACCTTTTCATTTAAATGTAATGTTAAGCTAAAGATATTCAGTTTAAATGTAAAGAAAGTTTTATCCCGAGGGATTAAATTTAATTCTCATCGAGGGTAAATTCTGAGTAACTGGGATGGTGGAATAAGAAAGGGGACACATAACTATGTGTCGGAAAACGCAATACTCAGGAGAGCGTTTCGTTTCTATTCTTTATCATAGTTATTGGTAGTACCAGCAGAAAGTACATTCTTTGGAACAAGAAAGGAACAGTGACCTAAGCTTTATGACGAGAGACCAACTTTGTAGACTCTCCCTGACATTTCTGGGAAACGATTTATACCCGACAACCTTGACCAGCGACGAGCGTGAGCAGTGAAAAATGAACCAACCCATCAGAAGGATCAGAACCGTCATTAACAGCTAAGTTCAATATATAAGCTGCCAAAGTGAACTTTTTTCAGAAGAATTCTATCATCAATCAATAACCAATCCTTTCTGTTAAACTATTCAAATTATTTTCAAACTGTTAAAACTTAAGTGATTATTAAATTTAGTTATTTGTAATTTTACAAATTTAACTTCGATTTAATCCTTTTAACTGTACTGCATGTTTGTCTCAGTCAATTTACTACACACACTCTAAACAGAGCTATACCAGAATATTAAAAATTCCACTGAGTAAATCAGAGGTGGGGGCTTAACGAGCTAAGAATAATCATTTGCTTAATTCGTCACAAAAGTTGTCGGCAGATTCTAGAATTAACGTGCTCAACCAAAGCAGCATTTTTTCGCTTATCTTAATATCTTGTGAAGACTACCTTGTGATAGAAGTGTCACTACCCTTCTATCTATATCTCTGCCAAGAGTAAGCTTGTGCGAAGGTAAACACCTTTGAAGCCCATAATAGAGACTTGAGTTTTGGCCACTGTTGGACCACTACTGCAAAGCAGTGGAGGCAATACCGTCACTTGAGTGAGTCGTAATGCTAGCATCTGGTTTAGTCACTTCTCAACTCATGTAATACCATCGCCTTTTTTTCTCACCTCTTCTTACCCTGATTAATAAGCACTTTGCGTATGATGTTATTAACTGTTTGCATATACAAGGGGTTTCTAAAGTCCTTGTGCAGTTTAAATCTTTAATAACTTTATTTCTATATATGATTTAAGCACTTTTTAAAGTGTAAAAAAAGAGGAGATTTATTCAAGATTTAAGGTATTTAATTGTAAGAATGTTAAGTCTCAACACGTTCGTTATTTTGGATACAAAGCTGAACAGGAGCTGAATTTCTCATAAAGTGAATGGCTGATGTGCTTTCGGTATTTAATACCGCATAAACAAACAAACATGGTGGATATGTTGAAATTTAACATTTTTGCAATTAAATGTGCTAAATTTTGAATAAATTTCATCTCTTTTTTCTTTTCACTCATTGTTTATATCTTATATAAAAGTAAAAATATTAGAATGATTCAAACTGTACAAGGACTATAGGTACACACTGCATATGTATGGGTATAAATAGTCCGGCATTCTATAAAACGTAATTTATTTCATGCGGATGTTTATTACCATTCGTCTTCCTGATGTTAGGATTAGATGTTAGGATTATACACTGTCCAATTTGTCCGCAGCTGGACGTATACAGATTAGCCAGCAGTGCAAAGATTTACTGGATCAAGATGTCGGCTTCAATTACGAGGCCAGAGAACCAATACAAGTCAAGGTCGGTCATTAATATATTATACTGTTCAAAAAAAGAAACGCAACTTTTTTGGTGTTACTTTTATAAAAGATATTCGCTGATTGGACATCAGACAACCTATTGACCGTGTCCATCTGGTCATTAACTTCTCGTGGTTACCTGAATTTTACTCACCTCATGATTCGTGAGGTCATAAAAGAGGTCAAGGTCAAAACAACATTTTTGACAATAACTCGTGACAGATTCATGAGAATCCCGTGAAACTTACTGAACACAAAACTCTCTGACCATATTATTGAATGCCTATAAAAGATTGACGCACCTCGAATAAATTCAGTTGAAAATTCAATGCGCAAGTATGGCTCATCTCACTACAGAACAACGACTCATCATCATTGGACGTTTACAGACTGGACAGTCACAAAGTGTAGTGGCCAGACAATTTAATGTGGTTAGAAGAACCATTAGTCGCCTTTGGAGGCGATTTCAAGAAACTGGCTCAGTGGCAGACCGGCCGCGCAGTGGAAGACCCAGAGTCACATCTCCTGCCGAAGACCGCTTCATACGACTGCGTCACCTAAGGAATCGACTTGCATCTGCGTCCTCCACAGTCCAGTCAATATCAGCAGCTCGTCGAATTTCAGATCAAACGGTCAGGAACCGGCTGCAAGACTCTGGTCTTTGGGCTGGAAGACTCTACTGAGGTTCTGTTCTTACGGACCGGCATCGCCAGAACCGACTGCAGTGGGTGAACCAGCATCGTCAATGGACCGTTGGGAGTGACTGGAGACGGGTTTGGTTTAGTGATGAATCATTTTTTGTGCTCCAGCGACACGATAGACGGAGAAGAGTTTACTGCAGAGTCCATGAGCGCTACGCCCAGAACAGCGTTGATAAGGCTCCTCCATATGGTGGTGGAGGTGTACTGATGTGGAGGGGGGGGTGATCAACTTCATGGGAAGAAGTGACCTGGTGCAAAGTGAAGGACGCCTGAATGCCCAACGATACATCGCTGAAATTCTTCGTCCTCACGTCCTTCCCCTTCTGGCTGCACGAGGGTCGATTTTTCAGCAGGATAACGCTCGACCTCATGTGGCACAATTCACCACCCAGTTCCTCGCTGACAACAACGTCCAGACCATTCCGTGGCCAGCCATGTCATTAGACATGAACCCCATAGAACACTTATGGGGTGAACTCGACAGACGACTCCGCCAGCGAGACGTGGCTTCAGCCAATCTCCGACAGTTGTCTCTTGCACTGCGGGAAGAGTGGGCAGTCATCCCACAACAACAGATCCAACGGCTAATCGGATCCATGTCAAGGAGATGTCGTTCTCTGATAGAGGCCAGAGGAGGCCATACACCTTACTGAAACGGAGGCCTCAGTCGCAAAGAATAAAAGTCCAAACCAAATTTAATGAACATCATTTCATTGTTAAAGTCTGAAAGTTTCTTCATGCCAATATTGAAACATTAATTCCGTAAAATAAAATGTTGGTACAAGTTTGAAATTTGGTGTCCATTACCACTGCAATAATGTTGCGTTTCTTTTTTTGAACTGTGGTGAAAATTCTAATACCCATATATAAATTAGAACATAACAGGAAAAGCAGAAAGCAAATATAAGAAAGAAGGAAGAATGGTGAACGACCAGTGCGTTCCCAATAGCGCAAAAGCCGGAGATTAATAACGCATCATAGCGCAACACAGGATTTCTGCTTTCCCTACTGCATTCTTCAAAATAATGTAACGCCACACCCACTATATCAACCGTTTACTGTATTTTCGTAATGACCTAGATACCAATACTAACATTAATGTAATTATGCCACAAGGTTGGCCTTAGAAAGACAGACGAGCTTAAAAGAAGAAAGCGGAGAGAGAGAGAGAGCGGCAAAGCGACACGATATGTGTAGTCATCTCGCGATTCAAAAAAAGAAATAAACCACGTCGCATGCAGTGCATGACCAGATTTTTCAAATAACAGTGATAAAAATTAACTAAGGCTTCAATGAAAGGTTTTAAAAAACATGTTTAATGCTTATTAGGAACATGACACAATACTGTTTTACGTCTGAAATCCTGACTTTATACTGATAGAACAGTCGAAAAGGCAGGACAGGTGGCGGTTTGAAAAATAAACAATTAACATCGAACAAAACATAATATTTTTAACTACGCCACTTGGCCCCTTAAAAATCGTGTATTTGGGTACCGGAAGACTAGTGGACTAGGAATATGTGATAAATTGTCTAAATAGTCCATTAGATAATCAAATATTGGTACTAAAACCATATAGAGAACAGAGATACTGTCGGGTCAGGTCATCTATGCTTGAAGGGGATAGTAGAATTTTTCTGGAACAAAAGTACGTGAGACAGACTGAAATGGTACGGAGTAAAAGATTGGCTCGAATTGGAAGCAAGCCGAGGTGTGATTGGTTAAACTACATATACTAATCTAGTTGTTGATAGTAACTCGTAGTAAGTGTGATAATTTTTTTTTAAAGTTCATTCAAAATTCAAGATAGGCTTAGCCCGATTGGTCGAAGCATTTGATTTGAACGAAGAAGTACGCTGCTCGTTGCCATTTTTACCAAAATTTCATAAGAGCAGGAGCGATGACAGACTTGTGCTGTGTTTTATAAGTTATAACTACAGAAAGCAGTCTGGGACAGTGGGCAAATCTAAAAGTGTGCCATATTCAAATGCCTTATTCATCGTAACCTGTGTTATTTCCTTTACATGTGGTAAATTGATTTTATTGACTTTTTAAATTTGAAAATGGTTGTGTATAAGAAAAGGCCATGACAAAAGGTTGTAATTAAATGGTTCCATGGCAGACTTAGGCCTGGTCTGGTTGTTGATGCATTATACTATGGACCATTTAAGAAAGTTAGAACTACAAGAATATATATGATGATCATGCAGAAACATTACACCTATCTTATTGCATGGTGAAGTATTGCAGGAATGACAGAGGCGTAGCCTCCCTTAGGGAAAAATAAAAGAAAAACTGGTACTATTGGTTCCATCACATGAAAGTGGAGAAGTTAGGTTGTCAGAAAGAGCTGACCATGTTCTTTTATAAAATGCATGTTTACAGGTAAAATTGGAGGAATTAGTTTGATATTAAGACAGGATCATACTTGCTTTGACAGTGGTTCCTGCTGGCACTTGGCTGATGCTGTTAGAAACATTCAGCACTAGATCAAAGAGTCTCTGACACCTGCTGTTAAGAGAGAGAGAGGCTTAAGACCAGAGGATCTGAAGCGTGTGGCCTAATTGACTACAATCACGGTGATTCCAGGGCACAGATAAGTGATATATCTGGCCTGGAGCAATTCATTACTGCAAATATTCAATGAACAATCTCCTGTAGTGAATAAAACATTCTTCCAAAACCAAAAACAGAATAACAAAGACCATATTAGTAATAAAGAGAACAGTGGGATGATGTTAATCCCCAACCAGCTTCAATGAACCAGTAATTAGATAGATTAAAGAATATCCAGTTGAAAAGTGTATTCATGTATTATTTGACACATTGTCTATTGCTTGTAAATATTTGAATATATCTGTAAATATAATATCCCATCAAACTGATTGTCAGTGACGGAAGTCCTGGCCAAAAGAATATTTAGGCTCAGGACCAATAAAGTTTAAAAGAAAATTTTTCATTATAAAATTTACCAACTGGAGTTAGTTGAGTTTATATTAGAAGTTAATATTTGTTGGTATATGTTATGTATTGAGATCTTTCCACACACTCACTTTTACATTACCCTAGACACTTAACGAAGCCAACAGTCATATTGATCAAGAATAAGCCTGATTGAGATCGAAATGTGGTAGCAAGTAAGGTCATCTGTATTACACACCAAAGTTATTATCTACAGATACCTTCACAGCTGATCTCATTCAGTACACTAAGTCCCCTATAACTATATTAATTCCCCAACTCACCACATATATTGGGTAGCTCGTTCCGGGATTTTTAAACTTCTCCCAATACTTATATTGGGTCCTCTAAATCCGGAATTTGAAGTTGATATATATAGGAATCTCATACAGCATATATTAACTAACTCCAGGAATAAAAATTAGCAGTAGGATATAAATTCAAGATTGTATTACTGGTCTTAATTGAGGTTAGGAACACCCCTAAGAAAGTATCAATAATTAAGAGGAGATTTTGCAGTGATAAGTTGTTCCACCAGTAATAATTAGTTAATAATTATTTTAATTAAGTTTAGAATTGTCTTAGAACCTTAGTTGATCTACTTGAGTTAGAATGGCTGACTTGGCCAAATTTAGATCTGCCGCTGTACAGACTGCCAGGGAGATGCATATGGATGGTCAAGTCTTGATTGACTATGTGACCTCAGAATGTGATAAATTTATTGCCAGGGAAGAAGAAAGATTAGAGAAAGAAGCAGAACGAAAGTTAGAAGAGGCTAGGGAGATTAAGAAATTAGAGTTGCAGATTGAGAATGACAAACAGGCTAGGGCATTGGAGGCTGAGACTAAAAAGTTAGAGATGGAGGCTGAGGCTAAGAAGTTACAGTTAGAAGCAGAAAGAGAAGAAAGAAGACTAGCGGCTGAAAGAGAAGAAAAGAGACAGGCTGCAGAAAGAGAAGCAGAAGATAGGAGATTGCAGAGGGAGCATGAGCTACGACTAAGAGAGTTGGAAATTCAAGGCCATGCTCCTGAAAATGGTACCAGCCCTTTTACCTCCGATGCTACTACCAGTCAGGGAGCCTCAACCTCAGCTATGGGTTTTCATGTAGAGCCTTTTGTTGAGAAAGAAGATGATATTGAAGGGTACCTAAGTAGATATGAGCTATTGGCTACTACTTATGGGTTAGAGAGAGAAAGATGGAGCCTAAAGTTATCTCAAGGGCTTAGGGGAACGGCTTATGAGGTTTTTGCCAAGATGAGCAGAGATGACCAAGACAATTACGACATGTTAAAGCAGGCTATGTTGTTAAGATATGAAAAGAATGGAGAATTTTATAGAAAAAAGTTCAGGAATGCCAAATTACTGTCTGGTGAGACATATCACCAGTTCTCTGCACGGTTAGAGACCTACTTGGAGAAATGGACTGCTCTGGGGAAAACCCAAGATCTTAAGGAAATGATCCTTATAGAGCAGCTGAGAGAGTCCATGGCTCCAGACCTGAGAAAGTTTCTCATGGAACAGGGTGCAGAGAGACTGGGTGATTTACTCAGTGTAGCTGAAAGGTATCAGGCAGCTCAAGCAGAGGTAACTGGTAATAAAAAGAAACAAGTAGACAATTTTAAGGCACCACAAAACTTCAATAAGTTTGATCATATAGATCAAAACAAAGGTAAGCATCAGTTTGATAGGCCACGCTATGATAATAAAAATAAAACCCCACAATACGATGAAAGGAAATATGATGAAAGAAAATCTTTCAACCAAGGAAGGAAGTGGTGTAAGAATTGTCGGATGAACAATCATGATACTGACCGTTGCAGAAGGAATCCTATAGTAATGGCCACCCTTCAGGTCAGGTCGACCTCTAGACAGGAGGAGGATATTCTAATAGATACCACTCCAGATGAAATGAGGAAGGCACAGGCGGGGGATAAGACCCTCAAGCCTTGTTTTAGAAAACACACACCTCCAGGAAAAGGAGACTTCTATATGAAGAACAAACTGATATACCGGAAGACCGGAACTAGATCCAAAGGTCAGGGACAGCTGGTACTTCCTAAAAGGTATAGGGCAGATTTAATAAGGAGCTTACATGTGAGACAAGATGGGGACCATGAGAAAATAGGTACCATCATCCAAAAGGTAGCTCAGAATTATTATTGGCCCAAGGCAAGGTGGGACATTGTGAATTTTGTAGAAAGATGTAGCATATTACATGAGGGAACACCCACAAGTGGGAACATTGATCAGGACCTAGACACGCCACGGGGCAAACTTAGGCCTGACAATAGAAAGAATAATAAAGTGGACCAAGTGGAATGGAAGCCCCCTTTTCACGGACAATCTTCAATTGGATGTTTTACTATGGCCACTATGCAGCGAGTGCAAAAAGATGTCTTACCCCAGAATAAGCCGAAAATCCCTCAATCGGACTTATGTAAACTGGAGGAAGAAGATGTAGAGAGGAAATCTCTCATCAAGAGTTTTAAGTGGGGAGAAAGCCCCAAGAGAAAAATTGGTAGCGGTCGATTTGTGCATGATGATTCTGGGAAGAAAAATCATCACTACAGTGCTTCGAGTGCAAAGGACCTGACATGTGCCAGGAAAAATAAGTTTGTGAATTTAAAAGTCCATATGTAACACTGTTAAGAACGTGGACTGATGAAAAGCAGAGAAAAATATTACCTCATCATACCAATATGTGAATGAGCTGACCACTCGTTTGAAAACTGGCTGGAAACTTGCCAATGAAAATTTGAGACAAGCCAGGAAAAAGCATGCTGCCTATTATAACAAGAAAGCTAAAGACAGAGATTTGGCTGTGGGAGAGAAGGTACTGCTTCTTTTACCAGGTAGCCAAAACAAGTTGCAAATTGGATGGCAAGGTCCATACACAGTTCTAGAGAAGGTGTCTAGAACAAATTATAAGATAGATAAGAAGGGGAAAGAGAAAATCTATCATGTGAACCTCCTGGAGAAATATTTGGAAAGAGAAAATCAGGAAGAGACACATTTGCTGACCTTGTCTATTGCAATGGAGATGACAAAAGAACCACTTCCGTCATTTGAATATCCATTACACCACTGTGAGACCGCTGCACAGGTGAAAATCAGTACACATTTAACGAAAATTCAGAAGGAGAGAGTACAACAGGTTCTAGATGATCATACAGATGTGCTAACGGACAGACCGGGGCATACAAACTTATTAGAGTATGATTGTTGCGTACGTTTTACCTAAGGGGGTAGTCTTCGGTCCTGCCAATGTACGCACCAGTCTTGATATAGTTATATTATTTGTGCGTACGTTTTATTCACGCACCGACGTGCACAATGCAGAGTATGAGTTGCTCTTTGCGCACGGGTAACCTAGTTGAGGATTATGACGTCAGCTGTTGTAAGGGCAAGATGGACTCTCTCTCTCTGCCCGTATGTTATTATTTTGATTCTGAACAATTCGATGGAAGAATTGTTATGAAGGATTTTGTTGGGTCTTCAGGGTGAAGCCAACATGCAGTTCAATACGTAAGTTTCGTTTGAACCTTCATGTATATTAATACGTCTATGAATAAAGTGGAACAGATGATCATCACTGGATTCTAGCGGGAATCCATATGTTATTGGATTCCTAGAATGGAACAGTTGAGATCTTTACTTCACTGTAATATTTCGTAGTGGGAAGTCCTACGAGTAAAGGATAACTATTTGATCATATCTTGAATATTGGATATTTTGTAATGCCTATGCCAAGGTCGTGGCATATTTTGTAGGAGAGGTTAGTCAACTGAAGTCGCTAACCTGATTGTATTTTCGTGTAGGACTTTTATGGATTATATCAAACTGTATAGATTATTGTAAGGAGAAAGTCTGGGATTTAAACAAGTATTATATGGAAGAGTCATCCATGAGTATGAATCCGTTTACTGTTACAGACGTCCTTGGAACAAGGTTAACGGACATTACCTTAATATATCTCAAATGACAACTGTTTGGGAATCCTAGTCACTTGGATAGAAAAAGGTCTTGATTGATAAAGAAATCTACAGGAATGTATTATTATCAACAGTAACTATAATTATGATGCTCTCATCGTTTGTCTTGATCGTGTCGTTGATTGCCGTTTGTCATTCGTCAATAAACCTGAATAACTTTTACCAACGAGTTGATTATAGTCATGAATTGGCCAATTGCCTACCACTCGTTGGAATTTGATTGAATAACCTTTTGACAACTTTTCATTGAAACCATTCGCGTGTCTAAGCTAGTCATTGATACATCTACCACTAGCATACCGTTTCTCTCAACTACCATCACAAAAGAACCCAACAATGATATGAAACTCATAGACCCAACACCAGTCTGTATGAACGCCTATTCGATTCCTTTCGCTAAGGAGAAAGCTTTGAAGGAAGAGATAGACTATTTGTTGAAAGAAGGAATTATTTCACACAGTGAATCACCTTATAGTTCCAGTGTGGTTCTATTGCGAAAACCCTCTGGAGAACATAGACTCTGTATAGATTACAGGAGACTGAATGCTATCACAGAAGGTCAGGTGGATCCATTGCCAGATACAAATCAGCTGTTTGCCAGGCTGAATAAAGCTAAATATTTCTCAAAGGTGGATCTGAGCAAAGGCTACTATCAGATTCCAGTAAAGCCTGAGGTTAGACCTTATCTAGCTTTTAGTACCTCAGAGGGACACTATGAATTTAACAGATTGCCATTTGGATTGAAAAATGCGCCTAGTGTCTTCTCTAGAATGATGAGGAAATTGTTGGATCCCCTGAATAATCCATGCATCACCAACTTCATGGATGATATCCTCATAGCGACTGAAACATTTGAGGAACATATTAACTCTCTGAACATGTTGTTTGATCGACTTAGAGAGGCGAATTTGACAGCCAGACCAACCAAATGTTGCGTTGGGTGTAAAGAATTAGAATTCTTGGGACACATAGTACATCAGGGAAACATGACCCCTGACCCCAAGAACTTGGAGAAACTAAGAAAAGCACCGAGGCCACAAACCAAGAAAGACGTGAGATCGTTTGTCTCATTATGTGGTTTCTACCAAAAATATATCAAAAACTTTAACTCCATATGTGCACCGTTGACTGACTTGACACGCAAGGGGAATCCTGATAGAATTATCTGGACAGCACAGTGCGAATTAGCCTACCAAAAATTGAAGGAAAAGCTCACAAGCAAACCAAATCTAAAATTACCTGACTTAAGAATTCACTGTGAGAACGGACGCTAGTAATGTAGGATTAGGTGCCACCCTGTTACAAAAGTCAGATTCACTGGATGGGGAATTAACCCCAGTGGCATATGTTAGCAGAAAGTTGAATTCAGCTGAAAAAAATTATTCAACTAGCGAAAAAGAATGTTTTGCAGTGATATGGGCGATCAAGAAATTCAATATTTACTTGTGTGGAAATTCATTCAAGTTACAAACGGATCACAAACCATTGGCTTTTCTATCACAAGCTCGGCATGAAAATTCCAGACTATTAAGATGGTCTTTATTATTACAGCCATATCAGTTTAGTATAGAATACATTGCAGGAAAAACGAATCTAGGTGCTGATTTTCTAAGCCGCCATCCATGCGAAGAAAATCAGAGTAATCCCCAGGCATAGATAGTGATTTATCTATGTGTATATAGAATTAAGGACTGACATATGATGTCTGTTTTAAGTGGGGAGAATTGTGGTGAAAATTATAATACCCATATATAAATTAGAACATAACAGGAAAAGCATTGTTGGTATATGTTATGTATTGAGATCTTTCCACACACTCACTTTTACATTACCCTAGACACTTAACGAAGCCAACAGTCATATTGATCAAGAATAAGTCTGATTGAGATCGAAATGTAGTAGCAAGTAAGGTCATCTGTATTACACACCAAAGTTATTATCTGCAGATACCTTCACAGCTGATCTCATTCAGTACACTAAGTCCCCTATAACTATATTATTTCCCCAACTCACCACATGAACAGTATATATAGATACTTCTGTTCGCTCTGGTTATTTTGAAAACTCTGTGCTGTTGTTGTGATGGGAGGAAAGGAAGAAAAGGAAATAGTGTGTAAGATTGTTAGTGAGTAGAAAAAATGAAAATATTGATTGCTAATTATGTAAGTAAATGGAAAACCATATTAAATATAAGAATAATTGCCAATCCATTTCCTTATGGTTCATTATTTATTTATATCCGTAGGGCAAAGGTCTGCTACAAACATACTTTTTGTTAAGCAAGGACGGATTCCACCCAGGTGAGAGCTATATTTTTGACGAAACACGCAGTTTTCGAACCGTGCAAGATGAAAGCAAGCTGCAAGCGAACGGCGGAGGCATACACGTGACAAGTCTGTCCAACATGGAGACGCCTTTCTTCGATCATTCCCAACCTTGAATCTAGAATCTGTGGATGGATCAAAAGTGACAGTTAACGATGGCTTAACTGAAGTTGTTGCTTCCTGAATATATCAGCTTCTGAAGTGGTATAAATGAGGACGATGATAATCATGATATAAAAGTTATGACAATCAAGCGCGAGACAGAGAGTATCAGCAATTTTTCGTAACAACTTGTGTTTTCTTGGCCGAGCTGCAAATTATGTGCGTAACGCAAAGTGTATGAATTATTGAATCGTCGTTTTCTTCTTTGATTTGGAATTACTTGTTGTACGTAGGGGTATTAGTTTTGCTATTCCATCTGTATAGAAACAGTATATAGCGTTTCTGTGAGCACAGAGTGCAGAAATGCATCATAGATTGCAGAAATGTTTCACAAAATGCAGAAATGCGTCGGTGGATGCTAGCACGCTTGTAAGTGGTTTATTTTTAGGGAATGGGCAGGCAATTTTTAAAAACCGCCATTGATCTGCTGAAGGATCACAGTTGCAACAGTCTCGAGGTGTGAAAAGTAATTTACAGTTAACTCACTTCTCCGATAATAAAATCATCCAGTTACAGATTCGACTTTCAGAAACCTGTGTAAGATGGATTGTCTTGTCATTCTGACCGAAGCCGTGAGTGGCACTCAGTCAATGTTTGTTTTTAAATTGTGAACTCAAATGGACAATTTTGGTTGTTTACTTGTGGAAAAAAAAAAAAATTTTTTTCAGAAACGTGATAACGCTTAGCCAATTTTTAATTATAAAATGTTTGTTTGTTAATTGTGAAATCAAACAGCTTTATGCAGAAACATGACACCACTTATCTAATTTTTATTTTTTATAACTAATGAAATCAAATAGATTTTTGCAGAAACATTACAACATTTAGCCAATTTTCGTTTTTCGTTTTTTAATTGTAAAGTCAAATAGATTTTTTCAGAAACGGGACACGTATGTGTGAACAATCAGGTGAGCTGTGCTAGACAAGCCAGAGCCGTCATATAAAGCAAAAACAATTCTTAGTACTGGGAAGATATACCACACAATGAAAACATTTTTGAACTTATAATTGTCTTGTGTCCGTTAACTAACTAACCAAAGCTGTCTTGACTGGAAAAGGGGGGAGGGGGCACATATTTAAAAGTTCAAATGTAAGTGAAGGCAAACAATTACAGACAATGATCCAAGTGAGGCCAAATACGTACAAAATTAGAACTTAGTGTGAATATGCTTCGTTGCCTTCGAACACGCGCAGACGTCAACTGGCCCATTTTTTAAGGAAGTACTGGTAATTTTTTTAAGAAATATTTCGGTCATTGCTATGGTGACCAAAAATATATTGGACTTGCTCACTTCTATCAGGCATGGTGTATACATTAACATATTTAAGATTTAAAAAATCGCTGATACCACGGCTCGCTAGAGGTTTAGTGACTATATTAACTGCCTTCTAAAGAATCGTTCGATGTTTGATTTCCACACAGGTACAGCTTTTTTGTAGATAAGCCATCTGACTTTAGTTTTATAAGTGTGTTTTTGTTAGTCATAGTTTCCAAATGCCTGTGTTTGATCGGCTTCCTTGCTCTGTGGAAGCTAAGAAGTAGACTGAAATGGAAAGGAGATAGCGTTTTTTTTTTTTTTGGGGCCAGTCCTGTTCAGGACTAACGACAGACTAGCACCGAAGGGAAATTTATCACACAATATACCCTAAATATAACCAAAAGGTTTAACACGGAATTAAATCTCGATAATAGATGGAAAAGAAGAAGAAAAAGATATATTTGATACAGAAGAAATGATGTCGCTCTCAGAACACGAGAAAGAAATCACATATCATAATTTTTTTTCTTTCATTTCGTTGACTGGTCCTCTTACTAATAATAATAATAATAAATAGCATCATTTTCCCTCTTATATTTTTATTGTACACTGCAAAGAATAGAAATAGACCGTCGCATTAGCAAGACATAAGTGCAGCATTAGCAAGACATAAGTGCAACATTAGCAAGACATAAGTGATTGAGAATAAATAATAATAACTTCAGTGCATGGTATATCGTCACAGGGATATTATATATATATATTCTTCTTCCTTCCTCGTTCGTCCTGAAAAGGATGTTGGTTGCGTTGTGTCTGTTTACGCCGGAGCAGTAAAAACTGCGCCTTTCGGCTGACACATCCGACTTCAAGCACAGCATTTTTTGGGACCGGGTTTGCCTTCCCTCTTCGATCCCTACTCTCTCAGCCAGACTGCAATGATGCAGCCTGTTTCCAGGACCACCACGTGGAGGTGGAGTAGGGTCTTGGTCAGCTCTGGTTCGCTGACCCTGATGCAAACAGTCAAGCTATGGGTCGCTGACTGCATTTTCTATTGCTGCATCTTTGGGTCCCATTTATGCCAGCGCGAAACAAGTGCATGTATTCCTAGCCCGTACCAGATTTTGTCTTGATCATGTAGCCATTTCTTCTCTGCATGAATCACTCCTTCATCATCTTCAAACCTTGTCCCACGGAGTGCATCTTTAAGTGAACCAAATAGATGAAAATCAGAGGGTGCCAAATCGGGACTATAGGGTGGATGGGGTAGTACAGTCCAACCCAATTTGGTGATTGCTTCCCGTGTTGCCAGACTTGTGTGAGGGGGCGCATTGTCGTGAAGGAGAAGCAGTTCTGCTGGATTCTTGTGCAGCCGAACTCTGCGAAAACGTTGATTGAGTTTTTTCAATGTCTTAATGTAAGCTTGCGAATTGATTGTCTCTCCTCTTGGCATAACGTCCACAAGAATCACACCTTCGATGTCCCAAAAGACAGTGATCATGATCTTTTCAGCTAAAGGAATGTCTTGAATTTCTTTCTTCTTGGTGATTGCGGATGGTGCCACTCCATTGACAGTCTTTTTGTCTCATGTTCAAAATGATGTGCCCAGGTTTCGTCACCTGTAACGATCGTAGCCAAAAAGTTCTCTCCATCAGCATTGAAACGCTCCAACAATTCAGAAGAAATTGCTTTCCTTTGCAATCGGTGGTCATTTATGAGACTTCGAGGAACCCATCTTGCGCAAACCTTAGAAAATCCGAGAGTTTTTATAACTGCATATGCACTACCAATGCTGACTGACAGCTGTAAGGCCAATTGTTGAGTAGTGATTCGCTTATCAGTAAGAATAATGCCCTCAGCGCATTTCAATATTTCTGCGTTGGTGGCTGTGGCAGGACGTCCACATTGCGGCCGATCAAGCAGCTCCGTATCTCCACTTCCTGATTCTTTGATTCTCTGAACCCAGCGACTGACTGTACTCCTGTCAACTGCAAAACTTCTATAAACATCACATAGGCGCTTGTGAATATTCACAACAGTTTCCTTCTCTGCAACGAGAAATTCTATCACAATTCGATGCTTATAACGCAAGTTGCTAACACGCTCCATTTCAACGGTTTAGGGCAGCCGTATTATTTGGCCGATTGCAGTGCAATTTGGTGCACACAATTGGCACATGCTATATTTGAAGTGAGCAACATTTCATGCTTCTTTCTTCATTATTAGCTGAGGAAAACGATGTGGTGCATTACTTTCTGAACGCCCCTATGTATGTATATATATATATATATATATATATATATATATATATATATATATATTATATATATATATATATATATATATATATATATATATATATATATATATATATGTTATATATATATATATATATATATATATATATATATATATATATATATATATATATATATATATATATATATATATATATATCTCTGAGATTTTGTATTTGTAAACATGATTTTCAAATAGACTAATACTTTTAGCTTAATTATGTTTGCATTGTTCTTTTTCTTAATAAAGCGGTTAATTCTTGCAACATCATCACATTTATCTTGTTTGTACAGCGCAACACAAACATCCACTGTTCTAATTGTTGTTTTCTTATAGACTGTTATGTGTCAAGTGATCTATAGTAATATACTGAAGCTTATTAAAAACGCACCACCTGTATAATCCAGGAATAGAGTGTGAAATGTAAATATAAGTGTTTACAAGTTTACATATTTTGAATCTTTATTCATTTTCCTATGAATCCATGCTGGTCATTAATTTGTACATTTGATTGTTATGAAATTCATTGCATTCTGTGCAGGCAAGGGAGAAAACCAAAAATGCAGCCAATAAAAACATTCACACTATCCTCAGTATCTGGTATGTCCACCATGTGTGTCGCAAAATTAGTTTCAATTCATTGCAAAAGTGTTCGTGTAGTTTTATAAACCCGTCAACGATCGATTGACCGCTTTCAAAATGGCGGTGTATCAGCAAAATGTGTATCAGACAGAGGAAATCGCCAAGGATAAATAAAAACAGAAGGGAATCATTATGAAAAGGATTTCACATTTTAGTCCAGGAAAGGATTGTGTACAACTGTGTGTAAGAAGAAACGGTAGGAAGTTATCCTTTACAGAGATATATGCGTATTTCGGCTGCCCGCAGTTACGCTGAAAGCCTGTAAACCCACTTCTGGGCTAAATATTAAAATCAACAAATAACAGTTTGGGAAATTACATGGATAGGAATATAGAGACATATCGGCTGTATAAAACAAGATAAGATGGAACAGTATGGATACTATATAAGCCGAGGATGAGAAAGGAGAAGTTTCAGTCAACGCACAGATCGGCTGAAATCGCTGTTCGGGAAAGATTTTCAGGCCTAGTCTTGAGCTGTGACGTCACTGCTCTCCGATACGGCCGCGACAGCCTTATATATATGGTATCGGTATGATCAACAAAGACTTGAATTAAAAGCTTACTATAGAAATCACAATATAGACTTAACAGGTGATAAGGTTTTAAGTATAGATGCCCCAAGAGATGCAAAATCAATACTTAAAAGGTATATACATAAAACAAAGGAAAACATATAAGGTTAGTACTTCTCAGGAAAAACATCCAACCAAAAAAAAAATTTAACAGCAAGAACTAATAAAGCATTAACAAAAAACTAACTACTCAAGGGACAAGGAAAGACAACGAGGTATAGAAAAAAAATAGGAAAACAACTCAAAAAGAAGAAATGCAAATACAAATTAATACCAAGAGTAAAGGACAATAGTTATCTATAAACAACACAAAAGAGAAAATAAAATGGACAAATACTAATATAAATAAAAATCAGCAACTGCAAAAGACAATAGATATTTAAATTGAATACAAAATTAGAAAATAAAATGACACTAAATACCCCAATTATAACCAACTTTCAGGTTGAACAGGGTAGACCAAGATGGAATGAGAAGAGGCAAGAATGGAAAGATAAAAAGAGCCCGCTCTCCACCCATCAACGCATCAAAACAACAACAACAACAACAACAGGAAGGAACACATTGAAATTAGGTTTGAGACAGACTGACGGCAGATAACGCCACGACGCTAGATCCATCTGAAGTGTGAGCGGATCGCCAGAAGTTTTAGTCAGTGTCGGGAGTCTGAGGGTAAGCGAAATTAGGATAACTACCGTGTATAATATTTTTCTTTAATTTCAGGTTCATATATAGAGTTCACAAAATATGCCTGTATAATATTCATTGATATAATGTCTGGTAAACTGGAGTGTTCCACAGCCAGTTTCAATTCAACAACTATGTAATTGTACTACTGAATAAAGCAACACTATCGTTTGGTCAGTCGGGCACTCACTTTATTTAATTGTGTATTACTTTTGTGTAGATGCTAAGAATGGCATCAGTATTTAAATTTGTACCCTACATGGTTTGGAAAGATCAAGTTATAAATAAGTAAAAGATTACAGGAGCAGAATAAACCAGATGATGTTTATTACTGATATGTTAATATCATTGAAATGATGTTACTTGCTATGACTGTATAACTTTGACATCTGAAGACTGACTAGTCTGACTTATGTGCTAGTCAGTTACCATTACTTGAAATGTTAATACTTCTATATCACTGAAATGATGTCCTTACTTTCTATGATTGTATAACGGTGACATCTGATGACTGACTGGTCTGACATCTGTGCTAGTCAGCTACAAGTCTAGCCAGATACTAGCCAAGGCTGATATGATGTTTCAGGTTCCATGAAATAACTCAAACCAGACTGTCAAGTATTAGAAGCCTGTGTTGTTCTTCAGAGGTGATCCCACAAAAGTGCAGGACCCCAAAGAAGGAACTTCGACTGGTCATTGGCATCCCTATAGTTGGGTCTACCAAGTCTGATATCTACAAAGGACAGTTCAGTGTCAGCGTTGTCAAGTTGAAAAGATAAGTGTCAATTAAGACACTGATGAACTATATATGAAAACAGCCACTAGTTGAAAACAGTATTCCAACTAGTACGAAATTCAGTCAATTGATGATAGTTATTTGTAAATCCAAAGGACTAAGGACAGTGATCCAGTGATTGCAGTTGTCAGTAACTTTATTACTCAAGATCTTGAAGTCTAACAGACAATAATAGTAATTGTGTGAATAAGTTTATATATATTTTTGTGCTCTTTTCCAACTAGTAGAAATAGAATATTAGTGTAATTGTTAAAATATTTTAACTGTACCTGAGGAATTATTCACTTCTTGCATTTGTGGTCACAGTGAATGTTCATTTTAATTATCCCCTAGAATATAAGTAATCATAAGATAGTCACAGGGAGGAGACGCCTTAAATCCTGGTACAACTTCTTACCAACTGGCCAGGGTTTTCACAGTCTGACTATTTCTATGATATCGATACACCAGTGCTTATTTCTAAGACTGGGGTATTACTTGTAAGACCAGAACTCTTACTGGCATACTATATGGGTAGCATATGAGATACCTGGAATCTTACCTAAATAAATAATCTTATATAACCTCCCGCTACAGTGGGGGCTCGTCTGCGGGATATATCTTTGATATCCCAGAGCCAACTTTCTATTTCTGCTGTGTAGGAAATTTTTTTTTGAAAAGTTTTGGAAAGAGTTACATAGTAGGAAATAAATATTTTTTTGGAGTACCATTGAGTACAGATAAAGAAAGCTGTTTCATATATAGTGAAGTCAGTTTAATTAACTTTAGTTTTAATTAAGTCAATTATATTGTAGTAATTTAGTGAGTAAGACAGCTTACCCTACTAGACTACAGATACATCATGGCTGACTTGGTCAAGTTTAGGTCTGCCACACTGCAGGTGGGAAAAGAGCTTGGCAAGAGTGGTGATGCTCTGGTCCAGTTTGTCACGATGGAATGTGAAAAGTATATGGACAGAGAAGAAAAGAGATTGGAAGCAGAGAGAGAAGCCAAGAAATTGGAAGCAGAGAGAGAAGCCAAGAAATTGGAAGCAGAGAGAGAAGACAAGAAATTGGAAGCAGAGAGAGAAGTCAAGAAAATAGAAGCTGAGAGAGAAGAACGGAGGTTACAAGCAGAGGCTGAGAGAGAAGAATGGAGGTTACAAGCAGAGAGAGACCATGAGCTGAAAATGAGACAGCTTGAACTTGAACTTCAGGCTGGGACTATCACCCATGGTAATAGCTCACCTCATTCTGCGAATAGCTCGTTTCAGAACATGGCAAATGGAGCCATGAATTTCCATCTAGATCCATTTATTGAAAAGGAGGACGCAATTGAGTCGTACCTGGATAGGTATGAAAGGCTAGCCTCTACATATGGACTGGAAAAGGAAAAATGGAGTTTAAAGTTATCCCAGGGATTGAGAGGTATTGCATATGATGTGTTTCTGAAACTCCCCAAAGAAGATCAGGAAAATTATGAAGTACTAAAGCAAGCCTTACTGATCCGGTATGAAAAGAACTCAGAAACTTATAGGAAGAAATTTAGAACTTCTAAACCTCTACCTGGAGAAACATATAACCAGTTCTCAGCTAGGCTAGAAACGTATTTGTTGAAATGGAGTAGTTTAGGTAAGTATCAGAAAACCTATGAGGATCTGAAAGAAATGGTTATGTTAGAGCAAGTGAAAGAGTCCATGCCTCCAAAAATGAGGAAATTCCTTATGGAACAAGGAGCAGAGAGGCTGGAAGACACTTTGAAATGTGCAGAGAGGTACCAAGCAGCTCAAGCTGAACTGGTAAGAACAAAAAGAAAGCAAGTAGAAGGATATAAGCCACCACCACAAAATACCAAGGTTGACCAAAAGGACCAACAGTACAGAAATAAGCCAAGATTTGATGATAAGGACAAAAACCCTCAGACTCAGGAAAAGAAACCCTACAAACAGGGAGATAAGTGGTGCAAAGTTTGTAAGATGAGCAACCACAACACTGTAGATTGTAAAAGGAAAACTCCTCATCACGCTGCATGTATAGCAACAGGGAATAGGACAGATATGGTGGAACTGACAGGGAGTCAGAATAGCCTCCGTCATCCCCCTGTGAGTGAGCTCGTAACCGAGAACGGCAATCGAGTCATGTGCTTATATGATACCGGCCTGGATTTCAACTCAGTTGTGAGTTCAACCCCTAGTGCACCCTGATCAAATTACCACAGAAACCGTGGAAATACAAGGGGCAACTAAGGGAACAGCAACCATGACACTTCCTATAGCTAGGATCAATGTGAAATCTCGCTACATGGAAGGAGTGATAACAGCCGCAGTGATAGATGACCCTATATACCCGCTGATATTGGGGTGTAGGTATGTATTTTTGGGTGACCCAGTAAAACCTGTTGTCCTGGCAACAGTCCAGACCAGGTAGAGCACCAAAAACAAGGAGGAAAATCCTAACAATACTCAGCCAGAGCAGATGAAAAAGGCTCAATCAGAAGATGACACATTGAAGCCTTGTTTTGGCAAATTGCCAAAGGCCCATAACCCTCCCGAAAAAGGAGACTTGTATATGAAAAATGGACTACTGTATAGAAAAGCTGGTACAAGACCTCAAGGACATGGACAGCTGGTAGTACCAAAATCATACAGGGAGAAAGTTATGGAGCTAGCACATGCTATTCCATTTAGTGGACACATGGGAATTGGTGCCACAAGTCAACGGATAGCTTGTCACTATTACTGGCCAGGGATCACGGAAGATATCAAACGATATGTGAAATCTTGTCCAGAGTGTCAACGTGTAGCCCCCAAGCATGGGACTGCACCAGCAACTCTAGGAGAAATGCCAATCATGGGTACTCCATTCGAGAGAGTTGCAGTGGATATTGTTGGACCCCTCACTAGGACTAAGAGAAGGAATAGTTATATCTTAACTCTAGTTGATACATGCTCTATGTGAAGAGAGGCCGTACCCATGACATCTATAGATTCTAAGCATTTGGTAGAGGCACTGTTGACAATATTCACTAGGTTAGGGTTCCCACATCAAATATTGACGGACAATGGTTCTCAGTTCAAGGGAAAGCTAACCCAAGAAGTGTTCAGGATATTTCAAGCCAGACATTATCATTGCTCTCCTTATCACCCACAAGGAAATGGTCAAGTCGAGCGGTTCAATGGTACGCTCATTTCTATTCTCAGAAAGCTGGCAAGTGAAAAACCTGAAACATGGGATGAATACTTACCAGCTGCATTATTTGCATATCGGGAAGTCCCACACAATTCCACAGGAATGGCACCGGCCACATTGTTGTTTGGTCGGCCTATAAAAGGTCCACTGGAAGCATTGCTGCGGACCTGAAGCAAAGGATAGGGAACTTGCTGTTGGAGAAAAAGTGCTTCTTCTATTGCCCAGCAGTAACAACAAACTGCAGATTGGTTGGCAGGGTCCATATAACGTGCTAGAGAAAGTATCGAGGACTAATTACAAAATTGACAAGAAGGGCAAAGAAAAGGTGTACCATGTCAATCTGTTAAAGAAATATTACGACAGGACATCAACGGAGGTAGCCCATATGATGACTCTGGCCATCGCAACCGAAATGAAGCATGAACCACTTACCTCAATAGAGTATCCATTGAGACCGACTGAGACATATGAACAAGTCAAAATTAGTACTCAGTTAACTCAGGAACAGAGGGAGCAAGTTAAGGAGGTTCTAAAGACACATGCAGATATGTTAACTGATAAACCGGGATGCACCAACTTATTGACATATGATATGAAGGTCATCGATCCAACCCCTATCTGCATGAAGACCTACCCTATACCATATGCCAAGACACAGGCATTGAAGTTGTTGAGAAAACCAAGTGGAGAACACCGACTCTGTATCGATTACCGGAAATTGAATGCGATCACTGAAACCCAAGCTGATCCATTACCGGATACCAATCAGCTGTTCTCGACACTCAGTACTGCGAAATATTTCTCTAAGGTCGATTTAAGTAAGGGGTATTACCAGATTCCCGTCAAACCCGAGATCGATTGATCGCTTTCAAAATGGCGGTGTATCAGCAAAATGTGTATCAGACAGAGGAAATCGCCAAGGATAAATAAAAACAGAAGGGAATCATTATGAAAAGGATTTCACATTTTAGTCCAGGAAAGGATTGTGTACAACTGTGTGTAAGAAGAAACGGTAGGAAGTTATCCTTTACGGAGATATATGCATATTTCGGCTGCCCGCAGTTATGCTGAAAGCCTGTAAACCCACTTCTGGGCTAAATATTAAAATCAACAAATAACAGTTTGGGAAATTACATGGATAGGAATATAGAGATATATCGGCTGTATAAAACAAGATAAGATGGAACAGTATGGATACTATATAAGCCGAGGATGAGAAAGGAGAAGTTTCAGTCAACGCACAGATTGGCTGAAATCGCTGTTCGGGAAAGATTTTCAGGCCTAGTCTTGAGCTGTGACGTCACTGCTCTCCGATACGGCCGCGACAGCCTTATATATATGGTATCGGTAAACTGGAAGGAACACATTTAAATTAGGTTTGAGACAGACTGACGGCAGATAACGCCATGACGCTAGATCCATCTAAAGTGTGAGCGGATCGCCAGAAGTTTTAGTCAGTGTCGGGAGTCTGAGGGTAAGCGAAATTAGGATAACTACCGTGTATAATATTTTTCTTTAATTTCAGGTTCATATATAGAGTTCACAAAATATGCCTGTATAATATTCATTGATATAATGTATTGTTATTTTGAATATGATTTAAACATGTGCTTTGTGGATGATTGTTGTTTGTACAAAAAGGTATTCAAACTAGCCCCACAACCAAATGTAGATAATATTTACCATTTAATGCTGTATATCGGACGGAGATAAAGGCAAGTCCCATGGCAGAGATTGTCATAGGCAAATGAAGTGTTAGAAGCTTCATCATGGAAGATACCGCTTTTACGAGGTTAGGTGACTAGTTCCTCTCCTCGCTGCCTTTTTCTTCCCTAGTTCGAGTGCACAACGGAGTGCCCATTTACAGCTGGTAAACTGGAGTGTTCCACAGCCAGTTTCAATTCAACAACTATGTAATTGTACTACTGAATAAAGCAACACTATCGTTTGGTCAGTCGGGCACTCACTTTATTTAATTGTGTATTACTTTTGTGTAGATGCTAAGAATGGCATCAGTATTTAAATTTGTACCCTACATGGTTTGGAAAGATCAAGTTATAAATAAGTAAAAGATTACAGGAGCAGAAAAAACCAGATGATGTTTATTACTGATATGTTAATATCATTGAAATGATGTTACTTGCTATGACTGTATAACTTTGACATCTTAGTCTGACTTACGTGCTAGTCAGTTACCATTACTTGAAATGTTAATACTTCTATATCACTGAAATGATGTCCTTACTTTCTATGATTGTATAACGGTGACATCTGATGACTGACTGGTCTGACATCTGTGCTAGTCAGCTACAAGTCTAGCCAGATACTAGCCAAGGCTGATATGATGTTTCAGGTTCCATGAAATAACTCAAACCAGACTGTCAAGTATCAGAAGCCTGTGTTGTTCTTCAGAGGCAATCCCACAAAAGTGCAGGACCCCAAAGAAGGAACTTCAACTGGTCATTGGCATCCCTATAGTTGGGTCTACAAAGTCTGATATCTACAAAGGACAGTTCAGTGTCAGCGTTGTCAAGTTGAAAAGATAAGTGTCAATTAAGACACTGATGAACTATATATGAAAACAGCCACTAGTTGAAAACAGTATTCCAACTAGTACGAAATTCAGTCAATTGATGATAGTTTTTTGTAAATCCAAAGGACTAAGAACAGTGATCCAGTGATTGCAGTTGTCAGTAACTTCATTACTCAAGATCTTGAAGTCTAACAGACAATAATAGTAATTGTGTGAATAAGTTTATATATATTTTTGTGCTCTTTTCCAACTAGTAGAAATAGAATATTAGTGTAATTGTTAAAATATTTTAACTGTACCTGAGGAATTATTCACTTCTTGCATTTGTGGTCACAGTGAATGTTCATTTTAATTATCCCCAAGAATATAAGTAATCATAAGATAGTCACAGATAGGAGACGCCTTAAATCCTGGTACAACTTCTTACCAACTGGCCAGGGTTTTCACAGTCTGACTATTTCTATGATATCTATACACCAGTGCTTATTTCTAAGACTGGGGTATTACTTGTAAGACCAGAACTCTTACTGGCATACTATCCGGGTAGCATATGAGATACCTGGACTCTTACCTAAATAAATAATCTTATATAACCTCCCGCTACAGTGGGGGCTCGTCTGTGGGATATATCTTTGATATCCCAGAGCCAACTTTCTATTTCTACTGTGTAGGAAATTTTTTGTTGAAAATTTTTGGAAAGAGTAACATAGTAGGAAATAAATATTTTTTTTGGAGTACCATTGAGTACAGATAAAGAAAGCTGTTTCATATATAGTGAAGTCAGTTTAATTAACTTTAGTTTTAATTAAGTCAATTATATTGTAGTAATTTAGTGAGTAAGACAGCTTACCCTACTAGACTACAGATACATCATGGCTGACTTGGTCAAGTTTAGGTCTGCCACACTGCAGGTGGGAAAAGAGCTTGGCAAGAGTGGTGATGCTCTGGTCCAGTTTGTCACGACAGAATGTGAAAAGTATATGGACAGAGAAGAAAAGAGATTGGAAGCAGAGAGAGAAGCCAAGAAATTGGAAGCAGAGAGAGAGAAGACAAGAAATTGGAAGCAGAGAGAGAAGCCAAGAAAATAGAAGCTGAGAGAGAAAAACGGAGGTTACAAGCAGAAGCTGAGAGAGAAGAACGGAGGTTACAAGCAGAGGCTGAGAGAGAAGAACGGAGGTTACAAGCAGAGAGAGACCATGAGCTGAAAATGAGACAACTTGAACTTGAACTTCAGGCTGGGACTATCACCCAAGGTAATAGCTCCCCTCATTCTGCGAATAGCTCGTTTCAGAACATGGCAAATGGAGCCATGAATTTCCATCTAGATCCATTTATTGAAAAGGAGGACGCAATTGAGTCGTACCTGGATAGGTATGAAAGGCTAGCCTCTACATATGGACTGGAAAAGGAAAAATGGAGTTTAAAGTTATCCCAGGGATTGAGAGGTATTGCATATGATGTGTTTCTGAAACTCCCCAAAGAAGATCAGGAAAATTATGAAGTACTAAAGCAAACCTTACTGATTCGGTATGAAAAGAACTCAGAAGCTTATAGGAAGAAATTTAGAACTTCTAAACCTCTACCTGGAGAAACATATAACCAGTTCTCAGCTAGGCTAGAAACGTATTTGTTGAAATGGAGTAGTTTAGGTAAGTATCAGAAAACCTATGAGGATCTGAAAGAAATGGTTATGTTAGAGCAAGTGAAAGAGTCCATGCCTCCAAAAATGAGGAAATTCCTTATGGAACAAGGAGCAGAGAGGCTGGAAGACACTTTGAAATGTGCAGAGAGGTACCAAGCAGCTCAAGCTGAACTGGTAGGAACAAAAAGAAAGCAAGTAGAGGATATAAGCCACCACCACAAAATACCAAGGTTGACCAAAAGGACTAACAGTACAGAAATAAGCCAAGATTTGATGATAAGGACAAAAACCCTCAGACTCAGGAAAAGAAACCCTACAAACAGGGAGATAAGTGGTGCAAAGTTTGTAAGATGAGCAACCACAACACTGTAGATTGTAAAAGGAAAACTCCTCATCACGCTGCATGTATAGCAACAGGGAATAGGACAGATATGGTGGAACTGACAGGGAGTCAGAATAGCCTCCGTCATCCCCCTGTGAATGAGCTCGTAACCGTGAACGGCAATCGAGTCATGTGCTTATATGATACCGGCCTGGATTTCGACTCAGTTGTGAGTTCAACCCTAGTGCACCCTGATCAAATTACCACAGAAACCGTGGAAATACAAGGGGCAACTAAGGGAACAGCAACCATGACACTTCCTATAGCTAGGATCAATGTGAAATCTCGCTACGTGGAAGGAGTGATAACAGCCGCAGTGATAGATGACCCTATATACCCGCTGATATTGGGGTGTAGGTATGTATTTTTGGGTGACCCAGTAAAACCTGTTGTCCTGGCAATAGTCCAGACCAGGTCGAGCACCAAAAACGAGGAGGAAAATCCTAACAATACTCAGCCAGAGCAGATGAAAAAGGCTCAATCAGAAGATGACACATTGAAGCCTTGTTTTGGCAAATTGCCAAAGGCCCATAACCCTCCCGAAAAAGGAGACTTGTATATGAAAAATGGACTACTGTATAGAAAAGCTGGTACAGGACCTCAAGGACATGGACAGCTGGTAGTACCAAAATCATACAGGGAGAAAGTTATGGAGCTAGCACATGCTATTCCATTTAGTGGACACATGGGAATTGGTGCCACAAGTTAACGGATAGCTTGTCACTATTACTGGACAGGGATCACAGAAGATATCAAACGATATGTGAAATCTTGTCCAGAGTGTCAACGTGTAGCCCCCAAGCATGGGACTGCACCAGCAACTCTAGGAGAAATGCCAATCATGGGTACTCCATTCGAGAGAGTTGCAGTGGATATTGTTGGACCCCTCACTAGGACTAAGAGAAGGAATAGTTATATCTTAACTCTAGTTGATACATGCTCTATGTGAAGAGAGGCCGTAGCCATGGCATCTATAGATTCTAAGCATGTGGCAGAGGCACTGTTGACAATATTCACTAGGTTAGGGTTCCCACATCAAATATTGACGGACAATGGTTCTCAGTTCAAGGGAAAGCTAACCCAAGAAGTGTTCAGGATATTTCAAGCCAGACATTATCATTGCTCTCCTTATCACCCACAAGGAAATGGTCAAGTCGAGCGGTTCAATGGTACGCTCATTTCTATTCCCAGAAAGCTGCATTATTTGCATATCGGGAAGTCCCACACAATTCCACAGGAATGGCACCGGCCACATTGTTGTTTGGTCGGCCTATAAAAGGTCCACTGGAAGCATTGCTGCGGACTTGGACAGATGAGAAGGCAGAGGAAAGTGTCACCTCATCAATTCAATATGTAAATGAGTTGACAACTCGACTGAAAATGGGCTGGAAATTGGCTAATGACAATCTTCGCAGAGCCAGAAAGAAACATACTGAATACTATAACAAGAAAGCAAAGGATAGGGAACTTGCTGTTGGAAAAAAGTGCTTCTTTTATTGCCCAGCAGTAACAACAAACTGCAGATTGGTTGGCAGGGTCCATATAACGTGCTAGAGAAAGTATCGAGGACTAATTACAAAATTGACAAGAAGGGCAAAGAAAAGGTGTACCATGTCAATCTGTTAAAGAAATATTATGACAGGACATCAACGGAGGTAGCCCATATGATGACTCTGGCCATCGCAACCGAAATGAAGCATGAACCACTTACCTCAATAGAGTATCCATTGAGACCGACTGAGACATATGAACAAGTCAAAATTAGTACTCAGTTAACTCAGGAACAGAGGGAGCAAGTTAAGGAGGTTCTAAAGACACATGCAGATGTGTTAACTGATAAACCGGGATGCACCAACTTATTGACATATGATATGAAGGTCATCGATCCAACCCCTATCTGCATGAAGACCTACCCTATACCATATGCCAAGGCACAGGCATTGAAGGAGGAAATTGATTATCTGTTGCAAGAACAAATCATCTCCAAGTCAGAATCACCTTACAGTTCAAGTGTTGTACTGTTGAGAAAACCAAGTGGAGAACACCGACTCTGTATCGATTACCGGAAATTGAATGTGATCACTGAAACCCAAGCTGATCCATTACCGGATACCAATCAGCTGTTCTCGACACTCAGTACTGCGAAATTTTTCTCTAAGGTCGATTTAAGTAAGGGGTATTACCAGATTCCCGTCAAACCCGAGATCCGACACATGCTGGCTTTTAGCACTTCGGATGGCCACTACGAATTTAATGTACTACCATTCGGGTTGAAAAACGCACCAAGCGTATTTTCAAGGATGATGAGGAAATTGCTGGAACCCTTGAACAACTCTAACATCACCAACTTTATGGATGACATTCTCATAGCCACGGAAACATTTGAGGATCATCTACATTCTCTATCAATGTTACTGGATAGACTCAGGGAGGCAGGTTTGACTGCTCGTCCAACAAAGTGTGTAATCGGATGTCATGAATTAGAATTTTTGGGACATACAATTTGTCATGGAAACATGTCTCTTGATCCCAAAAATATAGAAAAGTTAAGGAATGCTCCTAGACCACAGACAAAAAAGGATGTGAGGTCGTTTGTATCCTTAGGAGGATTCTATCAAAAGTACATCAAAGACTTTAACAATTTATGTGCACCTTTGACGGATCTGACAAAGAAAGGAAAACCTGACACAATAAAGTGGACTGCAGAGTGTGAGCATGCATATTCAGAATTGAAGCATAAACTCACTAGTATGCCTATTCTGAAGTTGCCAGATATGACACAAGAGTTTATAGTACGGACTGATGCGAGCAATGTAGGAATTGGGGCCGCGCTTTTGCAAAAATCTCAGACCCAGAATGAGGAACTTTTTCCTGTTGCTTATGCCAGCCGCAAGTTGAACGCGGCAGAACGGAATTACTCTACTATAGAGAGGGAATTTTTAGCATTGGTGTGGGCCATCAATAAGTTTCAACCCTATTTGTATGGCAAGCCATTTGTGGTCCAGTGCGATCATCAACCCCTGTCATTCTTGGCCTCATCATGTCATGCAAATACTCGCTTGCTAAGATGGTCATTATTGATTCAGCCATATTCTTTCACTATCGAATATACTCCTGGAAAACAGAATGTGGGCGCAGATTTTCTTAGTCGCCATCCCACAGAGATAGAGCAAGATAGAAGGAAGGAAAACTAACCTCGGAATGGTCGATTAGCAATTGTCTTGTACCCAATAGTTAAGCTAGATATCATCCAGCTTAAAATATGGGGGAGGTCGCAAAATTAGTTTCAATTCATTGCAAACGTGTTCGTGTAGTTTTATAAACCCGTCAACGATCGATTGATCGCTTTCAAAATGGCGGTGTATCAGCAAAATGTGTATCAGACAGAGGAAATCGCCAAGGATAAATAAAAACAGAAGGGAATCATTATGAAAAGGATTTCACATTTTAGTCCAGGAAAGGATTGTGTACAACTGTGTGTAAGAAGAAACGGTAGGAAGTTATCCTTTACGGAGATATATGCGTATTTCGGCTGCCCACAGTTACGCTGAAAGCCTGTAAACCCACTTCTGGGCTAAATATTAAAATCAACAAATAACAGTTTGGGAAATTACATGGATAGGAATATAGAGATATATCGGCTGTATAAAACAAGATAAGATGGAACAGTATGGATACTATATAAGTCGAGGATGAGAAAGGAGAAGTTTCAGTCAACGCACAGATTGGCTGAAATCGCTGTTCGGGAAAGATTTTTCAGGCCCTAGTCTTGAGCTGTGACGTCACTGCTCTCCGATACGGCCGCGACAAAAAGCCTTCATATAATATGGTATCGGTAAAACTGGAAGGAACACATTGAAATTAGGTTTGAGACAGACTGACGGCAGATAATGCCACGAACGCTAGATCCATCTGAATGTGTGAGCGTGATCGCCAGAAGTTTTAGTCAGTGTCGGGAGTCCATGAGGGTAAGCGAAATTAGGATAACTACCGTGTATAATTTTTTTCTTTAATTTCAGGTTCATATATAGAGTTCACAAAAATATGCCTGTATTTTATATTCATTGATATAATGTATTGTTATTTTTGAATATGATGATTTAAACATGTTCTTTGTGGATGATTGTTGTTTGTACAAAAAGGTATTCAAACTAGCCCCACAACCAAATGTAGATAATATTTACCATTTAATGCTGTATATCGGACGGAGATAAAGGCAAGTCTCATGGCAGAGATTGTCATAGGCAAATGATAAGTGTTAGAAGCTTCATCATGGAAGATACCGCTTTTACGAGGTTAGGTGACTAGTTCCTCTCCTCGCTGCCTTTTTTCTTCCCTAGTTCGAGTGCACAACGGAGTGCCCATTTACAGCTGGTAAACTGGAGTGTTCCACAGCCAGTTTCAATCAATTCAACAACTAATGTAATTGTACTACTGAATAAAGCAACACTATAGTGTTGGTCAGTCGGGCACTCACTTTATTTAATTGTGTATTACTTTTGTGTAGATACTAAGAATGGCAATCAGTATTTATAAATTGTACCCCTACATGGTTTGGAAAGATCAATTATAAATAAGTAAAAAGATTACAGGAGCAGAAAAAACCAGATGATGTTTATTACTGATAGTTAATATCATTGACAATGATGTATTACTATGCTATGACTGTATAACTTTGACATCTTAGTCTGACTTACGTGCTAGTCAGTTACCATTACTTGAAATGTTTAAAACTTCTATATCACTGAAATGAATGTCCTTACTTACTATGATTGTATAATAACGGTGAGACATCTGATGACTGACTGGTCTGGACATCTGTGCTAGTTCAGCAACAAGTCTAGCCAGATAATAGCCAAGGCTGATATGATGTTTCAGGTTCCATGAAATAACTCAAACCAGACTGTCAAGTATCAGAAGCCTGTGTTGTTCTTCAGAGGCGATCCCATAAAAGTGCAGGACCCCAAAGAAGGAACTTCAACTGGTCATTGGCATCCCTATAGTTGGGTCTACCAAGTCTGATATCTACAAAGGACAGTTCAGTGTCAGCGTTGTCAAGTTGAAAAGATAAGTGTCAACTAAGACACTGATGAACTATATACGAAAACAGCCACTAGTTGAAAACAGTATTCCAACTAGTACGAAATTCAGTCAATTGATGATAGTTATTTGTAAATCCAAAGGACTAAGGACAGTGATCCAGTAACTTTATTACTCAAGATCTTGAAGTCTAACAGACAATAATAGTAATTGTGTGAATAAGTTTATATATTTTTGTGCTCTTTTCCAACTAGTAGAAATAGAATATTAGTGTAATTGTTAAAATATTTTAACTGTACCTGAGGAATTATTCACTTCTTGCATTTGTGGTCACAGTGAATGTTCATTTTAATTATCCCCTAGAATATAAGTAATCATAAGATAAGTCAGGGAGGAGACGCCTTAAATCCTGGTACAAAACTTCTTACAACTGGCCAAGGGTTTTTTCACAGTCTGACTATTTCTATGATATCGATACACCAGTGCTTATTTCTAAGACTGTGGTATTACTTGTAAGACCAGAACTCTTACTGGCATACTATCCGGGTAGCATATGAGATACCTGGACTCTTACCTAAATAAATAATCTTATATAACCTCCCGCTACAGTGCGGGATCGTCTGCGGGATATATCTTTGATATCCCAGAGCCAACTTTCTATTTTTGCTGTGTAGGAAATTTTTTGTTGAAAATTTTTGGAAAGAGTAACATAGTAGGAAATAAATATTTTTTTTTGGAGTACCATTGAGTACAGATAAAGAAAGCTGTTTCATATATAGTGAAGTCAGTTTAATTAACTTTAGTTTTAATTAAGTTAATTATATTGTAGTAATTTAGTGAGTAAGACAGCTTACCCTACTAGACTACAGATACATCATGGCTGACTTGGTCAAGTTTAGGTCTGCCACACTGCAGGTGGGAAAAGAGCTTGGCAAGAGTGGTGATGCTCTGGTCCAGTTTGTCACGACGGAATGTGAAAAGTATATGGACAGAGAAGAAAAGAGATTGGAAGCAGAGAGAGAAGCCAAGAAATTGGAAGCAGAGAGAGAAGCCAAGAAATTGGAAGCAGAGAGAGAGAAGACAAGAAATTGGAAGCAGAGAGAGAAGCCAAGAAAATAGAAGCTGAGAGAGAAGAACGGAGGTTACAAGCAGAAGCTGAGAGAGAAGAACGGAGGTTACAAGCAGAGGCTGAGAGAGAAGAACAGAGGTTACAAGCAGAGAGAGACCATGAGCTGAAAATGAGACAGCTTGAACTTGAACTTCAGGCTGGGACTATCACCCATGGTAATAGCTCACCTCATTCTGCGAATAGTTAGTTTCAGAACATGGCAAATGGAGCCATGAATTTCCATCTAGATCCATTTATTGAAAAGGAGGACGCAATTGAGTCGTACCTGGATAGGTATGAAAGGCTAGCCTCTACATATGGACTGGAAAAGGAAAAATGGAGTTTAAAGTTATCCCAGGGATTGAGAGGTATTGCATATGATGTGTTTCTGAAACTCCCCAAAGAAGATCAGGAAAATTATTAAGTACTAAAGCAAGCCTTACTGATCCGGTATGAAAAGAACTCAGAAGCTTATAGGAAGAAATTTAGAACTTCTAAACCTCTACCTGGAGAATTATATAACCAGTTCTCAGCTAGGCTAGAAACATATTTGTTGAAATGGAGTAGTTTAGGTAAGTATCAGAAAACCTATGAGGATCTGAAAGAAATGGTTATGTTAGAGCAAGTGAAAGAGTCCATGCCTCCAGAAATGAGGAAATTCCTTATGGAACAAGGAGCAGAGAGGCTGGAAGACACTTTGAAATGTGCAGAGAGGTACCAAGCAGCTCAAGCTGAACTGGTAGGAACAAAAAGAAAGCAAGTAGAAGGATATAAGTCACCACCACAAAATACCAAGGTTGACCAAAAGGACCAACAGTACAGAAATAAGCCAAGATTTGATGATAAGGACAAAAACCCTCAGACTCAGGAAAAGAAACCCTACAAACAGGGAGATAAGTGGTGCAAAGTTTGTAAGATGAGCAACCACAACACTGTAGATTGTAAAAGGAAAACTCCTCATCACGCTGCATGTATAGCAACAGGGAATAGGACAGATATGGTGGAACTGACAGGGAGTCAGAATAGCCTCCGTCATCCCCCTGTGAATGAGCTCGTAACCGTGAACGGCAATCGAGTCATGTGCTTATATGATACCGGCCTGGATTTCGACTCAGTTGTGAGTTCAACCCTAGTGCACCCTGATCAAATTACCACAGAAACCGTGGAAATACAAGGGGCAACTAAGGGAACAGCAACCATGACACTTCCTATAGCTAGGATCAATGTGAAATCTCGCTACGTGGAAGGAGTGATAACAGCCGCAGTGATAGATTTTGAGATGCATGTATGCATGAAAGTGTGTATGTATTTTTGGGTGATAGTAAAACCTTTTATGTGAAATCCAGACCAGGTCGAGCACCAAAACCATCTATTGAGAGCATTAGAGAGTAGTCCTTGGTCTGGAAACCCCAGGATAAGAGAAATCAAGTGAGACCTACACAACATATTGAGAATGGTATCAGAGACAGGATTAGCAGAGATAAAGAAGACATGCGCAGACTTTAAACAGATGGCACAGGACAGGAAGTCTCGGCATGAATTGTTTTTTGCAGGCCTATGCTCTACAGGGAACTGAGGGGCAAGAATGAATATATTAGTTTTGAGATGCATGTATGCATGAAAGTGTGTTTGTATATATGCATGTTTTATGTGAAATGGACGTAAGTATTAATACTGATATCTACACATCTATACCATCTATTGTACATTTTATAAGGCCTGTGTGTTTGTGTGTGTGTGTATATATATATATATATATATATATTATATATATATATATATATATATATATATATATATATATATATAATACATATTAAGCGGTAAAAAAGATTTAAGATTAATTCATAAAACACATTTTGATCAGTTCTTCCATCTTTTAGCAATGTTAATGTTTTTTGCTTAAATGCACAATCATTCACTATGTTAGAGGTTTGTGATATGGAATTTGGCAAGTATGGTCAATAATAATCAATTGTTTAGTTGTAAGCTTTCAGTAAGTTCATTACATTTTCAGAACGATGTTGCATAATATCAAGTAAAATAAATAAAGTCCTTAGTGATTTTAAAAAAATATTTTTTAATGATTTTTTTATAATTGATCGAAATTGATAGATTAATCTTCTGTCTCAGAAATTTGATTAATCGATTATGATTTTTTTAAAAATCAGTCTCAGCCCTAATATATATGTATGTAGAGAGAGAGAAAAAGAGGGAGAGTATATGCTTACACTGATATACCATTCAAATTACAACAAGCATAAGTGCAGGGCATATCCATGCATGTATGTGTTTTAAGACAAAAATAGAATAACTGTAAGAATGAAATTATACAGAGTGTTTGAGCTATGACTTCCTATTTTTAAACTGTAATTAGTAGGTCAATCAGGCTGCTGACCTTGCAAAATTTTTAAATTAGAAACCTACCCACCATAATAATATTTATAGAATGTGTGATCCCTATAAACACACATTGGGATTCTCGCCGGTGCTACGGGGTTCGTCCACTGTGCTGAGATCTTCCTTGTGTGATCTAAGGGAGGAGATCGATGCACTGATGGAGTAGCCCGTGTGCAATGAAGATAATCCTTAAAAACCAAACTGTAATTTCTTTACACTTGTCCAGTGAATTTATACGAAACAAATATCATGATAAAGAAAATTGAATGCCATTTTATTGCATAAATCACTTTGACATTTCAACTCAACATCAGATCCGGCTTGTTCAACACACTACTTTATACGGGAAGCAGTTTTTGCTGCCTATTACAACGTCCGTTTTCTGACAGTTTTAGTATTTTATTTTTATTTTGTTTCCGGAAAAGAAAAAAAAGAAATCTGAAAGTTATTAGCAGCTATTACTCCTTATTTTAATATTTGTTTCATGTATATCTGGTAGATACAAGTGAGAATATAACAATTTAAAAATAATGAGTGACTTCGCAACCATCCTGTAGATCGGTGTTCCCAAAGTGGGCGGTACCAGCACCCCTCTAAATAAAGGACAAACTTTAGTTTTTTTTTGCAGATTTGATTGATAGATTTGATGGATAGGAAACACATTGATTGTCTCAGTATAGTGATAATGTGATATCCATGATATGTTAATAAACAAGAGTAAAGTTTCAATAGATCCAAGTGTATAACCAACAGTGCTATTTATAGCTTTTAATGTAATGCATGAAATAAGAGGTGGGGCGCCGTTGGGGTGCTCTGAGAGCCAAGGGAGCGATGACCCGAAAAAGTTTGGAAAACGCTGTTATAGATAAAGAAATGTAAAGCAGTTTCAGTAACAACAGAATTCAGGAATGAATATTTTGACTATCTACAGTGACCTCTGAACCGAGACTAGAGTTCTCTAGTGGCAATGGATATGTCAAGGGCTTTTTAAACCAGACTTTGACTCTGGAATGCTTCTTTTCTGGACAGTAAGCATTGATTACTTAATCTTAATTATGTCTATGTGCTAAAAGTTGAATTTATTTAGCTTGAATTATATTAATTGTATATTAATGTTTGTTTAATCTTAATTTTACTATTTTAATATAAATTAATTTTGTTTAGTCCAAATTCTAAAGTCAAGAGTTCTATTTAATTAGATTTATTATTTTGTATTTAGTATTAATGTAATGACCTCATCATGCAAACTATTGCCACAAAAACCACTACTGTAAGAGCATGTGACTGCATAGTGCAGGGTTGAGACTAGCTGCAGTGGTGGCTGTGAGCTCTGTAAAGAGCGCAAAGGAAAATGATCATGATGATGAATATAATTGTTTAGCTGAATTAGTTAGCTTATAGACAGGTATATAAACTATTTATTTCATGCATGTTGTAGCTGATTGGGCACTGTCCAAAGTTTAGATGTGTGTCATAGGGGCACATGTTCATTTCAACTTGCCAGTCTGGAAGGAAGAGCTGGAGAAAAGAGGGATGGTTGAAGTAACAATCAGAGACATAGTCTGCAACTAGACGATACAGCAAGGCCTCAAAACCCAGCCCCTGCAGACCCAAGTAGAACATCCATGGTTTGGCCATGTGTGCAGAATGGAAGAAGATTCTTCTACCACGAGACGTATGAGAAACTAAGAGCCAGGGATCCAGACCTCCAGGATGACCCAGAGTTCACTGGGAGGACAACATTAGACAATCCCTGAAGGACCAAGGACTAGATTGGAACCAGACCAGGAAGAAGACTGCTGATAAGACAGAATGGCATTCACTCTGGCAAACCTCTACACCCCAGGGTAGGTGAGAAATGAGTAAGCAAGTAAGTGAAAGGGCCTATTCTCTCATACATTTAATTAATATGAGACCTGTTGGTGAATTGACCCACGATGTTACCATAACAAGTAAAACAATCTATCGGCTAAATGTCTCTGTGAATCACCATGCAAAAATAAGTCCGAAACTAATGCTACTGCTGCATGTCATCTCTGTTCAAATTAAACCTTATCCTTCATGTCATCTCTGTTCAGATTAAACCTTATCCTTCATGTCATCAAAACGTTTTTGTAAATGTATTGTTCATGTCAGTGTTTAATTATCATCTTCATTTTCTGTTGTGCTCCTCTTGGAGCATAGAATCACAAATGCAGCAGGTCCCCCTTGCAGGAAATCTGCACCAAGCGCTCACATCCTCTTGCAATGGTGCTTTCTATATGAATTTGGTTTTTACATGAGGAAGTTACCAGCCTCAGTGATGAATGAGTTATGCTAAAGTTCAGTTATTCAAATGTCTGTCCAATAGATTACCTCGTCTTGCTTTACAAAAAAGCAGATGTACTTATCAAATTCGACCAATCTTTCTATTTTTCATACTCTACGTATTTTCTCCGTATGCTGCTTACTTTTTATTCACTTTTATTTAGGTACGGAAATAGCAGAATCTTAATGGATTTTGTGTGTGTTGTTTTTATCGTAGCTTATGATGCTTATCTGAAATGCATTACTTTTTGTTTTAACTTGCACTCAAATTTTGTCTTTGAATAGCCCATTATCAGCCATAACCTGGAAAAATACCAGCAACCAGATTATAACAAAAAGCCAACGATTCAGTATTGAAGACAATGACCGACAGTTGGTCATAAATGAAGTTCAACCAGAAGATGAAGGTCGATTTTCCTGCACAGCAGATAACGGGCATGGTGAGAAGACAGAATTTATAAACGTGAACGTTACATGTAAGTAAATATGTCATGATTGTAACTGTCGGTGAATCTATCTATATATTTATGTATTTATGTGTTTGATGTATCTCTATTGAACCAGAGTTGGGGCATGGCATGAATGATGGCCACCAACCGAGCAAAATAGGGAGTTTGTTGCTGCCCTACAAGACGCCACTAGGCGTGATGGCCACTGACCGCTTTGTCAGCCGGGGGCTAAAGATCTAAGAAGAAGAAGAATGTATGTATATATGTCATACAAGGCGACTAATAAGATGATGTGCATAAAGCTGGCTACCTGTTGCCACTTGTTTTAGTAAATTATGGAAGGTGATTATCTTGAGCATCGTGCTTATAGATGTTTGCGAATGGTTTGGGGTTTGTCAAGAAAAATTACAGTTCATGCATGGACTCCAACACCTGGTTGATTTTTGGGTCCACAAATACAGGCACATTTATTATGCATTAAACAAGTTCATTTGAAAGCATGGCATACATTAATGATTTGAAAGCTCCTACATCCCTCCTTGGAACATCACACATCTGGAATATTTACTACGCAGTGCCATCATGGAATCACTGAAGTATCGAACCCCAGACGTGGAGTTAATATATAATTAAATTGCGATAGCAATACTTCTCTGCAATAATACTTCCTCGAACTCAATCCTACTGTTCGGAATCTTTATATAATATCAGTGGCGACCTTCGTAAAATATACAGCCACGTAGAAGAATAGATAATCTTCTAATATCAAGGAGCAACAGCTTCGACGTCTTCCTTGGTCAAAATCCACTAACGAAAGGCCCCGTCTAACGGTTTGCATAAATTATGTTAAGAACCAAAACCATGTCATCATATCCAAGTGACGTCAGACTAATATCGCGTTCATTTAACATTAATATAAGTGCAAAATACATCATGCTGGCCACGAATAGAACTGTTAGCGTGTAGATTAACTTATAACAGAACTAAACATGGTCAACATGCAAAATACATGATAAATCATCTTTAGCACTACCTCATGTACAAAAATTTGCTACAGAAACCACCACTTCAAGAGCATGTGAATGCTTGGTGCAGGTTTCTTGCACAGGAACCAGCTGAAGTGGTGACTCCATGCTCTGTAAGGAGCAAATAGGACAATAATGATGTTGATGATGTATGTATATAACCCTGTTAGCTCCCAGGGTCTTTGATGTTGATGATGTATGTATATAACTCTGTTTGTTCCCAGGGTATCTGATGTTGATGATGCATGTATATAACCCTGTTAGTTCCCAGGGTCTCTGATGTTGATGATGTATGTATATAACCCTGTTAGTTCCCAGGGTATCTGATGTTGATGATGCATGTATATAACCCTGTTAGTTCCCAGGGTCTCTGATGTTGATGATGTATGTATATAACCCTGTTAGTTCCCAGGGTATCTGATGTTGATGATGCATGTATATAACCCTGTTAGTTCCCAGGGTCTCTGATGTTGATGATGCATGTATATAACCCTGTTAGTATGTATATAACCCTGTTAGTTCCCAGGGTATCTGATGTTGATGATGCATGTATATAACCCTGTTAGTTCTCAGGGTATCTGATGTTGATGATGCATGTATATAACCCTGTTAGTTTCCAGGGTATCTGATGTTGATGATGCATGTATATAACCCTGTTAGTTCTCAGGGTATCTGATGTTGATGATGCATGTATATAACCCTGTTAGTTCTCAGGGTCTCTGATGGAACAAAGAAAGAATAGGACCATTGCTCCCTCAGGCATGTCACACAAGGCGACTAATGTGAGGTTGTGCCTAGGGCAGGCAACCTCATCGTGTAATATATATGCCTATAGAAACTACTGCCACAGGAGCATGTGAATGCTTTATGCAGGCTTTCTGCAACTGTACCAGCTTCAGAGGAAGCTCCAGGCTCCATAAGGAACAGAAATGAAAATGTTGATGATGTTTGTATATAGATATGTATTCATGTATTTATGTATAGGAGACCATGTAGTTCCTGGAGAGGTACTGGGTTCAGGTCCCAGTAGTGGGAATATAATTTATGGACATTTTTTTTTCAGAGCCAGTGGTCCTGATGATGTCATACTCCCCCCTGGTCTCCTTGGTAGTGAGATCGGATGCCTAGCCTTCTATGATAAGGGCGAAAAATAGGAGGCCCCGTGTGCAAGTTGTGCACGTTAAAAGTCTCACGACAGTTGGAAATCATAAAGAGTAGGCTGTAAGGCCGAGGCACTGGCAAAATTTAAAAATTAGAAACCTACCCACAACAAAAATATTTATAGAATGTGTGATTCCTGTATTCACACACTGGGATTCTTGCCAGTGCAATGGAGTTCGTGCACTGTGCTGAGATCCTCCTCGTGTGATCTAAGGGAGGAGATCGGAGCACTGATGGAGTTGTCCATGTGCAATGAAGATAGTCCTTTAAAAAACCAAACCAAAACAAACCTGGGGAGGTCTGTGATGAGGTACAGAAAGAATAAAACCACAGCTCCTTTAAGGCAAGTCATAAGAGGCAACTAAGGTGAGGTTATGCACAGCACTGACATCCCCACCATGTACAAAAATTACTATAGAAACCACAACTGCAGAGCACATCGGTGCTTTGGTCAGCTTCGATGCATGGGGGCTATTGCAGTGATGATCCCATACTCAAGTAAGGACTGAAAAATGGAAGGAAAAATGGTGTATATATAACACATAAGGAAGGGAAACTCGAGGCCTGTAAACAGTAAATAAATATTAGACAAACATAAAGGTATGTTTTCAGGCACTCGTAAGAAATAAAGAAGTAGAACACTAGACAACAGAAAAACAACAGACGTGAGTGGCTTACCCAGGGTTCGAACCCCGTACCTTCCGTACGACAACACCGCCTAGCTATACATTAATAGGCTGAGGTGCCCATTGTAAACTTCCGGTGTTGTCTTGCGTTTCGCACTGATGACCGGTCAGTAAAGCATCATTTTTTGGTGATGCCTAGCTGGCCGTGAGGATAGTGTGATTCGCTTGTATAGCTAGGCGGTGTTGTCATACGGAAAGGTACAGGGTTCGAACCCTGGGTAAGCCACTCACGTCTGTTGTTTTTCTGTTGTCTAGTGTTCTACTTCTTTATTTCTTACAAGTGCCTCAAAACATACCTTTATGTTTGTCTAATATTTATTTAGTGTATATATAAGACATGTTTGTGTGTCTGCCAGCCTCTGTCTAGTAAGTCTGTTTATTGTATCTGTCTGTTTATCTATCTGCCTGTCTGTTTACTTATCACTCCTCACAGTATTAACATAATTTTCCACAGCTCCACCTTTCAAAGTGCCTAACCAGGGACTGACCAGCTTAATACAGCCAGATCATAGTGACGTCAGTCTTCGTTGCCAGGCAAAGGCGGCTAATGGAGAAAGTCTAGACATTCCTGTCTGGTACAGAAATGGGAACCTAATAAGAGAAGGTCATTGAGTGTTTGTGAAATAAAGGTTATCAAGTCCTTGTGCTACTTTCAAATTGAATAATGTGCACGTGATTGAAGCATGCTGTAGACGGCATATCAAATAAAATGATAATTCATAACCTTTTGTTTTAAGCCAGTATTGTCAACTTTGTATTCATTTTTTTAACTTTTACTTTGGGTCCTGTGACTGATTGAAAAGAAGAAAAAACTAACAGTGTGTTGTATCTCACTGAATTGAAGTCCATAATAACTTTGTGAAGAAAATTCACTTTTGTTATAGTAAAATGAGAATTGTATTACGCTAAAACTTCATAAATTATGCTTTCTGATGCTGTTTACAATGTGTTTTTATCATGTGCATGGGCACTTCATAAACATCTTGTATAATCTACAAATGAATGTGAGTAGTGAAATAAACATAAAATGAGAGCTAATGAGGTGTAATGTTGAACAATCTATGTACTTCACAAGTTTAAATTTATTTAAATAAAAGTATTCACCCAAATGTGAGCTGAAAATGATTTTAAAATAATGATTTTCTTTATTGTTTATTGATATTTATGCTCTAAATTTATGCAGTGTTTATTCATTCAGGTAACTGATTTAGATGTAATGTATGTTGTCCAAAAATTTATATTTATATGAATGGAAACTAACAGTCAGAGCGCAAAGCAAGAAATCATGGCTGAAACTTTACTTTGACTTTTCCATTCTCCTAGATTATGAGTTTTCCTCTTTTTCCACCATCATGGCTGTTTAAAAAGTAGCACGTAAAGAATATTTTTAAAACTTGCCAGAAACTTGTAAAACTGTGGAATCATGAATGTAGTTTCTTCCAACCATGATAATTTGCAGTTTCCATTTTACTCTTTCGTAAATGGATGTGCCATATTGTGCTTTAATTGTTTTGCTCTTCTTGTATATCAAGCAGGCATTATTCTACTTCTCAAATAAACTCTTTCTATTGAGGTTAAATTACGATTATGAGAGCTGTGTACCTTCTGAGGATGTGACCAACCCAACGCCAGCGTCAACCAGCTATGATGGTGTGCATATCCTCTTGGTTACTCCAAATAAGGAGTTCTTGGTTGGTGATGGTATTCGGCCAAAAGATTCTGAGAATTTTCCTTCGGCAGATTGTGTGTAAGGAGGACAGTTTCGACATTTTCTTCTCTGTTACTCTTCAGCATTCCGCACCATAGAGAAGCACAGAAAGTACACAGCTCTCATATAATCTTAATTTGGTGTTTGTGCTGTACTGAGAGGACTTCCAGATGTTGTTGAGACTAGCAAAGGCTGTTCTCGCTTTATTCATTCTGTTGTTGATGTCCTTGCTTGTTCCGCCATCTGGTGTTACTATACATTCTAGGTATGTAAATGTGGTTCAACCATTGGTGGGTTACAATTAGGATATATAATGTAGTAAATTCAGTAAAGAAGACATGGGAACACTTTGAATAGATAACACCAGTGATTCTCTTATGGAAACACCTTGAATAGATAACACCAGTGATTCTCCTATGGGAACTCAAGAAACCAAGCATCGACTCTCATCCTGCAGAAATAATAAATAAAAAAGCAAACCTTGAATCGATGGCACAGGACAAGAGAGCTTGGTATAAGTTTGTTGATGACCTGTGCTCCACAGGGGGCTGAAAGGTGCTGAATGATTGAAGCTGAATAGATAAATTTAGGAAAATAATAAACATGAAATTGTTCACATTAGTTGTACACGTGAACTGAACTAACCTAAGTTCTGCCTCTATGTCCAGCATTTCCTTCTCTTGGCATAGGAGGCACAGAGCATCTTCAGGTATTTTCCATTTCATGAGATTCTTGGCTGATGGTAGAAGATCATACACGGATCAAATAATGAAGCTGAATCTTGAAGATGCCATTAGTCATGTAACATTCCATGTGAAGGATCTCTGCTGATGTTTTCCAATTTTGTCAATTGGCCTTGTAGCACTTGTAAAGTTTTTTGCTTGTTTTTTTTTTTTTTTTGGTTGCATCCTCTTACTATCTCAAATTTCCTGAACTGCCATATTTCTATGGTCTTTATTTGATGCTTTATCACACCTATGATTCTCATTGTGGTGAAATCCACATTTTTTATCTGGATGTAACTGATCACTTTCTTTAGCTTGACATTTTTGGGGCAGTTGCAATGGATTTGTTCACTTTCCAGTTTCTTCCAGTTTTAAGTGTTGGCTGAATAGTCCAGATTACCTTATCTGATGAGTGGCACAACATCATAGCTAATCTTGCCTTTACTGCTTTGTATTCTTCCACAACTGACTTAAAAGGGACTAAAAAATTTGCTTTTTGATAAATCTGGGGGCACTCTTAACTATGTCTTGATAAACTTGATCTTTCTCTCTAAAGTCTTCACTAATGCTGATTTCGTATGTAAGCAGTGGCCATAGTAGTAGGAGACCCATGTAGGCCCCTAGGTCCTCTTATGAGGTAAAGAAAGAATCAGATTTTTGCTTCCTCAGGCATGTCGTACATAGCGACTAATATGTGCATGGGGCTGGCAACCTCATCATGTAAAAAAAATGTCAGTAGAAACCAGCACCACAAAAGTATTTGAATGCTTTGTGGAGGCCACCCTACAAAGGGGCCAGCTGCAGTGGTGGCTCCAATTTTCCATTGGGAGCAAAAAGCAGAATTATGATGATCATGGGGACCAACGTGAACTGGAGACACAATATTTTGAACTTTCTTATGAACTATGAGTCAGTAGTCCTCTCTCTGCCATCTCTTTTATTTGTAAACTGCCTTTCTGTCTTTTAATGAAGCATGATACACCCTACCTTCTACAGGTCCTCAGTGACAGTAGAGATTCTTTGGTTTGACATCATGAATGTGGCCTCAGATATCTTCTCTTTCCTCACTGATAGGCTTCTAGACTTCTTAGGTGTGAAGCTCATTCTGTGCCATCTGATAAGTTCATCCAAGCTTACTAACATTATTTGTGCCTGGTTTTCATTTGATGTCAGAATAGTTGTGCCATCCATGAATGCCTTAGGGCAGTGGTTCCCAAACTGATTTCTCTGGCCACACTTTTGGAATGAATTTTTTACTGATTTATAAATACCTTCAAAAACAAAAAGAATCAACTCATAGCAGTGCTTTATTCGTAACATAGAACAAAGCTACTTTATAAAATTATCATGAGACATCCAGAAAGTATAAAAAAATTACAGCTTCATAAAAATGTGATTCATTCACAAAATATACAAATTCAGTGAGATTTGAACTTGTTTTTGTAGGGTAATCTCATTTATATTAGGCCTTATTTGAGACAAACAAACTCTCATCAACACAAAGTAGTCTTTCTCTTTTCTGGTCTTTGATATTTGTCAGAGCTGAAAATCCCTGCTCACAACGATGTGTCGTGGAGAACTGTATTTATTTGATATAAGATAAATTATATACAGAATAAAATTTGAAAAATTCTATGAGTTTCTATACAAAGATTTTCCATATTATATCACAAGTAACAAAGTAAATAAGAAAATAACCTTCATATTTATTTCTGGCATATGAATTTTTTCAAATCTCTCTAAATCCTTGATTGTCTTTGAATCTTCCGGAGACACATGCCATCCTCACGTGGCACGCCACACAGTTTGGGAACCATTGCCTTGAGTGATGGCATGTGACATACTTCTTTGAGCTTTGGACCTCTCACAGTTCTTTCAGTTACTTTGAGAATTATCTGCATAGCCAATACAAACATTATAGGTGAAATTTCAATTCTTACTTTCAGGTCAATCTATTTTATTGTGTAATCTTTAGTTTAGGATCTGATAGAGAACCCTATGAAATGCAGTTTCAGCATCGCTGCCATCTGCTTAGATATACTGTATATTTTAAAGGCTTGCCAAAGCATCTGATGTTGGAGTGATCCATATGCATTGGCTAAATCCAACAAGATTACATGAAGATTTGTTCCCTCAGATTTTGATCTCTAACTTGCTTATTTGTCATTGGTTTTCTAATTTCCTCTATTTGTCTTTGACCAGACTTTGACGACAAAGATTTTGTATTGCAGAAAATCTACCTGACCCTGCACGCTACAGTTTCAGCACTGACCGCACACAACTTCACATCAGAAACCTAAGCAAGACCACAGATACAGCCTGTTTCCAGTGCAATGTCACAAACAGTGAGGGCTACACATTTTATGATGGCTTTATTAAAGTGATAGGTATGCTGACATGTGTTTCTCTTGTTGCTTGTATAATGTCTTGTGTCAGACATCCTAAGTTTTTTTTTTTTTTTTACATTGGCCAATTTGTCATTTGCAACAATAAAGATAAAGTTGGAGGGACAGACAGTGATATCAAAATAAGAATACAAAAGGCTACAGGCTTTGATTGCATTGGAAAATATATGGAGATCAAAAGAAATCAGGTGCAACACAAAAATCAGAATTTTCAATTCAAATGTCAAGTCAGTCCTATTGTATGGCTCTGAAACATGGAGAACAACAAAAACAACAACTAAAAATCTACAGAATTTCATAAATGGGTGCTTGAATAGAATAGAAGGATTGAAGTGGTATGACAAGATCGCTAACATGGAACTGATGACAAGAACTAGACAGTGGAACAAGAGATGAGAAGACGACGATGGAGATGGATAGGAAACACATTGAGAAAACCTTTTGATTGCATTACCTGGCAGTCCTTATTCTGGAATCCCCATGGTAAGAGAGGTAGAGGAAGACCAAAAAAACACATGGAGAAGAGAACTGGAGACAGACATGAAAGTGATGAAGAAGACACATGGAAAGACCTTGAGCAGACGGCACAAGACAGGAAGCCTAAGCAGACGTTTGTTGACAGCCAATGCTCACTTGGGAGTTTGTGAAAGAAGAAGAAATGATCATTACTCTTTCTTTTTTGTTTTTCAATAAATGGAGGAAAATATACTGTTCAACCCCTGATGGGTTATAAATAGGATATAAAGTGTCAATTAATTTAGATGGTATATTCAGTTACTGCTAATTGCTTATGGTATACTTCCCTGCTAGTCATTTATTAATTTATTGTATATAGGGTAAATGAAAATTTAAAGTCATGTGTGTGTGTATGTGTATGTAAGTTTATATTTTTAAACCTAAAATAATAGATTCTTAATACTTGTTATATTGTATATTTTTGGTGTTTAAAAAAGGGGGAGGGGGTGAATGCTGGGGGTATGTGGGTTTATATTTAGTAAACTCTTAATTTGATATTAGTAATAAATATTACTCGTACTATATCTTTATTAGACCTTTACATTCTTATCATTCTTTTACTATTATACAGTGATCTTTGTTGTGTACTGTTTGACTACATTGTGCAGTTCCCTGGGTCTGTCTATTCTCAGAACTTGTTCTACAGTTATAGGTGACTTGCACATCATAAATATTCTAATATTGAGATTCTCTGTTGTTCACACCCCTTACATTTTAGCAGGAAGAGCTCTATATTATTGTCTTGTAGATATTTTGCAGGTGTGTCCAATGGGCAGAATGTTTCGAGCCCTTGCCTCTTTTGGCAAATTTATTGGGTTTGAGGTAGAAAACTTAGTAGTATCACGCTCCAGTTTACCAAGCTGCAAATGGGTACCTACTCTGCTCTTGAGTTAGAAAAACAAAGGCAGTGAGGGAGGGAAATGGTCACCACATCTCATAAAGTTAGACCTATTAGAGTGAAGTCTTCAACACTTCACTCTCCTACAGCAGTATCTGCTATAAGACTATTTTTACCTTTAGACATTCTGCAAAGTAAGGTTTTCTGTCCTGAACTAGCTTTTTCCTAATTGTAGTCTGAACAGTTTCTTACTGCTGGAAATGTTTAATTCCATAGATACTTGGTATATTCTTCTTTAAGCAGGGAACAGCTTATATGCATGTCATTACTCATCATTTTCATGATATGCTGAGCCAGCAAACTAAAAAACTGCAGGAATCTCATGTCATGAGTCATTTTCTAATGTGACAGATCTTGATTTCTTTTTTACTTCATTCTGAGCACATGTTCCACTCTACTGTGCTTTCATTAACATTTTTGCTATTCCAGTTTCTGCCTTGGCAAACTCTTGACAATGATCATCATCATCCCTTTTTTTACTCCTTATGAAGCATGGAGCCATCACCCCCCTTTAAGGAAGCCTGAGTGAAAGTACATCCTCTGGCAGCAGTAATTTATGTAGCAATCTGTTTTACATGATGATGTTGCCAGCCTTATGTGCAGCCTCACATTTGTCACCTGTTCTTTCATGCTTAAGGAATCAGTAGTACTGTTATTTCTTTGTCTCCTCAGAGACCCATCTGGAACTACACAGAGTTCTGTGACAATGATTCTTTGGCATTTCCTTTAATACTGTCTTTTCCAGTTTATGTTCCCTTGCTCTGAAGCCAGATGTTCTGCTTTTGAAGAATTGTAATAATAGTTGATTGGGTGCATTCTAATGAGATAGTTGTACCCTTCTATGTGTTTTCTGTCTGATAATGTAGTTGAGGCATCACATTTTGCACTGTGATCCTGATTTCTTAGTGTTTTATTCTGTCACTTTTAGTGACATGAAAAGCATTTCTTAGATATTTCATGTCTCTCTTGTTATGACCTTCCCATATTGTATTCGATAATGACAATTCTTGAGATTCTTCTTTCTTCTTCTTCTTCGTTCACCCTCAGATGTCAACTTGAATAAGTTCAAAGAAAGCAGTGGTCAGCCTGAGGCTGTTGATATCTCCGTAGATTTTCTCCAGGAATGGTACTGGTGATGGCCATATGCGTCTTCTCTGTTCCTCATATGTTGGGCACCTTTGAAGCAGGTGTTCGGCAGTCATTTTACCAGTGCCACAGTCACACTCATCCGTAGTTCCTATCTTTAATTTGTTGAACAGATGGTATCTCAATCTGTTATGACCAGTGCGAAGTCTGAAGATTACCACTTGTTCACTTCTGCTGAGCTGGTAATACGGATAATTCTTGAGATTGACATAAGAAATCTTATATAAATGTCTAATTTATCAGTTATAACTTGAAAATGCATCAGAAATATGGCCTGTTGCTAAGCCACTTGTGCACATTTTCTAGACTGTTTGCTTTAAAGAAAATTACCAATGAATTTTGCCATGTTTCAACATTAGCCGTGGCTTTATACGTAATATTGATTTCCTTAATAGTTCTTAATTTGATTACCATCAATAGTTTTATTAACATTCTCCTAGTTTTTTTTTTTTCACACACACACACACCATTTGGAAATTTGATTTGCTCTATATACAATGATTGGACAGGAGATTTGCTGCGCTTTTCAAATATCAGCAGTTGTACATATTATTTGGACTTGAAAACACTATATATCCTAATTATAGCCCTTTAGAAGTTGAACAGTATATTTTTCATCAATAATTTAAAAAAAAAAAAAAAAATTCTTTACCAGATCCACACTTCTGTCAGTGCAAGCAGTTTGAAGTTTTTTTTTCTTCATCTTGGCTTGGTACACAATGTGGATCATATTTTTATAGATAAAAGCAGATGTAATTACCTAAAAAAGAAATTTAAACGTAATAATAAGTTGAATTATTTATATGTGTACATAAGACTAATTGGCACTATCAGAATATGAATAGTAAGAATAGTTAGCATGCAAAGATTAGGAATATGAATCTTCTTCATTAAGTAACATGCCGTGTGGAGTAGGTGATGGTTAAATACTTTATATTCATTAAGGGTCAGATAGATATTTAAAAGTTCTCATATGTACGCCTGGGTTTTTCCAGACGTGCATCTGAGTACAGCAATGATATTTTTTGTAATGTTATTTGCATACGACCATGCACCTGTATTAAATGGGGCATGGCGCGGTATGATGCAGTCTTCTTCTTCTTCTTCTTGCGATCGCATCTTTGATGATTACACCATCAGACGAGTTCTCATGATGAATTCGACTGTTGTTTGAAGTTCCTCTTTAACTCCATATAGCTTTGAGTTTAGTGTTGAGTCATTGGGCCAGTATATCTTTCTTAACTGGTCATACAGAGGACAGTCCTGTAGAACATGCTCAGCAGTTTGTTCGTTTAATCCACATGTGCACAGTGGTGAAGCAGACAATCGTAGCTTGTGCATGTGTTTATTCAGTTTGTTATGCCCTGTCCTGAGTCGAAAAATAGTTATCTGTCCCTGCCGGTCGAGAGTGTGATAGTCGTCTTTGGGTTGGTTCTGTTCTCTTCTGATAGTCTGGATAGCTCTCTTTTTCTCAAAGTATGTGACTTCATTATCTTCTTGTTCACATTCTCCTCCCTTTTTTGCAAGTTTATCTGCCTTTTCATTTCCGGGTACACCACAATGAGATGGTACCCACTGAAGTATGGTTCTCTTTTTGGCAGCTACCTTGTTTAGTTCATTTCTCAGATGCGGGAGTTTACCACCCTTGAGAGCTTGCAGGACAGACAGTGCATCTGTGAGGATGACTACCTGGTGGCAGTCAGAGTTGGTGTTATAAATCATATTTGCAGCTTGCTCTAGAGCTTGAACCTCAGCTGTATAGTTGGAACAGAATTTACCAGTGGGAATGTGCCTAGTCTCATAGTGGTTGTCAGGATATGAGATAAAGATACCGGCACCTCCATTCCTAACAGCATTAGTTGCTGATCCATCTGTATAGGCATGTATCCATGATTGATCGGGATAGCTTTCTTGGATCATACTCAATGTAGCAGTTCGTTTTTGCAGATCATTATACTCACATCCACTTGTGAGACCACTGACTGATGTATTAATTTGGAGGGCACTGCTGGCCTGCTCCCATGGTACAGGGTATAGGGTGGGCTTCAGTGGTGTTGTCTTCATGGATAGGTCTGTCTTCATGGATAGGTCTTCTTGATGCTGTCTTATAAGTCTTTTTCCCCGATGCACAAAGCTGCTACGCTTTAGACGTCCCAATGCCAGATCATCTAGTCTTGCCTTCATTGGGTGCATTGGCATACTGTTGTACTTTTCCATCTGGATCATGGTTTTTGTGTCTCTTCTATGGGACAATGTCTGTAATCCAGCAACCTTCTGCATCTCTGTTATTGGTGTAGTTTTCATGGCTCCTGTAATGAGCCTGAGAGCTTGATTTTGCACCTTGTCCAAAGACTGCAGATGTGAGTTAGCAGCTGATGACCATGCTGCTGAGCTAAACTCTAAGTGTGGTCTTATTACTCCATTATAAATCTTCTTTAGATTTCGTTCATTTGCTCCCCAGTTGGTACCTGCTAATTTTCTGAGTATGCCTAGTCGTCTTCGGGCCTTTCCTTCTGCATTTTCAATATGCTTATTCCATGTAAGCCTTTGGTCAAATGTCACCCCAAGATAGGTGGGGTAGCTTTCTTCCTTGATCACGGTTGTCCCTAGGTGTATGTTAGCTGATTTGTCCTTGGGGGCGAGGGAGAACAGTGTTGTGGAGGTTTTGTCTGTGTTTATTGTGATAAGCCATTTCTCTGCCCATGACACTAGCATGTCTGCTGCCCGCTGCATTCTATAATTTGCTGTGGTGACATTTTCATCAGCGCACCAGAGTACTAGGTCATCTGCATATAAGGCAGCTTTAACTCCTGCAGGGAGATCTTTCACCAGGTCATTGATGTAAACAAGGAAGAGTGTTGGGGAAATTACTCCTCCTTGAGGTACCCCCTGATGGAGCAACACTTTTCTGCTCTGCAGACCGTCAAGAGTGACTCTAGTTCTCCTGTTATGCAAGTATGACTGGATCCATTTCATCATGTTGCCTTGGATTCCACTTCTCCTAAGTTTTGCAATGAGGCCATCTTTCCACACCTTGTCAAAGGCCTGCTTGAAGTCGACCCAGATCGTTAGGACCTTTTTCTTCTCCTGGAAGGCATCTTCTATTGCTTGAGACAAGTAAGTAACTTGGTCTTCTATACTGTAGCATTCTCTAAATCCAGCTTGTTCCGGCACCAGGATCTGCTCAGACTCTAAATACCATTTCAATCTGTGGTTGACTATTCGCTCCATAGTCTTCCCAACACAGCTTGTGAGACTGATTGGCCGGTAACTTGCAGCCTCGGTCTTACATTTCCCTTTCTTTAGTATGGGTATTGTGATGGCTTCTCTCCATACTTGGGGTACCGTTCCTTTCAACCAGCTGTGGTTGAATATCTCAAGCAGTTTTGTCTTTGCTGCTGAGCTCAGATTTACTAGCATTTCGTTGCTGATTTTGTCTGGGCCGGGTGACTTTTGAAACTTAAGCTTGGAAATAGCCTTCTGTAGTTCTCCTAGTGTGATGGGTTCCCTCATTGGGGCAGGAGTATCTGTCTGTCCCATGGTTGCCAGTATTTCTTTTCTTATCTCTCTCTGATGATCTATGTTAATGGGTAAGTTGCTTTCTGAACTGTATCTTCTAGCAAACAAGTCTGCAGCTTGTTTTCCTCTGAAAAGTTTGCCACCTTCATCCAATGTGATAGTCTGCCTAGGTGAGGAACGCTCTTCATTTAGAGACTTGACTAATCTCCAAAGTTTCCTGCCGTCTTTCTCAAGGTTCAGCGATGCCGTTTTAGTTCTCCAGCTTTTCCGTTTTTCTTCTAGCTTTGTTCTCTGAAACTCTGCTACAGCCTTTTTCCATTTGTTGTGAGTTTCAAGTGAAGGCTGAGACTCTGCGTCCTTTCTAGCCCTGTCCATAGCTTCCTGACGTTCTTGGAGTGTGCTGGACCAGTATGGTATGTAGTTACGCCGGCATCCTTTGGGAATGGTTTCTTTTGCAGCTTGTAGTATGCATCTGTTGAAGTCTTTTACCACTTCATTAATGTCTCTGTTCTGTACCTTGAGGGTAGACAGCAGCGTGTTCACCTGATGCCTGAATAAACCCCAGTTGGCTTTTTTGTAGTTCCATCTTGTAATGGCTGGGCCTGTACTGAGAGTTGCACTCTGGACAGTAAGAAAGATTGGGCGATGGTCGCTTCCCCCTAGTTGGTCTCCTACTTCTCTACTAATAGATCCAGCTATATCTGGTGTGGAGAAGGCAAGATCTGGTGTTGAAGTTGTGTGCCATCCTCTGGAGTAGAAGGTAGGAGTATCTGTGGCATTATTGACTAGGATTAGGGAGTGATCATCTTGCCAAGTTTCAACCTCTTCACCTCTGTGATCCAGATGGTTATAGCCCCAGCTCTGGGAGTGGCTATTAAAGTCTCCAACTGCTATAAAGTTGGTGGCTGGTACCTGTATAGAGCTGAGACTCAGGGGTTTGTTGTTCGGACAGTAATAGTTCAGGAGTTCTATTTCCATCTTGTCTACCTTTATCTGCAACAGCTGATATTCTGCTCCATCCATGAAGGTTTTCCTTTCGTGTGCAGGAATGTTATTCCTTACAAGAGTAAGTACTCCTCCTTTTCGTCTATCTTTTCTGTCGGATCTGAAGCATTGATATCCCCTTATTTTAAAGGTTTGATCTGCTTTCAAGTGAGTCTCTTGGATACAGCAAACACTGACTTGCTTCTCATACAAGATGTTTTCCAGCTCTGTCTTTTTGCTGTATCCAGCCTGCTTGCTGTTCACTCCCTCTGCATTCCAGTGCATCATGACAAGTGGCACTCTGGGTTTCTCTTTTTCTGTTTTGTTTTGGTCAGTAGTTCTCCTCCGCCGTCTGCTGACTCCACAAGACGGTCTAGAGGGTCCTCCAGTAGCTGAGGGTGGGCTCTGTCGAGGCTCAGAGCCCGGCACTGCACCTGCCTGGTGGAGCTCCACAGGGCGAGCACCAGTACGAGATTTATTTGACGGTGTACTCTCCATAGAAAAAAAAAAGCGAGTTGCGTGATACTGTGGTTTCCGGTGCGCCTTCTGGCCCAGTATCTATGACTTTAGCACCTGTTCAACGGGAGAGTGGGCTCATCCCTAATCTGTTTATGTTCCCAGTAGTAGACTATTCGCAAGCAGCCTGGGGGTGTCACTGCTCTGCGCGGACCTTGTTTACCGAGGCGGCGTCCGAGCTCGTATGGTGAAAATATGGTTGCGTTATCTTCAAAATAGCCCTGTCTTTCCCGTGGCTTTTCTGCCATCCTGCAACTTTGAGTTAGGGAGTTCTGAGCTCCAGTCTCTTTCCCAGGCATTTTATCCTGGCCTGGCACGCATACAGAGGACCCCGCTTCGGGTTCTAAGTTAGCAGTTGGGGATAGGTGGGGTAGCACACTGTGCATTCCCCGTCATCCAGGGGGCTCTCCAACTATGCAGAGCTTGCACAATGCTGTGCTCTGGTTCTGGGCTCTCCCAAGGAATCCTCACGTCCTGCACAGAGCCACTTCCAGATACCCACCACCTGCCAACCCTCCATTGTAGAAATCTCCTGCATGCGGCCATCCAGTCAAGAGCCAGTATTAAGTCTGGTGCCCAAGTGATCCCCCCAAGCTCAGTGTGCAATGCTGGGTTCTCATCATGCTGCAACACAGGGGGGATTGTGATGCTCAGCCATCTCTCTCAACTCTGCACCGATAAGTGACATCGGGGACTTAACTGTGCCTCAGTACTGGGAGGCCCCGTTTCCGGGTACACCACACACAGCCAATTGAGGCAACGGTCGCCGTGGGCGTATGATGCAGTGATTTGTTGAGATGTGGACCATGTCCTTGAGGCAGATCCAGATATCCATCGTCGTGTATAGACGGTATATTTTTCGTGTGCTTATCCTTAGTCTAGGAAAGACACGGTTATGAAGTAATTATGATCATCTGAAAGATGAAGATGCTATTCTTGAGTGAATAAGTAAATAAATTAACTTAAATACTTATATTCCTTACCAGTTTTACAGCAGCCCCTTAATTTATTTACTTACACTACACTACTACCATTGCTGCTACCGTTTTCGTTTCGTGACTGCTGTATTTTGTGTTCTTCTCTTGTTTCATATTTTTATATTTCTCATCATCGTATAGTTTTGTAGTACCTATATGTAATTTTTGTCTTTGTCACCTGTTTGTGGCTGACGAAGGGTAAAACCCGAAACGTCCCTTGTTTCTTGTGAACCGTAATTTGTAAAACTGATTAAATACCGTGTTATTTATTTAAATACTTATATTCCTTACCAGTTTTACAGCAGCCCCTTAATTTATTTACTTACACTATACTACTACCATTGCTGCTACCCTGTTTTCGTTTCGTGACTGCTGTATTTTGTGTTCTTTTCTTGTTTCATATTTTTATATTTCTCATCATCGTATAGTTTTGTAGTACCTATATGTAATTTTTGTCTTTGTCACCTGTTTGTGGCTGACGAAGGGTAAAACCCGAAACGTCCCTTGTTTCTTGTGAACCGTGATTTGTAAAACTGATTAAATACCGTGTTATTTATTTAAATACTTATATTCCTTACCAGTTTTACAGCAGCCCCTTAATTTATTTACTTACACTACACTACTACCATTGCTGCTACCCTGTTTTCGTTTCGTGACTGCTGTATTTTGTGTTCTTCTCTTGTTTCATATTTTTATATTTCTCATCATCGTATAGTTTTGAAGTACCTATATGTAATTTTTGTCTTTGTCACCTGTTTGTGGCTGACGAAGGGTAAAACCCGAAACGTCCCTTGTTTCTTGTGAACCATAATTTGTAAAACTGATTAAATACCGTGTTATTTATTTAAATACTTATATTCCTTACCAGTTTTACAGCAGCCCCTTAATTTATTTACTTACACTACACTACTACCATTGCTGCTACCCTGTTTTCGTTTCGTGACTGCTGTATTTTGTGTTCTTTTCTTGTTTCATATTTTTATATTTCTCATCATCGTATAGTTTTGTAGTACCTATATGTAATTTTTGTCTTTGTCACCTGTTTGTGGCTGACGAAGGGTAAACCCGAAACGTCCCTTGTTTCTTGTGAACCGTAATTTGTAAAACTGATTAAATACTGTGTTATTTATTTAAATACTTATATTCTTGAGTGAACTATACCAAGAATCTTTTATTGCAAATATTTAGCCAGAAAATAGCTCGTTTGAAGTATCTAGCCTCTGATACTTAGTCTTCTGTATTGTTACGGCAGAGCTTCAGCCTTGACCAGCTATGTCAGCTGCTAGTGCATCCCGTTAACGCCAGGAGCTATTGGGATCATAATTAAATATATATATGCTCAAAGATTTAACATGGTCAATTTTGTAAACCCATGTATCCTACCAATATGTTGCCATAGAGCTTCCGCTAACCTTGATGTGGCAGCGGCTAGTATGGTCGGTCAACGTCCATGTTGATTGTTATTGACTATGTACATTTTTACTATGACCATGCTGATGAAGAATGTCTGTGAACTCCTGATGTACAAGTTTCGTCGAGAATAAACATGTTGTCATTGTGACAGGTTATGTAAATAGATTACATGATTTCCCACCTTTGCTTCCTTATTAGTATGCACGGTTTTGTTAAACACAGAACCCCTACACTCTAATATCTGTCTTAACTCATATTCTAGCCACGCCTATTTTTTTTCTCTGTCTTACATTCACTAGCGAGTATTTACAAACAGACCTATTAGCTAGTCCACAATGGGACAGGTAAACAGCCAGCGAGAAGAGCCGTTAACTGAATTATCATGTGAGCGATTGGGCAATCGTTGAAATTTTGACAGATCAGACTAGAATGCCGAACGAAGAAAGAACGGGTTGTCTAATGGTAGAATCAAGGGGATAAGTCAGAAGACGTACCTTTGATGGTTATATTTGACAGGGGGGAGTAAGCGAATGAAGAAAAGAAAGGGGCGATAACCACAGTTACCGACCTCACCCGTTTGTTCGTGGAACGTAATTAGCTACTGTAAGAGTCGAGATCAAAGTCGTCTGCTCGCTAGCAAATGTCTGTGCGGTCGGCATAAGTGTGAAATAAAGCTTTCATTCAGGAATGAACCGCAGATTTGCCCAAAATACGGGTTAAGGTGCGATATCTCGCACGAGCTAGTGAATTTGTACCAATTTCATGTATATACCCCATCCTTTAAAATCAATTTATCTAGTAGCCACAGAATTTTCGGAATATCTAGCATGAATCCTAGACCCATTGTACAAGTGGAATTACTTAGTATTTCATGGAGATAATTTCATTTTCTGTGTTGCAGTAAATATATATACTAGAATTTTGAGTGATTTAATTGTTAAAAAGTTTGTCAGTATATTTCACTAGGATTTTCTGTGTTAATTGGCTAGCGTATTAAATAACATATAGCTAATTTTTCCCAGCTTAACGTAAATTTGACTACTCGCTATTACGCAGAAAGAGATATTTTAATTGACTAGTAAATGCACTAGGCGTTAGAGTACTGACGAAATATATATTTATCTCTAATCCATTAGGTGTAATTTTGTAAATGACTAGCGCTTATTTCACGGGTTAATAAAACGATAAGATAAGCTAGACATTTGTGGTTTCTAATCTAATTTAATAACCATATGAATAAGAAATAATACATTACGCGGGTTAGGATAGAATACTGATAGTGTGATTTAATGTTTTGCATTTTCTTCCTAAATCTAGTACGGGTCACAAACCAAACCTACCAGCGGCCTAATCTGAGAAAAGGGGTCTAAGTCAAATAGTACCAGAAACATTCTTATGTATATCGGGTCTTCGAGGTTGACCTGTTCGGCCCTCTAGTTTTACCCAGAGAGAGAGAGAACATTTGACAAATAAGAATAATTATAACTGGACATATAGATACCCAGATTTCTTTTCATTTTCATTTACATTCAGCCTGCTGTGGCGAAAATATCAAACTTAACACTACCCGACTACTGACCACTGTGTTGTGGCGAGGATTTATTCAGAAAGATTTACTCACCTAACATTCTCTTTAATTCTCGGAATTACAAGCTACTGAACACTGAACATTTGATCTCGTAATTATTTTCCTACCTGGTCTAATTGATGTGACATAAACAGATCCAATTTACAGTAACAAAATAAGCGTTCCCCAGTAGGAGGATTAATCAGCCTTGGAGGAACAACTGGGGCTTATTTTGCCAAAACCCAACACTGGATTTGTTGCATGTATCATGGAGATATGTTCCAGATGTTGTTAAACCAACTATTAGGTAAGCATGACTGAATGTGGCCACAGGTTTGTCAGAGTAGAGAGAAAGAGAGTGAATAATTCTTCTATTGTATAATCATTGTACTCACTTTTGTTCTTCTTTTTGTTTGCTAATACTGTTATTTTCAGGATAGATTAATTAGGAACTCTGTTCTTTACAGTATATTCAAATTCTATACCATAGCGCAAAATCTTTTGACCTTTTGGGGTTATTAACTTCATTCTGGGGGGATCTTGTCTCAACAGAGAGGATTGCACCTATGGGTTTTTATATTTCTTTAATTTCTGTAACCCATGATTTTTATATTGCTATTGATATTGGATATTGTGAAGTTTTTTTATGATAATAAACTTAAAAAAACTTATTTACCTGTGTTGGATCAGCTTAGCCCAATATCCATACCCCATTTACTATAGTTTTCACGTTTGTGCATCTGATTGTCATCACTTATCTGTGTGTGTGTGAGTGGTTAATAGTGTAGATGTTAATATATATGGAAGGGAGAGTTGACTGATAAACAAATTTCAGTCATAAAGATAGGCTGGACTAGAGTATCTTCTCAATCCAGGGACAGGTTCTACCTTTAACCATTCACTCGTGAAATCTATTTCTTTACCTTATCTCTCACTGAGTTACCACCTTTTTCAGTTCTATTCAGATGGGACCAGAATCTATCTTAAATACCTATCAAAATCTATGACAGTCGTCAATTACTCTTGCAACGAGTACGAGTTTATCCGTGACCAGTTGGTCATATTGTCTTGACTCATCTTACATCATTACCGGGTCCCATAATCATTAACCAGGTCATCACCATAAGCCAAAGCAACGGCCCACATATATATTCGAGCCATCTACCAGTACGTCAGCCACATTAACAGGCCCGACAGATCTGTCAACACCAATGACAACATAAGAGACGAAAAACACCCGGTAACAGTGATCATGCCTCTCAAGAATAAGGATATTGACCCATAATTGAACTGATAGGTAGAGGCTAACATCTTAACAAACATGAAATGACATCATTGCTTATTTTTTTAAATAAAATTTTGCCTCGTTTTGGCAAGGTGCGTTCTGTTCAACCCCGTTGTTTATATTAGGGCGCAAGTCCAAATATTAAAGATCTTTAGGTCTGAAAAAATTATTTTGAATAATCAATCTGACATCATAGCAAATCTCATTTCATGTATTGGATTTTTTTCATGGAAAAAAACAAGTTGATGACATTGGTAACAAGTGTGGAATGTTTGTGTTTATTTGCAAATTAACATAATGTATCATCAAAATATTCAGAATACACTGCTATATTTTTTCATTTATATTTCAGATTCCATTGTGGTTACTAAACGGCCAAAGGAGGTCAATGAAATATCAACCGATGATGTCATTGATATTAGTGTTCTTGCTTACGGGGACAGCTGCTGTGAAATTGATAAGCGGTGGTACCTAAATGAAAAACCCTTGACTCCAGAAGACCTGCAAATGCCACCTTTTGAGTAAGAGATACTGTTTATATTATTGTTAATGTGTTAATGGATGAATTCAAGGAATCAAAAGTAAAGAATATGGAGAAGAAAGTGAACAGAAATTAAATGACTGATGGAAATTGTAAAACAGAGAGACCATCAAAGACAGAATGTCATGCAAACATATTATGCTTGAGGCATGACTCATAAGGGCTGGACATGTTGAAAAAAAAAGAGAAAAAGATTATTTTTACCTAATCTGCAAGTTGACTTGACTTGATCCACTGTCATCAAGTGTCAGCTCTTGATGACCTTGATGCCATTATGTGGTACTGCGCAGTTTCTTCTTCTTCTTCTTCTTTGATCCATAACCGCCAACCGTCAAAGCAGTCAGCGGCCATCACGCCTGGTGGCGTCTTGTAGGGCAGCAACAAATTGATTCCACTTTGCTCGGTCGGCGGCCATCCTTCGTACAGTGCCCCAACTGTGGTTCATTCTTTGCATCTCAGCTTCCACAGTTCTCCGCCAAGTTGTTTTTGGTCGGCCTCTCTTTCGCTTTCCCTCGGGGGTCCATAGCATAGCTGTTCTTGCGATGGTATCAGGGTCCCTTCTGAGGACATGGCCAACCCAACTCCAGCGTCTGCCAGCTATGATGGTGTGCATGTCCTCCTGGTTACTCCGAATAAGTAGTTCTTGGTTGCTGATGGTGTTTGGCCAAAAGATTCGGAGAATTTTCCTTAGGCAGATTGTGTGGAAGGAGGACAGTTTCGACATTTCCTTCTCTGTTACTCTCCAACATTCCGCACCATAGAGAAGCACAGAAAGTACGCAGCTCTCATACAGTCTTAATTTGGTGTTTGTGCTGTACTGGGAAGACTTCCAAATGTTGTTGAGAATAGCAAAGGCTGTTCTCGCTTTATTCATTCTGTTGTTAATGTCCTTGCTTGTTCCGCCGTCAGGTGTTACTATGCTTCCTAGGTAAGTAAATGTGTCTGTCTGTTCTAACTTCTGGTTCCTTACTGTTATTGGCTCAGGATTGCCCACATTTAGTGTCATGACCTCTGTCTTCTTCAGATTGATGTTCAGGCCAACCTGCTGGCCATACTTATTCAGTCTATCAGTTTTGTCTTGAATGTGTTGGTGTGAATGCGCGAGCAGTGCAATGTCATCTGCATATTCCAAATCTTCCAGTGTAGAAAACGTTGTCCATCTAATTCCTCTTGGACTGCCCTCTGTTGTCTGGCGCATCACCCAATCTATGACTGTCAAAAATAATGTTGTTGATAAGGGGCATCCCTGTCGTACTCCTGTTTTCACTTCGAAAGTTACATTACTCGATCCAACACTGCACGTAAAGTTAGAATAGAGGCTTTTTATAATGGAAACAATGCGGCTGGGAATTCCATAAGCCCTCAGAATTTTCCATAGGCTGTCCCTGTGTATGCTGTCGAAAGCCTTTTCAAAATCAACAAAGTTAATGTACAGCTGTCTCTGCCATTCTGAGCACTGCTCTATAATGTTCCTGAGGGCAAATATATGATCTGCACATCTTCTGTTCTTTCTGAAGCCCGCTTGTTCTTTCCTCAGTTTATGGTCAACTGCTTTTGAAATTCTCTGGATGATTATCCTGCCTAGTATTTTGCTGGGAACTGAGAGGAGGGTAATTCCTCTCCAGTTGTTGCAGTCTGCAAGGTCGCCCTTCTTGGGCAATTTGACAATTGTTCCTTTACTCCACTCTGTTGGTGTTGTCTCAGTTTCCCAGACTTGTGCAAATAGTGGTTCTAATAGTTCTGCTGCTAGTTCAGGGTCTGTCTTGAATAGCTCAGCATTCAGATTGTCGTGACCAGGCGCTTTTCCATTTTTTAGCCCTTTGATAGCTGTGATAATTTCTTCTTTTCGTGGAATGTCTGTATTTACGTCTAAGTCACTTTCAGCCTCAGGAACATTCAGCTGAGTCTCTGGTGGTTCCTTATTCAGTGTTTCTCTGAAGTGCTCTGCCCACCTTGTTTCCTGCCCCTGTGCTGTGGTGATGAGATTTCCTTGCTTGTCTCTTACTAACGTTATGTTGTTTGCACCTCGTTTTCCACTGATAGCTTTAGTTATTTTATAAACTGTGCTTTGTTCATTTCTCAGTGCTGCCTCTTCTGCCTGTCTTGCAAGGTCATCCAGAAATGTCCTTTTGTTAGCACGGGTTTGACGTTTTACTTCCTTGTCCAGCTGACTGTACTGTTCACTATATATTGCCTTTAACCTGGGAGACTTAGCTTCTGTTTTCTTCCTTTTCATTTCCTTTCTCTTCGCTATGGTGTTTAGCGTTTCTGGTGTTATCCAGTCTTGGCTCTTTCTTTCCTGGAATCCCAAGCATGACTTGCTGCTTTCTTTATATATTGTTGAGATGGTGTTGAATTTCTGGTCCACATCGTCGGTCTCTGTTCTTTCCTGGCTTTTGGTAATCAGATATCGTCTCTTTACGTCGACCACAAACGCTTTTCTGGTGAGGGGGTCCTTAAGTTTCGTGATGTTGTATCTTTTCTGTTTGACTGCAACTGGTCCAGCAGCTCTGAGTTTCACCTTCAGTCTTGCTACTACTAGGTGATGATCACTTCCCACATCTGCGCCTCTTCTTACTTTCACGTCTTGTAGTGCATGTCTCCATCTGCCATTGATCATTATGTGATCTATCTGGTTTTTGTCTCGTCCGTTTGGTGATTCCCATGTTAACTTGTGCACTTCTTTGTGTTGAAAAAGTGTTCCTCCGATGACCAGGTTGTTAATACTGCAGAAGCTTATTAATTTGTCCCCATTCTCATTTACTGTTCCACTGCCGCATTTCCCCATTACTCTTTCGTTATAATTATTGTGTGTTCCAACTTTCGCATTTAGGTCTCCCATTACTATAATAAGATCGTACCTGGGTACAGTTTCCATTTCCTTTTGTACCTGTTGATAGAACTCGTCCTTGATCTCTTCGTCGCTGTCATTTGTTGGTGCATAACATTGTATAATTGTGGTGTTGGTGAATCTCCCTCTCAGTCTTGCTCTTATTAGTCTGTTGTTAATGGGTTTCCATTCCAGTAGAGACCTTTCCATTCCTTTCTTAAGGATAATGGCTACACCTTCGTTGTGCTGACCGTCCTCTCTACCAGAATAAAGTACTGTTTCCCCTGTAGCTGTTTTTATTCTCCCCATCCCTGTCCATCTGCTCTCGCTTATTCCCAGGATATGTAGTTTGTAATTCCTCATCTCTGCTGTAATCTGTCTCAGCTTTCCTGCCTCATTCATAGTTCTGACATTCCAAAAACCAATTCTGGTTTCGTGTTTTGCGGTCTGGGCATCCGTTTTCATGCCAGTGGCTTCCTTTCGGCTTTCACCACTGTCAGTCATACGAGCCTGAGACTCCGGATGTCCGTCCCGCATCAAAGTATTTCCATTTATTGCTGTTTCCGTAACGTGTGTGATTTTTTACACAGACAGGGGTGTCGGCCCTGTGCTAAAACCCCCAACCTGGAGGACCAGGGTACCAGCTTTTGTCTGACCCCTACCCACGCAGACCAGTCCAGCATGGTTGAACCTACCAGGAGTAAAACTCCCACTGGCATAGCTCTGGGGATTGTCAGGGTACACAAGCTGCCATACCGCTACAAGGTATAGGTACCATTGATGGCAGACTGCGCAGTTTGTATAAGCTGTTTTGGGTTGCCCTACAGTGTATTGTCTATGGATGGGTTGTGTGGTAGCAGTTGTTGTCTCATTCCCTGGAGTGCAGGGCGCTGTAGTAGATGGTGTTCTACTGTCTCCAATGGGTTTCGGCAGTGTCTACATTTTGCTATATTTTGTGAACACATTCTGTTTCTTTGGCCATTTAGTGTAGAATGACCTGTACTTGATCTGAAAATTTTGGTTTGATATCTTTGTTTGATATGATTGATAGTATCTTCCTTATTTAGGGCTTTTAGGTGAATGAACAGTCTTCTTCCTGTTTTAGCCTGTGCCCACGTGTTCAGCGAATCTTCTTTACAGTTGTTTTTGATTATTTGTTTTATTAAACTGCAAGTTAAAATTAAGTTTGGAATATTATTCCTGTATTAATATTTGTCGAAGTAATTTATGTGTCATGAATGTTGAGAGAGCCCTGCTATCTGCATCAACATGAGAAGAAATAGATACAGGAGGAAAATGACTGATTAAGGATGAGAGCAAAAGAAAATGGTAATGTGTATGTGTGCATGCATATGTGTGTATATGACTACTGCTTCATCAGGCAGAGGGATGAGAAGTGGCATGAAGACTGTTATATCAGGTTATTTAAGGCAACTATTGTGAGGTTGTACATGAGGCTGGTAACCTCACTGTGTAAAACAAATTGCTACAATAAACCACTGCTGCAAGACCATGTGCTATGATGCAGGCTTCTTTCAATGAGGTCAAGGATAGATTCATGCTTCATAAGGATGAAAATAGGAAATACAATGAAATATATTTATATTCTTTTGGCCGTATACCATCTCCAACCAGGAACTACTTACATGGTGCAGTCGAAAATGTGTGCACACTATCACTGCAGGCAGATGCTGGAACTGGGTTGGCCATGTCCACAGAAGGGACCCAGACACCTTCTTCACGGCTGATATGCTATGAACCCCAGAAGGACGACGAAAGAGAGGCAGACCAAAGACAACATGGTGGAGAACAGTGGAGGCTGAGATGCAAAGCATGAACCATAGTTGGTGCAAGGCACAAAGGATGGCCACCGACTGAGCAAAATAGGGATAGCTTGTTGCTGCCCTACAAGATGCCACTAGGCGTGATAACCGCTGACTACTTTGTCAGTCAGGGGCTAAAGATCCAAGAAGAAAATTTTTATGAAGAAACAAAGCAATGTATGTCAATACTAGCAGTGGCTAGGCAACCTTACTTAGTGTAGGATCTGGTCACTTGTGGCAGCTGATATCCTCACCTTATGGAGGGCATGGTTATATACAGCATCTGGTGACTTTACCAGGTGCAATAACTTGAGGTGGCTGGTGACTTTACCATGTTGAGGGTATGGTCACATGCCTCAGCTGGGCTAGTAAGAATCATTGCACTCTTTCTAAACATGAAAACAGCAGAAATCATGTTACACAGATTATGGTACTATTGTTATCTTTGGCAGTTGTTGTCAATTAAAAAGTCCTTAATAAGTAATTTTACCAGTAAACTCAGTTAACAGCACACTGGTGGCAATGGTTAAACTTGTTTAGTGAGGCTATGCTCATTCATAGAGAAAAACAAAAACAGCTATCAAGAAGTTACAGACTTTCATAAATGGGTGCTTGTACAAAATAGAAGGTTTGTAATAGTATGACAAGACCACCAGTGGGGAATCAATGGCAAGAACCAGATAGGTGCCAGTGGAACTGATGACAAGAACCAGACAGGTGCCAGTGGAACAGGAGATGATGAAATATTAACAACGTATTGGACACACATTGGGGAAACTGGTTGACAACATTATGAGGCATTCTTTATTCTAGAATTTCCAGGGTAAGAAAGGTTGAAGGTCACTTAAAAACACAGAGACAAGAACTGGAGACAGAAATATAAGGGATAAAGACATGCAAGGATCTTTAGTGGAGGGCACACGATTGGGAGGACTTGGCACAGGACAGGAGGACTTGGCACAAATTTGATGAAGTCCTATAATCCTTGGGAGTTGAAGGGTAGTGATGTTGATGATGTGGTCATTCAACCTAAACAAAGGGATTATTACAAGGAACATTTTGTAACAGTAGAAAGATTGAAGGCAAAAGAAGCAGAGGTATAACAAAAAAACTAAAATCTCGGATGGAATGACAAAATGGCTGGGAAAACATTAAATATCTAATGTACTGAAATGCTTGAAAGGCTGTTTAGAAGGGAAACAATCTTGTGGATTTGATACTGTGATGATGATTCTTAAATTACAGTGACTTTCCTGTCTGAAGTCATGATATATGCTAACATGCACTGAACTTAAAAATGATGCACTGTACACAGTAGACTTTTAGACTCAAAGGCAGTAAGATAGACATGACTTGAAACAAGAAGAGGCTGGGACAACAAAGACATTTAAATGGTCCAGAAGGGGATGTGAAAGAGTTCATATATCTTGGAATAAGGTGAAAATGACAATAGAATAAGCTGATAAATTGTTGCTAAGACCTTGTACTCTACCCGGAATTGAGAGGAGTAAGTCAAAGTAAGTGTAAGTGTAAATAACAGACTAGATTGACTCAACCTATACTTTACTTGATTACTTCAAGAACTCCATAAAAGAATCCTTCAAGGCATGGTCTGGACAAAAGAGAAAAAAAATGGTGGACAAAGAAAGAAATGGCAGAATTTTTCATCGCTTAGTGACACACCTGTAATTAATGAATGGTAGTTGCCCATCAGCTATGGTGTCTGAGTGACCTGTACAAGATTACTAGACTTATGGTGATATTCATGATACTATACATCTATTACTACTAGGTGGGATTTGAACACAGACAGTCTAATATTCAATGCCACTGATGTCTCAGATGCAACACTGGCATCCTGGTATGGACAGTACAGGTGTCGTGTGTCTAACAACTACCAGGAAGTGAACGTTCAGTTTTCTATTTCCAAAAAAGGTAAGTCAATGGAAGATTGTAAGAGTGAAAATGGATTATTGCAAATTAAAATGGGGAGATGTTTTGCTTAGTTTAGTTTTTCCTTCATCTTATGTAATTGAGGTTTTCCTTTCTCTTATTGTCAAATGTCAGAGGAAAAATGTATTGTCTGAAACTGGCCAAGATATGTTGCCTTGGTTAAAATCATTCCATGTTTTTTTTTCCTAGGATTCTATTTGCTTATGTAGCCGTGACCAGAGAAAAGTAACCAGGGTAAAAGATAGATGAAGAGAGGATTTACATCCCTTACTAATTTTGGATAAATTTTTATCATGAGTTATGTCCTCTGAATAGGCCCCCCTTAAGGTAGTAGACTACCTTGTAGGGTAAAAAACTCAAATTTTCATCTCAGAATCAAACAACCATGGGTATAGTGTTAGTATGGACTTAACATTTTTGTCCACATAATGACCTCATTAATTATGCAAATTAGCTATCCAATATGGCCGCCGTAGTGAATAAATTATACACCTTTTTTAAAACATCATAACTATGTTATTTTTACAAGGATCTGACTGAAACTTGGCAAATTGAATTAGTATATATAGCTTGAGGTTTTGACCTAAAATAACAGATATTGACCGAAAGGTTGATTTGTAATGAATTTTCAAAATTTATATTTCTTGAATGTTTGATATTTGTGCCTCATTATATATGCATGATGGTCATAAAACTAAAATTTTGAATTCAATTGTATCCATTTTAGGTCATAATCTGTAAGATTATATGATAACCAACTGTGTTAATTTTCATGTCAATTGAATGTACAGATCCAGAGATATCTTGTTTCAAAGATCACCAATTATGCTAAAAAGACAATTCCGAGAAAACAAAGAAAAACAGAAAAAGAACTCACAAAATGAAGTTTAATGAGCTCCTGTTGAATAAAGGTCTCCTTCTACTGCAGCTGCAGTGTCTATGAATCCCATTTTCAGTGCTCTCAGGGTCTTTCCATTGCAATGTCCTTACTTGCTGAATAGATCCTGTGCAGCGTTCTCCTGTATGCTTTCTTTGCCATGCGTTGACTTGTGTTCATGTATATCGAAAAATTCTGCAATGCACTGTGGCCTTTCCCAATAGAACGCACAAATGCCACCATTCGCACATTTACTTCTTTGTTTGTGAGTAGCTGAAGATGAAACATCAGAAGTATTGAAATTGGCAGTCCATTCGCCACTGTTTGTGCGCTTGATACTGATTTCATGACAAAAGCCATTCCGAGTCTCTTCGACGATCTCACAGGTCAGTGAGTACTGATAACATTTGTCACATCTAAAGTTAGCGCATAAAAACCCAAACAGTAGTTTTACATCCATAAGGATAAACCCATTTCCTTTGTTGTCATTTTTAGCTTGTCCTTCACTTTCTTGGACCTTTATGACCTTTATTTTCTTTGCTGAGGAGCACAGAGGTTTTATAGCGTCACTATCGACAATAGGTGTCTCATTTTCAGGCAACGGTTTGTTGGTGTACACGCCTCCCAGTCTTTGTCTTATTTCTCATTGTGAACAAAAGAAGCTCTGCTAACTACTATTATACAGAATCAGTATAAAACTAGCAATAAATAGAGTTGATGTTGGTGAAAATGCACTATGCATGTAACAAATGTTGAAATTTACGATCAAAGATTTCTAGACACACACTTTTGAAAAATTCACAAGAAATCATTGAGTGATTCCCCGTGGAAAAGTTATAAATATCTTTTTCCTGTTGCCTATGTATAATTATAATTTCGCAGTTTTACAATTACGCACCTTCTTGTTGGGTCATTATTCACATGGTAACCAACTATAAACATTGGTTGCTATGCAAATCACTCAAGGGGGCGTGTGTAGAAAAACACTGATTCCTATCAAACCAGAGTATCTCTAAGCTTCTATGAATTATTTTTAGTTCAAGAACATGTTGACGATGATTTAAAGCATGAAAATGAAAATTGTTGGATTTTTATTTTTTTTAAGCTTTTCTGGGTATACTTCTACCTTAATGATTACCAGAGGCGCATAGAATTTTCTAGTAGAATTCTAATCACAGGGCATTATAGTGATAAAAACAAGAAACACGGGTTTCTTGAGGGCAGTCATTACTGAGTAGGGCGAGTTCAGATTGTAAAAGGAGAATTGTTGAGGCATTCTGTAAGTTTGTCACCCAGTGTACAGATGCTGTGGGTCTGTGGAAAACAAATTGTATAAACCAGTTTGTCAAACAGAGAAGACAAGAGATTAGTGCAGAGATGAAGAGTTTAATTATGAAAGAATTGTGTAGTGTTTATTTCTTGAGGACATTTTTCAGTATGTAGATCTTTGATTAATAAGTGAATCGAGAATCATTTCCAGGGAAAGTGACAAGATATAATGTCAATAAAAATGTCAAATAACAAAGACGTGAAAGAAAAATCATCAAGAGTGGGCAGGTCTTGGGGAAATTACAACCCTCTAGCTGTTAGGCTAGTAGAACCTTTAACACAGCAGAAACAAGATTAACATTTTGTACAAGATTACATTTCACAGCGTCAGAATGAACAGAACTTGTCAGTGAGAGGAAATATTATAACAAAGTTAAGAATGTCTATGACCAGTGCAGTGGTTCCCAAAGTGGAAGATGTCACGAGTTATGAATGACTTTGTAATGAAGCAAGCAAGTGTAATTTTTGAAGAGCTTGCAACAAGCGAGAGAGACTTATTTTGTATATGAAATCCTTCTGATGACATATCTGTACATACCTTGGCTCATTAAATCATGAAAACTAGAACAGTGTCAAAGTCATACAGTTTCTGTTGAGCCATAGAGTTATCAAAATAACTGAGAGCTAACATTAACAAGGACAGAGATCAAATCTACCACTATACGATCATCAACTAGGTTGCTTGTGGCAGCCATTGAAGAGGAAATGTTGTAAACCAGTGAGACTTTCCTAAGGTGGCTGGAATATCATCTGTCCTCGGGATTGGCTATATCGTTTTCTTAATGTTGTTTAGTGCCCAATAGTCACAGCAGAATATGTGAGTATCATCTATTTTGGTGACAGTTACGATAGACGATGACCATTTGTCACAGGATTTACTCCCCTTGCTTTGCAGTGATGGTCCACCAGTGGCCAAACTTCAGTATTTATATTCTGAGGGTCTTCAAAGATGTCTACTTGGCAGAGATGCGATTTAAAGAATCTACCACTATACGATCATCAATTAGATAGTTTCTTTGTGGCAGCCATTGATGATGAACGGCTAGACTTATATTCATTTCCCCCCTCCCCCTTTTTTTAAAGAATAAATATCCCATTCAACCCTTGATTGATTATAATTAGGGTATATAGTGTAGTTAATTCAAGATACTAACAAGATACTAATTTTGATTTCCGATATCAAAATATGGTATCATCTCCTCAGTCCAAACAAGTAATTTTCCCTCTAAGAATCTCTTGTAGGCCTACTGCTATCGGAAGCTTGTGAAATACCTCATTAGGTTCTACCGTAATGAGATAACTAAATTTATCTGTGCTGTCTCATAATGTAATTTATACAAGCTTGTTCCAGTATAATTTGTCCAATTCTTCAGTGATAGCGGGCATATATATATAATTGTGTGCTTATCTTACTAACCTTTGTATGGCTATGAAATGCATGGAGGCATATCTGGAGTCATCCTTATATGACAACCAGCTATGCACAATGCTATAATATATGTATGAGGAAGTGAACCTATGTCTGTGATGCTAATTACATCCTCATTGACTCTTGAAATCATCCACACACTTCCAGGAATTCCCCCTGTGGTGAAACTTATTGAGAACTCAGTTTTGCACACTGAGCTTGGAGAAGTCACTTGAGCCCCAGGTGTAATTCTTTGACTTGGTTGACTGCATGCAGAAGGATCTCACTGTGGACCCAGTAATAGGCAGGGGAAGCTGAGAAGTGGCTCTGCGCAGGACGTGACAATTCCTTGGGAGAGCCCAGAACCAGAGTACAGTATTTTAGCTCTGCATAGTTGGAGAGCCACTTTAGATGGCAGGGAATGCACAGTATGCCACACTTCTTACTCCTAGCTTGGAACCAGATGTGATGATCTTTTAAATGCAAGCCAAGCTGGACAAACTGGCGCTCATGACTTCAATTCAGCACGTTTCGGAATGGCAGAAAAGCCACAGGAAAAACCTAGATCTACAGTGTAGATAATACCAAAGAGTCTTCAACTTGGTATTGGCTGCTAAAGAGCGAAAAGCTTAACAGCCCTAGATAAACAATAACAACAACAACAATGGCTCTGAAACATAGAGAATACTTACTTACTTACTTAGTCGTTCCCCTTCTACCATGAGGTGTAGAGGTTTGGAAGAGAGAGGGCCAGACCATTCTATCAGCTGTCTTCTTCCTGGCCTGGTTCCATTCTAGTCCTCGGTCCTTCAAAGATTGTCTAATGTTGTCTTCCCAGCGGACTCTGGGTCGTCCTGGAGGTCTGGATCCCTGGCTCTTTGTTTCCCATGCTTGTCGTGGTAGCCGATCTTCTCCCATTCTGCAGACATGGCTAAACCATCTTAGTTGGGACTGTTCTATTTGGGTCTGCAGCGGATGGGATTTTAGGCCTTGACGGATCGTCTGGTTGCGGACCATGTCTCTTCTTGTTACTTCAACCACTTTCCTCAGATACCTCATGTCTGAGGTTTGGATCTGGCTTTTGTGGGTTGTAGTCATTGCCCACGACTCGCATCCATATGTCAAGACTGGGACATAGGTGGAGCGGTATACAGCCATCTTCGTTTTCTTACCAACCTCTTTCTTGCTGAGGAATCCACGATTTATGGCCTGAAAAAGTCTCCCAGCTGCTGCTTTTCGAGTGGCCAACTCTTCTTTGATGCCTCCCTTTCGGTCTATAATAGCTCCGAGATATTTAAAGTGGTCGACCTGCTCCAGGACCTGTTCTCCCAACTTAATCTGATGTTTTCTTTCTTCTCGTGATATCACCATGGATTTTGTTTTAGAGCTGCTTATGACCATCCCTCTCTTCTCCAGCTCTTCCTTCCAGACTTGCAGGTTGGATTGGAGATGTGCCTCTGATTTAGCAATCAGGGCAACATCATCAGCAAATGCCAGCTCCGAAATATAGACCTGTCTCATCTTCCAGTACCCCACTGAATACTTTCTTGTTCTCTCCTTACATGCCTTGATGACATCGTCCATAAGGAGTATGAAGAGGTAAGGTGATAGGATATCACCTTGTCTTACACCAGTGGTGGTCCTGAACTCTTCTGACTTATGGTTTGCTGTCCTCACATAATTTCTGCAAGACTTGTAGAAGCTCTGTATAGCATGAATCAGAGGTGCTGGAATATTCTTCCTTGCCAAACAGTCCCAAAGTTTGCTCCAGGGGACCCTGTCAAACGCCTTTTCCAGATCTATGAAACAAAGATGGATCTCACTCTTATACTCAAGGGCCTTTTCACTCAGCTGTCTGAGTGTGAAGATTAGGTCTTGAGTACTTCGGTTTGCTCGGAATCCGCACTGGACCTCATCCAATTGTGGCTCAGCTAGGCGTCGGAGTCTCTGCTCTAGGATTCTAGAGTAGATTTTACCAGGGACACTGAGAAGGGATATGCCTCTATGGTTTCCACATTGTCGATTGTCACCCTTTTTGAAAATTGGTGTTATGATGGCAATCTCCCAATCCTTTGGTATGGTCTTGTTGCACCATGCTGCCTGTAGGACCTTTAAGAGTAATAGGTCGCCTGATGCTCCCATGTACTTAACCATTTCTGGTGTTATACCATCATGCCCTGCTGCTTTGCCCATCTTGATTTTCTCTAGTGCTGCCCTCAGTTCTTCCATCTTTATGTCATCTTCACCATCATTGGTTTTCTCTTCTGTGCTAGTGGTTATCATTTCTGATGCTTCACCATGCTCACCATCCAGGAGTTCTGAGAAATATTCTTTCCATCTTTCCATTACTTCCTTCGGGGCAGTAAGCAATTTGCCTTGCTTGTCCTTTATAAATTTGAGAGGGCATTGTTTTTCCTTCCTCATGTTCTTTAGGGTCTTATAGAACAATTTCTGGTTTTCTTGTGCATCTTTTTCTAGCTTTTCTCCAAATTCTTCCCAGGACTTCTGTTTTGCTGCTAGCACTTTGTTCTTTGCTTCTGTTCTGAGTGTCACATATTCTCTATATTTTTCCATTTGTCCTGTTGTGTTTTTAGCTCCTAAGTATTGTTTCCATGCCATTTTCTTCTCTCTTATTTTCTCTTTGACTTCCTCTGTCCACCAAGGTGTCCTCTTTCTCTGGTTCCCAAGTCGGACTTCACCGCATGCTTCTGCAGCAGCTGTCTTTATGATATCCTTGAATTTATTCCAGAGGGTTTCCAAGTCATCAGGTCGTTCTTCTGTGTTGCTCACTGCTGTAGCAATAAGCCCCTGATATCTGGTCTTAATTTCTGGCTCTCTCAGCTTGTAGGTCCTAATGCTCATTTCTCCTGCTCGTTTACTTGGTTTCTTGCGTGATGTTGGGCAGTTCCTAGGCTGAGCAACTCTTTCAGTTGTTCGTTTGATTGTTAGCAGGTGGTGATCACTTCCAATCTCTGGCCCCCTCCAGACTCTTGCATCTCGGACATATCTGAATGAGCTTCTCCGAACAATGGCATAGTCGATCACTGACTTCTCATTCTTTGTTGGTTCACATCTAGTGTATGCATGTATGCGCTTATGGGGGAACTTTGTGTTTGTAATGATCAGATTCTGCTCACTGCAGAATCTAAGGAGTCGCTTTCCATTGTCATTGAGAGTATCTTCTCCATATCTTCCGATAACTCCACCCCATCTAGCATGGTCATTTCCAACTCTGGCATTAAAATCTCCGAGCATGATAACTTCATCTAGGCAGTCATCCACTGTCCTTTGAAGCAGCTCGAAGAATTCCTCCTTGACCTCTGCTCTCTCATCCTCATTTGGCCCATACACTATGACCAGGTTGACTATGGTTTCTCCTTCTTTTAGTTTTACAACCATAATGCGCTCCGAGACAAAGTTCCATCCCTTGATACCATCTTTTTGATTTTGGGCCACAATGCAACCCACGCCCCCTTTAGCTCTTTCAGATATGGGTACACCACTGTAGAGCAACGTGTTGCCATCGAGATCCATGACTCCTTGTCCTTTTTTCTTTGTTTTCGTTATAGCCAGGATTTCTAGTTTTGCTTTCCTCATCTCTTCCACCAGCTCCTCTTCCTTCCCATTTATACTTCTTGTGTTCCAAGTTCCATAAGTCGTAGTCCGTTCCAGTTCGTCGCCTTTAGAATCAGTCCGGTTTTCTCTCTTGTATTGCTCGTAATCATAGTTTAGACAAACAGGTGATTGGCCTGTTGTGCCTTTGCATGGTGGAGGGGCTGCCTCCTTACGGCCTCCATGCAGGCCGCCCTCCTCCTTTTTCATCCGGGCTTGGGACCGGCATAGGCGGAGTTCATAGAGAATAACACACACAAAAGTAGCCAAGAAGACAGACATTCATAAATGGGTGCAAGTGCAGAATAAAATTGTGCACCAATCACCAATGTGGAGCTAATGGAAGGAACTAGAAACTATCAGTGCAACAAGAGGTGAAAAATGACATTGATCAAACCACAAACTGAAGATGTCACCTTTTAGCATTATAAGACAGCCCTTGTTCTAGATTTCCCAGGTAGAAGGAGTACAAGGAGATGCAAAATGTACATAGAAAAGGCAGCTGGAGACAAAAATAAAAAAGAAGATATGGAAGGTACTTGTACAGATTACTTGAGGCGGGAAGCCTTGGAGAGAATTTATTGAATTGGAAGCTGTAAGTTACAGAAGACTAGAACACAATCAGTCTTTTGCCTTTATTCAATTCCGAAGGAAGTGCCTGTAGTTATAATAAATACAACATTTAACAGCGTTGTCTTTGTTTTGTTTTTTAATTTAGCGATGATTGGTTAAAATTGGTGGCTTTATTTAAAATAATGTTTTTCACACACTTTAATAACTCTTCCTTTTGTTTCAATTCATTTAACATTGTCATGTGTTAATGAAGCTTATATGGATTTTGTGTCTTAGTCTGTTAGTCAATATAAAAAATATTTATTAACAGTTTATTGTAATGATATAATTATTGTATACCGGAAATGTTTGTCTTTTAGTTGTTTGAATCAGTTTTAAATCTTTTTTTTTTTAGGTTCTTTTCGTGCTAATGTAGATTTCATTATTTTGTTTTACATGCATTGCACTTGTTGATTATTGTATTTGTTTTGAGTGTTATAACCTACAAAGGCTTTTTTTTTTAATGAAATGTTGTTCGCTTGGCTCTTGGCCATTTGTAAAACTGGCAAGCCCACCTTTATCCAAATTTATCCATCCAGGTGAAATTATCCCTGCTACAGCAAGTACTGGGTTTGAACTTTGGTGGCTTGCCATCATCCTTGGTGTTCTGGCAATCCTTATTGCCATTCTCATTATATTCTGCTGCATCAAGAGGAACTATCCTGGAGAAACATACCAATGTGAGTATGTGTGGCTGCGTGTGTAAGTTAGTTCCCAAATATGGTACACTGTTTGTATCCATCAAATACAGTACGTTACCATTCACTATGATGTGCCTGGCAATCATTTTAAGTTCTCCTATTTCCTCTAATTCTAGTTCACCTGAATAGGTCAGTAGAACTGGACTATGACATTCTACCATATTCTCTAATTCTAGTTTACTTGAATAGGTGAATAGATCAAGGACTATGATATTCTCTCATTTATTCTAAATGTAATTTACTTAAGTAGGTCAGTAGATCCTGGATTATGAGATTCTTTCATTTTTCTCTGATTCTGACTTACCTAGATAATTAGTTACTTCTTGAATTTGAAAAAACTTATTTTCTTTCCATTTGGTCATGCCACATAGTTTCATAGAGGATTTGCTGTCTACTGCGATGTAGTTAGACTTCTGTACTATCATCATTGCCAGAAATGGATGTAATTGTTTTTAAAAGCACAATACTTATATTTGTTATCATCACATTCAGTAGTATCCATTTATCATGAAAATGGTGTGTGTGCTGTAATTTATGGAGAAAAATATCCCATTCAACCTTGAATGGGTTATCATTAAAATATATAGCATCTCTAATTGAGACAATATGTTTCACTATCAATACCTGATCATGGTATCATTTCTCATTTTCAATTATTGTAAATAAAGTAAATTAAAAGTGTCAGATTGTGTGGATGGTGGATGTGCTTGCGTGTGTCTTTTCCTTTGTCCGAGCATGATAGTCTCTATACCTATCACGATGTTTTGTTTTTTTAAAAAGGGGGGGGGGTGTGAAATCCTATGGTGTTTGTGATGACACCTAAGTCACTATTTCTCTGCATTATTGACAATAACACTTTCATCCTGCCAAATACTGCAGTCATCACCAACTTAGTTAGCACCAACTATAACATCATCATCAGCAGCAGTGCAAAACACTACTGGTCCGTAACACCAGAATCTGAAAACCTAAATATTAAAAAAATCGAAAGTTTTTTTGGTCGACTTTTGAGCGATTTTTAAACTGATTTTTGGGCGACTTGGGTGGATATCTTATAACCAAAACAATCTGATTCGGAAAATGGCCATCCCCAAGTATTTGGGATTCTGGGTTATGGACCTGTACTAATATCATCAACATTAAAAGTATCACCATTATTAATTTGACTGTATTAATGTAAATTAATGTTTCTTGCAGTGGAAAAGACAGAACTCAAGCACCATTTGAACCCTGAGGAAGAACTTCTTGACCAGTCATTTCAGGAGTTTTGATCACATGACTGCACGAAAGTGGCCATCCTATTTCTTACCATCCACCCATTATCTGTCTGGCTGTGTCTATCCATTTATATATATTATTGTCCATCTTTTGTCTCTAATGAATTCTTTGTCACTTTCTGTGTATATATGTGTGTGTATGATTGCTGTTGCTATGCTGCTGTAGAATTTTTAATTCTTTTGAATGCTGTTTTTAAACTTTTTAAAATCTGGTGTATAACTGATAATTAACTGCCTATTGAATATTTATTAAATGTTAGCATTGTCATAGTAATCGTAAACATCTTTGTAGTGAAAAAAATTCCATTAAAATGTTTTAAAATATTCTGTAATTTTTACTAAATGCATATTTTATGCAATGCATGACCTGACATGTGGATTACATTTCTTTATTCACATTATTTCTGTTCTTTCATCATGGTTAACTGACATTCTGTTCTGTTAGTTTGAATTTTAAATACCTGTTTTTTGCTTTTAAAAATTGTGACCTGTACACATATGCATTTGTGTATGTGTGTGTCTTTTTTTTTTAACTTGGCCAAAATTCATGATTATCACTTCTACAAGGCAACCTGGCACAGATTCTTATTTTCTCTGATTTGGGCACTGGCTATTGTTATTGTTATCATTTAACTAGGGCTGCTGAGCTCATTGCTCGTTCGCACATCTTTCATTATACAGGATCATCACTCGAAACGATCACAGCGGAGAAGACAGCACTATACTAAAACGAGCGTCCTTTTCAGGGCGAACACAGCCGTCAGAATTTACAAAAATGACTCGCACCAAGCAACAAGCTAAAAAGAGGAAAGTATATACAAGCCCTCAAACACTTGTCAGCAGCATCAAGCAAGAACCTACAAAGAGCAAACAGAGGCATCCAGAGAGCACGGATACTCCTAGCGTCGTGGCCAGTCGTTCTCAGAAGACGAACAACATAACCTCTGATACTACGACCGATGAACGACCCAAAGATTCGAAGGCAGATGACAAACAAGCTCCGAAACCAGACTTAGCAACATCACCGCTGAAACAAGGTGTCGAGGCGGTAGCTACATTGAGCAGTGACAAGGCAACATCGAAGACAGAGGGTAACAAAGCATTGAAACCCAACAAAATCAATCCACCGGCAAAACGAGATGTCATTGTCGAGTCTCCAACATACAGTGACCAGCCAACTCCGGTGAAACTTGACCAGATGCAGACGACCCAGAATGCGAATCCGTCCCGCAGACCGTACACACAATCTGAGACAGAAGTTGGAACGTGCCAACTTCGCAAGCATCAAAACGCAGTATCCAACGTGGCACTACAGGAGAGAATAATTAAGATCACCCAGATGTCTGGAGGTGAGGCCTCGCTCAGGGCCCTACCCGACGACAAAGTAATCGGCATACTTGAGTCAATAACGGGCAGGAGAAGCATATCTAAAGTTTCAAGACACGACAACGGAGTTATCATAACTCTAAACAAGACGGAGAAAACAAACCAACTGATGGTCGAACTTGAATCCGGACACAAAGAAGTCCAGCTGCCCCACCAGATTAAAGCTACTGTGGAAATATTCAAGAAGACCAAAAAGATAGTTGTGAGAGGGATCGACAACAGCCGGTCCACACAAGAGGTCCACAGCCGCCTACAAGAAGAAAACAAGAACATCAACATAACACAGGTTGAAAGACTGAAGACATGGGACAAGAAGGACACAAACCTAGTTATCCTAACTATCGAGGGGACTTCAAGACCAAGGCAACTCAACCTAGACGATAGATGTCGAAAAACAGAAGAGTACATCCCTCCTGTTATGCAGTGCTCAAACTGCCAGCAATTCTCGCACACTAAGAAAACATGCAGGAGAGAGGCAGTTTGTCGATACTGTGCGGGAAGTCACACTTACAATGAATGTCCTCATGCGAAAAATGATGATAACTATAAAGTGCGCAACTCCAACAGAACCTGCGCAAACTGTCTTGGGAACCACGGAGCAAGATACCGTGGCTGTCCGACCTTCTATGAAACAAAGGCCATACTGAAGGAATCTGTAACCAAAAACATCTCCTTCAGAGAAGCAAGAAACCGAGTGGCTTCAGGCGGCACTGGTAAACAAGAACAGCACACAAGAGCCCAGCTGATAAGACTAGCCACAGATATGCGAGACATAAAACAACAACTCAAAGTCGAGACGAACAAGCAACACAACGAAGACTCAGATGCCATAAGAGACGAAACAATAGGAGCCGTACAGAGCGCCCAGGCAATATTACAGGAAATGAAAACTATCAAACACGAGATAGAAGTCGACATCGTCAAACTCACAGAGCTAAAGGAAGAGAATGAAGAAATCCTCAAAAGAATTGAAACAGAGAGAAAGATAGCTGAGGATACCCTTACAAAAAGTAGAGAACAAAACAAAGAAACTAAAGACAAAATAAAAACCGAAATCGTGCAGGAAATACAAAGCAAACTAGAAAGAAGAGAAGCAGCGGAAATAAACATAATTTTAAAAACCATAATGGAGATGCTACCAAAAATAATAGCGACAGCCTTTGAACAACACAAACCGGTAACAGACAACAAGTAGCTACAGAACAGGCAGCTAGTGGTCCTTTTCAGGAACAATCAGCTCAAGGACTCGGAAAGCGATACCAACGAAGACTAACGCTAACACCCTATATACCGCAATACAACCGTTTGTAACCTGTAAGGCAGGAAAGGAACTCCATGAGAACGCCACGACACCATAAAAATACAAGCAACGACGAAGGATCCAGACAGTCAGCTAGTAGTCCTTTTCAGGGCTAATCATTTCCAGGACTAGGAAAATGATACCAGCGAAGATGTTAACACACTATATACCCCAATATAACCGTTTGCAACCCTTCAATGGGTTTTGGTTGAACAGGGTATCACAGCAAAATATTAGACCCAAAGAAAAAAAAAAAAAAAAAAAATTGCTCGTTCGCACACCAACGCCAGTTTGAAGAATTAGCGTGTTATGTGTAACTGCTGAGTGGTGCTGTATACAGTACTTTCTGAAATATTTCAGTATGTCTGAATTGCTTTCTGTGGTGCTATGTGCAAAGGTCTCTCATTCCTTCATCATTTTTTAAATCAATGTATATTCATGTATTGGTTTCTCTTTCTTTCTCATTAGCTTCCAATTTCTCTATCCAACAAATACACTGGTACCATCTTTGTATTATTTACATATTGTTACACTTGTTTTTGTTCATTTATTTCATCATCCATCTTTTTGTCCAGTTATACCTACATTTATATCATTGTTTCAGGTATTAAATCTGTAATTTATTGTTTCATTTATATTCACACCACAATTATTTCAGTGTTAAATATTTCCTACAAGATTCATTCTTGTATATTGTTATCAGTTCGACCATCTAATCACTGGTTCAGATAGTAGTCTCCTTCAATCAACTGATTATGAGAATGTGCCCTTAAGGTGATAACCCTCTGCTGCTTTTTCCTGGTGCTCCTTTTAGCGTGTTCTTTTGTCTTCTACTTGTTGTGAGAGCTTCTTTTCACCAATCTGAAGTGGTGCTATAGGGAGCATCGCCATTTGGTGCAATCGGCAGCTTCATTCTCCCAGTGTACTGTCTGTGTTTATTGTGTGGTATGAAATCCCAGATACAAAATTAGCATTTGGAAGAAACAAGGCTCTTGCAGTGTAGATACCTAAGAATGGGAGATATTTTTAGGAGTAAAAAAAGATATTGTGGGAAAATAAAAAGCAAAACAAAACTTGGAAAGACAAAAAGACACAATGAAAGATCTAAATCCAGTAATATTATGAAGAAAATTAACAGTTTGCTGAAAATTATAATCAAGAGAAAGGTTGAAGGCTAGAGGATGAAGGCAATATGATGAATTCTTCGGTTGTGGACATTAAAATAGTCTTTGAAGAATGTAAGTATGTGTAGTATACTCTCGTAGGTAAAGGATTCCGTTACACGCCCATGAGGCATATTGGGAATATAGTGTTAGGCCCATATTTTCTTGACCGTCGGCACACTAGAGGTGATGTGGTCAGCGTCACGCCGGCCACCTTAACCTTCCCAGAGTTGCTCTGGTACCCATTTGGGGCTGGGTCGACCCAGGAGCCATTTGTGGCCTAAAAAAATCCCACCTCATCTAGGGATCGAACCATCGACCACACTGCGCTAGGAAGCCAGTGCACTAACCACTATGCTACCTCGGCTCAGCATACTCTCGTACTTTACGATAATGAGTGCCTTCGCTGCCCACATCATCAAACGAAGCACTTTTATTAAGATAGTGTTCCAGCTCCTCAACATTGTTACACTTTGGGTGGACAAGACGAAAGAGAAAACCCAAGATAATGGCTCCAAGGGACATAAGTTAAGTTTAGAAGGTTAGGAAAGATAAGATAAGGAAAGATAAATTATCATCATTTCCCTTTTCACTCCATATAGAGTATTAAATGGAGTCACCACTTGTAGGCAGTCTACAACAAAGCATTCATGTGCTCTTGAGGCAGGGGTTTCTGTAGCTGTTTGTTCTACAAGACCTAGATCTACTGTGTAGATAATACCAATGAGTCTTCAATTTGGTATTGGCTGCAAAAGAGCAACAAGCTCAGCAGCCCTAGTTGAACAACAACATCCTTGTTTTAATTTACTCATCCATGCAGGTGCTGATTTATCCCTCCACCAGTTTGTTTATTCCGTTAATAATTATCCATCCATTCTTTCACTATAATCATTCATATTTTTCATGGAACATAAGGCTGCACCAATTCGACACCAATTTTTTTCCATCATGTTCCAGTTACTTTGGCTTCCTCTTGCGCTATTCTTTTTCCAAGTTAATTTAAAATTTGAAAATATGCATGCAAAATCAAGGATTATTACTCAGCTTTTGTATTCTGCTTGAGGTTCATTATTGAACCATCAGTGTTCAGTTGTTCCATTATATATGACAAGTCAGTTTGCATTTCTTAAACTATTCTAGGTTTAATGAGGAACTAACTGGTCCATGGTTTTCTCAGATTGTCAAAGCAGTTCATGATATTCCCTTATATCATCCCCAGCCAAAAGAAAGTGGGAAATGGAGCTGGAGATCAAATCAAAGGATCCTTTTATTTATTGAAAATTACCTTATCTTTAGCTCACAAAACCATTTTCATATATTTTAATTCATCATTATGTTCTGTATAATCCCCATTTTTTTTATAAATAAATTAATCTCTTCAATCAGATTAATTGTTTTCAATATTTACCATGCATGATAAATAACTCATTCTATACTTTGGCTTAATTCAGATATTTCATTTTGATTGTTTCATAACATGCCCCATTTTATAATATTAGTAATTATTTTTATATTTTGACACACGTCATATTTGTATTTTAATCAGCTGTTTCAGTGTTTTTGCTGTTGTACTCAACAGAGTGTGTGTGATTGTTGAAACATTCTATTTTCTGTGGATAGGTAGGGCCTTCATCTGCAGCAGTTAGGTTCATATGCGGGGTTTAATTTGTTTAAGTGCTTATGGAGTCTCATTTGTTCTGTTCATAATGTGAAAATGTGTGCTGTGCTCCGAATATCATGGTTTGTTGATGTTGTCATTTTTTGTTTGGGTGGGCCATTTCTTTATACATGATAAGTCCAGTAGATGTTTTGCCTATCAGTTCAAGTCATTCCTCTTTAAAGTTTTGGAGTATTAGTTTAGCTTTCTGAATGTTGATTGGAGTGTTTGTTTAAACCATGCTTGCTCAATTTTGCTAGTTTTTCTGCTTTTTTCAGTGCCTGGTATCTTTGTGTATCTTGGTATTCATTGCAGAGTGCCTTTGATATTGTGTGTTGTTAGCAGGCTGTCAGTAATTCCAGCCAGCTGTATTATTTCTTTGTTTTCAGTGTGGATGTTTCAGAGTATACATTCTCTACTTTTTAAAATAATTAACATTGAGTTTTGTTTAAAATCGCATATTGTATTTTATTTAATCATTTAAACAATCCTGTTTCAAAATTAAATCATCTTCAGTTTGTCAAAAGCTATCCAGTTAGTTATTGCATTTTTGAACAACTTGACACCTATAATTTTTGTACTATAATGTTATACTATAATATAGTACAATGTTATATTACAAAATAAAACTACAAAATATTGTTATACGAAAATGTTATAATATAGTGTTGTATTATAATGTTACACAATAATGCTTATAATAAAATACTGTTATATTATTGTGCTATACAATATTGTTACTCTATACTGTCACACTGTGTTACACTTCACTCTGTCCTATTATATATGTTATACAGCAACGAAGATTATTAGACAAAATGGCAATATTTTGCCAGCAAATAGATTTTTAATACTGAATAAAAGTGTTGAAGTTCTAATATCGCCTACTATTATATATCCTGACAATCTTGTTAATCTTGCATTCTTATTTTTGTGTTGGACGTGATTTCTCTTGATTTCTATATATTTCTTAGTGAATGAAAGCTTGCCTTCTGTGTTCTCATTTTGATATTAATGTCTGTCCCTCTATCTTTGTCTATATTGCCGCCAATATATTTTTATGACTCTACAACTTGTAGAAACGTTTCTTCAAGTGCTATCTTGTTATCATTTCCTGCATACATTCTCATAATCTTTGTATTTTCATACCTAATTGCTGCAACCTCTCAAATATTTTTATTTTTTCTTGCATCTGGTTGCAGGTATGGTACAGAACAGCCATATCATTGGCAAAATCTAGATCATCAACCTGTTTTGTCAGAGTTCACTCAATTCCATTTCTGTTGACCAATGTAGTTTTCATAATTCCATCAAAGCCAGCAGTAAGAAAAATGATGACAAACATCCCTGCCACACTCCAGTTCTTACCTCAAACAGTCCTTTAAGCTGTCCTTCATGAAGAACTCTTCAAGTCTTCATGTTTTCTTTATCAAGTTATTTGTCTTCAGGGGGATTCTGTAATGCATCACCAGTTTCCAAAGTGATTCTCTGTCTACGCTGTCAACTGCCTATTCATATTCAACAGATCAAGTTTAAACTTTGTTCAACAATCATTCCGTGAATAAAAGTACAGCTCTTGAATGTCAATTATCTGAATCACGGGTTATCCTATCCTACCACTTCCAGAGTGCTTTCCTCTTGTGGCACAGTTAGTGAGTTCCTGGACAGAAAAGTGGTAGCATCACATTGCAATCTACCCAGCTGTAAATGGGTACCTGACTCTGCTCTTGATTTTTTTTTAAACGTACGCTCGCTATTACTCGAGGTGAGAATCTCCGGTTAGTATATCTAGCCTGAGACTGATTTTTATGTGAGTATCCTTTTTTTCTTTGTACACTGACAGGTGTCCACTCACCATTCAGGCAGATACTCGCCATCTTCGGAGGGTACTCATTAGAGCTGGGTCGGCTCAGGAGTCGCCAGTCCCTGGTTGACGATACACCTTCAAATTTCTTCGCCAGGACTCGAATTAATCCAGTACGAGTGTCATCGACCGGGACTTGGACTGGATTAAAGTCCTGGTCGATGACACTCATTCAGATGTCCTCGCCCAGGCTTGAACCTGGATCACCCGATTGCCAGTGCAGTGTGGTAACCATTACACCAGCGCGGCTCCTTGCTGTTCATTTAAGGAAGGCAAAGACAGTAAGGAAGGGAACTTATCACCCCCACCTCATAATGCTGGACCTAGTATAATGAAGTCTTTAATACTTCACTCCCCCATGCCAGTATCTGCTTTGGGACTACCTTTACCATTTACAACTTTCAAACAAAGTCTTCCAAACAGGATGATGTTCTTGGTGAAAAGTAAGGGTCGGACATCAATCTCTTGAGTATGAAAGTACTATTTTAACTCACTTATGAGCTGTATGGCTCAGTGTTTAAATAACTGAGACAAAGTTAGAAAAACTGAGACAAAGTTACAAATTCTGGACAGTCTTGCAGGCTCAAGTGTTTAAATAACTGAGACAAAGTTACAAATTCTGGACAGCCTTGCAGGGTCAGTGTTAAATAACTGAGACAAAGTTACAAATTCTAGACTGTTTTGCAGAGTCAGTGTTTAAATAAATGAGACAAAGTTACAAATTCTGGACTGTCTTGCAGAGTCAGTGTTTAAATAACTGAGACAAAGTTACAAATTCTGAACAGCCTTGCAGAGTCAGTGTTTAAATAACTGAGACAAAGTTAGAAAATCTGGACAGCCTTGCAGGCTCAGGGTTTAAATGACTGAGACAAATGTACAAATTCTGGAATGTCTTGCAGGCTAAGTGTTTAAATAACTGAGACAAAGTTACAAATTCTGGACAGCCTTGCAGAGTCAGTGTTTAAATAACTGAGACAAAGTTAGAAATTCTGGACAGCCTTGCAGGCTCAGTGTTTAAATAACTGAGACAAAGTTACAAATTCTGGACAGTCTTGCAGGCTCAGGGTTTAAATAACTAAGACAAATGTACAAATTCTGGACTGTCTTGCAGGGTCAGTGTTTAAATAACTGAGACAAAGTTACAAATTCTGGACAGCTTTGCAAGGTCAGTGTTTAAATAACTGAGACAAAGTTACAAATTCTGGACAGCCTTGCAGGCTCAGGGTTTAAATGACTGAGACAAATGTACAAATTCTGGACTGTCTTGCAGGCTCAGGGTTTAAATAACTGAGACAAAGTTACAAATTCTGGACAGCCTCGCAGGGTCAGTGTTTAAATAACTGAGACAAAGTTAGAAATTCTGGACAGCTTTGCAGGGTCAGTGTTTAAATAACTGAGACAAAGTTACAAATTCTGGACAGTCTTGCAGGCTCAAGTGTTTAAATAACTGAGACAAAGTTACAAATTCTGGACAGCCTTGCAGGCTCAGTGTTTAAATAACTGAGACAAAGTTAGAAATTCTGGACTGTCTTGCGGAGTCAATGTTTATTTTTTTTTTTTTTGTTGTTGTGCGTACGCCCGCTAATACTCGAGGCGAAATCTCAGGTTATTATCTCATGTCTAACCCGACATTGATTCCACGTGAGTATCCCTTTATTTCTTGTACAGAGACAGGTGTCCCTCGCCATTCAGGCAAATACTCGCCGATTTCGGAGGTACCCATTGCAGCTGGGTCGGCTCAGGAGCCGCCAGTCCCTGGTCGACGACACTCCTTCAAATGTCCTCGCCAGGTCTCGAGTTAATCCAGTCCAAATCCCGGTCGACGAAAAATCCTCAAATGCCGTCGCCCGGGTTTGATCCTGTATCACCCGGTCGCCAGAGCGGTGTTGTAACCACTACGCTAGCGCGGCTCCCCAGTCAATGTTTAAATAACTGAGACAAAGTTACAAATTCTTGACAGCCTTGCAAGGTCAGTTTTTAAATAACTGAGACAAAGTTACAAATTCTGGACAGCCTTGCAGGATCAGTGTTTAAATAACTGAGACAAAGTTACAAATTCTGGACCGTCTTGCCAAGCTAGCATTTATAACCTTGGAAAAGCATGATATGAAAAATCAAGAGTAAAAAAATTAATGAATAAATATGAAGTTTGTATCAGTGCTGCTTCTTTGAGTGCCATGCCTGGTGGCTGGGTACTCTCTTTCCACAACGTCCTGTCTCCAGCACTGTTTTATCAGTTTTGTTGTTGACTTCTTCCCATACCATGTTCAAACTGTCCAGCATCTTCCCTCTATATTGTCCTTTCTTTTTTTTCTTTCAATCTTTCCTGTCATAATATCCAGCTTTCTTCTTGTCCTCATTACTTGCCCAGTGAAAGTAGATTGCTTACTTTTATTGTGAGTATTAAGCATCCTTTGCGTATGACTTCCTTCAGGACATTCTTATTCACCATTTTAGCTGTTCTTGGTTTTCTTAACATTCCTCTGTAAAACCACATCTCTGTGGTCTATAGTGCTTTTCTTTGCTTGTTTACTAAGTGTTCATGACTTACATCCATAGTTTGTGTGGAAAGGTAAATCTGATGATTTGAAATACCTGCCAATGCTCCTTTAGGAGTGAAAAAGGCAATGAGAAAAGAGATGAAAATTATGAGATCAGTGAATGATGCAGTGCTAGAAGATGCTGTATTTTATGGTTCACATGACAAAAGCTTAGAGGGAACTACAGGTCTATATCCCTTTATCCGAACACCAGAAAACCAAAATATTCTGAAAATAAAATGTTTCTTTGGGCTACTTTTCTATCCCAATTTGGGCGATGTGATGATGTCACAATGATACAGCGTTAAAATATCTCCAAAATTAACGATGAAATGTAGGGTTAAAAATAATGCGTAAGATACTAGGAGACATGTTCGCCCATGCCAGTATTTCCCACCGCCATTTAAAACTAACGAGTTAGAAGTGCAGACGGAATGGTTACCCTTTGTAGACGGGAGAGAATGGAGGACACAAAAAAAAAGGAAAAATATGACTGAACACGTGTTTGAAGTTCGAACGGCAAAAAGACGCAAGTGGGGGTGAAAGGAAAAAAATTCACGTCCCCTAGTTGACATAAAGTAAGGAAATGGACAAGAAATGGACATTAGCTCTGGATCGAGACAGTCATTTCTTGGACGCTTTTCGATACTTGGTCTTTATTTAAATGCCGCGGCAAAACACATGAGGGAAGGTTTTCGAACAAATTTCAAAAATTAAACTTGAGAAAAAAATACGTTTTTTCTTAATAATAGAGTTATGAAAATAAAACCTAGTTAGTTTGATAGCCCATCTTGAGCAGAGAAATAATATGCTTTCAATTATACAGACGGATAGATAATAAGGAAGATATTGACAAAAGACTGTATTGTTCATATCAGACGAACGACTGCACTGTTAACCCATGTCACTAAAAGTAACCAAAATCTTGGCCTTGAGTCTGCAAACGTAAAAATCGAGCTGTAATTAAAGAGAGGGAATGTGGTGGAGAATTGTAGCTAAAAATAACTTAGGCATCAGATTCGTGTAGGAAATACATGAAAAACCAAGTGTGTTTTTATGAAAAAACAAGTAGAGACAGACGGACTAACAGACCGTAATACATACTTGACTGAGATTTGACTTTTGGTTGACGATTTGAAAATTAGGGGGGAAGTCGGCGATTGGTCAACGCATTTTATAGTAGCGTGATAGAGAGGTGAAAGTTTGCCATTTAACATAAGTCTGTTCAGAGACGCAGTTTGAATCCAGGATGGTGTTGATTCCATAAGAATATAACTTTATAAGTGGGACGCCATCATACGGCCAGCAGCTCAGCTGAGTTTTGCTAGCAAACTTTAACTGTGTTCTCAATTCTGAATTCTGGTAAGAATGAATAATACTTATTCTGTATATTTTAATAATTCGAGTGATTGATACTGCCATATCAATTACGACAAGTAAGTGTTCGCTCTGGATCCCCAGCCCTAGATCAGGGTCATGAGACATACATACAAAGAAAATATATAGGAACGCCTAAATGAAACTATGAAAAGGATCTAGTGTTGAGATCAGTGGAACATATCACCTATCTTATTTAATAGCAGGAAGCTATTGAACATATCTCAGATGTAATGTAGTCTTGGGGAACTGATACTATGTGAAACCAACTTGGTAAGATGTGCTGTGTGGTCAGAGAGATCTGACCTAGTCTATGTGGTGTTGTTGTGTGTAGTGTTGTGTGCAGAAGTGGTTCAGAGGATAGAGTTCTGACACATGACCAATACTTTTGTTTCAGAACTGTGAGTTTCTATTTGGCACCAAAGCGGTGTCAAATGCTGTAATAATATATACAAGTGTGGACCAGAGCAGTCTATCATTGTGTCAGAGCAGCCGTATATTGCCCCCAAGCACGGAGAGGTGGGGCCACCAGACTTTTGTACAGGATCGACGCAGGCGAGATAAGTCTTATCTGGCCTGCTGGACTTTCACCAACATTTTCAACTAAACTATCCCTAATTCGCCATTAAATAAAGCAATGACATTGGGGAAATTAACATATATATATTTATCCCTTAAGTCAACGGACAATGTTTGGCAGTCATAGACTGGGAGTGATGACACCACCCCAACAGCATATCTAGTAATAAGTTCTCCTGTGACTATCTTAATTTAATTATTATTAACCAGTCATTTGAAATAATTAAGTACACATTTTCCATTTTATTATGTCATATGATTTTGCATTCCATTTATGACTCCATAATATTTCTTATGTTCTGACCAACTAAACATTTGGTTCAGAACAAAATAAATTTATCAAAAGATTAACTTGTAAAACTAAAACAGCCTGAGTTAGTTCAGTGTGTCAAAAATTTTATTAATATTATTAGACTTCTTAATTATCTGTGTGTGTGTGTGTGTACTCTACCACAACACAGTACATATCAGTACCCTAGATTTTTAACGTAGCCACATTCATTAGTAAAAAAAAAAAGATATGTGTGAGGTCGTAAGTGGTAGTACGAAGGGCCTTCTGTAATTCACATCTACTTTTATCTCAGGAGCCTTCACAGCTGACCTCATACATCACACTAGTTGACATCAACCATACAATACCATCAAAATCCACTACATATATTGGGGGCTCGTCCGGGATAATTAGCTTATCAGTAATATTAGGATCTCCTGGTGGGAGAATTAAATCAGGGGAACAAATTGTTATAATTAAAAGTGTCCCTTAAAATTGAAAGTGAAAATAAAAGTTGGTGAATCTTCACAGCCAGTGGTAATTAATTAGTTAACTGGCTAATTAGAATTACCTTAATCAATAGTTAATTAGAATTACTTTAGTTATTGATTGGTTAGATTTTTACCTTGATCATTGTTATTTTGTGTGATGGCGGAGTTAGCAAAGTTCAGATCAGCTGCTGTGCTAACGGCGAAGGATATGGGAATGGATGGTCAGGTTTTAATTCAGTATGTAACTGCTGAATGTGACAAGTATATTGAAAGGGAAGATAGGAAGGTAGCTGAAGAGAAGAGGTTACAAATTGAGGCTGATAAAGAACTTAAGAGGCTGCAGATTGAGGCTGACAAAGAAGAAAAACGACAGCAAAGGGAAGCAGAAGATAAAAAGGCCGAAAGGGAGGCAGAAGATAGAAGGTTGCAAAGGGAGCACGAATTACGACTAAGGGAGCTGGAGTTACAAGGCCATGCTCCTGAAAATGGTGCCAGCCCTTTTGCCTCAGATGCTGCAGCTAGTCAGGGTGCCTCAACATCAGCTATGGGGTTTCATTTAGACCATTTTGTTGAAAAAGACGATGACATCGAGGGGTACCTCAGTCGTTTTGAGTTATTAGCTACTACATATGGGTTAGAGAGAGAGAGGTGGAGTTTAAAGTTATCACAGGGACTGAGAGGTACTTCTTATGAAGTCTTCGCAAAAATGAACAGAGAAGACCAAGACAATTATGACATGTTAAAGCAGGCTTTGTTATTGAGGTACGAAAAAAATGGTGAATTTTATCGTAAGAAATTTAGAAATGCCAAACTGTTGTCTGGGGAGACATACCACCAATTCTCTGCCAGACTGGAAACCTATTTGGAGAAATGGACTGCTCTGGGGAAGACCCAAGATCTTAAAGAGATGATCATGATAGAGCAATTGAGAGAGTCCATGGCTCCAGACATGAGAAAATTTCTCATGGAACAAGGTGCAGAGAAGTTGGGGGAGATTTTAAATGTCGCTGAGAGGTATCAGGCAGCCCAGGCAGAGGTAAGTGGCTCTAAAAAGAAGCACATAGAAACTTTTAAAGCTCCACAGCCATTTAATAAATTTGATAATAGAGAACAGGGTAATAAAGGCAGGACAAACTTTGAACGGCCAAGAAATGACTATCGAGACAGAAACTCACAGTTCAATGACCAAAAATACAATGAAAGAAAACCGTTTAACCAAGGAAAAAGATGGTGCAAATGGTGCAAGAAAGATAACCATAACACCGAATTTTGTAGAAGGAAACCTTCAAACATTGCTGCAATGAAGTCGGGGACTCAAAGATTAAAGGTTAATCCTAATGGACAGCAGGAACCTTATCACCCCCCAGTTTGTGAGGATGTTATTTGTAATGGGGTCACCATAAGGTGCCTTTATGATACAGGTTTGGATTATGATTCAGTTGTGAAGTCTAGCCTAGTGGACCCAAGTCAGTATACCACAGAAACAGTGGAAATACAAGGGGCGACTAAGGACATACCACTCATGACACTTCCCATCGCAAGGATAACGGTGAAAACTCGCTATGTGGAAGGAGAAATCAGAGCAGCAGTGATAGATGAACCAATCTACCCTTTGATATTGGGGTGTAGATACGTCTTCTTGGGGAATCCCGAGAGACCTGTGATCATGGCGACAGTGCAGACCAGGTCACAGAAAAGGAGGAAGAAGGTGAACCTATAAATGCTCATCCAGAGGAGATGAGGAAGGCGCAGGCTGAGGATAGGACACTCAAGCCATGTTTTAAAAAATTGCCCAAATGCCACACACCTCCAAGCAAGGGGGAATATTTTATGAAGAACAAACTATTATACAGGAAGGCCGGAACTGGAACAAATGGTCACAACCAGCTGGTTCTTCCCACTTCATATAGGGATAAAGTGATGGAACTCGGGCATGCGATTCCCTTCAGTGGTCACATGGGGATCAGCGCCACAGGACAGCGTATAGCTTGTCATTACTTCTGGCCAGGGATAACGGAGGATATAAAAAGATATGTCAAATCCTGTCCAGAATGTCAAAGGGTAGCTCCAAAGCACTGGACTGCTCCTGCAACTCTAGGGGAAATGCCCATAGTGGGAACACCTTTTGAGAGGGTTGCAGTGGATATTGTGGGACCTCTCACTCGGACCAAGAGGAGGAACAGTTACATCCTTACTCTGGTGGACACTTGTTCTATGTGGGGAGAGGCGGTAGCCCTGCCATCAATTGATTCAAAACATGTAGCAGAGGCACTACTTACAATATTCACAAGATTAGGATTCCCGCATCAAATCTTGACTGATAATGGCTCTCAGTTCAAGGGGAAACTAACGGAAGAAGTTTTTAAGCTATTTCAAGCCAGACACTTTCATTGTAGTCCGTACCATCCACAAGGGAACGGCCAGGTAGAGAGGTTCAATGGGACTCTCATTTCTATCCTGAGGAAGCTGGCACACGAAAAACCGGATCTGTGGGATCAATTCCTGCCCGCCGCATTGTTTGCGTATCGGGAGGTACCACATAGTTCAACCGGGATGGCTCCCGCAACTCTGCTATTTGGGAGGCCAATAAAAGGTCCATTAGAAGCACTATTAAGGACCTGGACAGATGAGAAGGCAGAAGAGACTGTTACCTCATCTTATCAATACGTGAACGAACTGACCACTCGTCTGAAAGCTGGATGGAAACTGGCAAATGATAATTTGAGACAAGCCAGGAAGAAACATGCAGCATATTTTAATAGGAAGGCAAAGGACAGAGAACTAGCTGTGGGAGAGAAGGTGCTTCTTCTACTACCCGGCAGCCAGAATAAATTACAAATTGGATGGCAAGGTCCATATACGGTTCTAGAGAAGGTGTCTAGAACAAACTATAAAATTGACAAAAAGGGGAAGGAGAAAGTTTATCATGTAAACCTGTTAAAGAAGTATCTGGACAGACCACTCCAGGAAAGCACCCCCTTACTGACCTTGGCTATCGCAACTCAAATGCAAAAGGAACCACTCACCTCACATGAATACCCATTACATCCTTGTGAAACAGCGGCACAGGTAAAAGTCAGTAAGCACCTGACTAAAAATCAGAGGGAGAGAGTTCAACAGGTTCTGGAGGAACATACAGATGTATTAACAGATAAACCAGGACATACAAATTTGCTACAGTATGACATGAAACTGGTAGACTCAAACCCAATCTGTATGAGAGCCTATTCTATTCCGTTCGCGAAGGAGAAGGCATTGAAGGAAGAAATAGATTATTTGTTGAAGGAGGGGATTATTTCACACAGTGAATCATCTTTTAGCTCCAGTGTCGTTTTGTTGAGAAAACCGTCTGGGGAACACAGACTGTGCATAGATTACAGGAAACTGAATGCTGTCACAGAAGGACAAGTGGATCCATTACCAGACACAAAACAGTTATTTGCCAGATTAAACAAGGCAAAATACTTTTCAAAGGTGGATCTTAGTAAAGGCTATTACCAGATTCCAGTGAAGCCTGAAGTGAGACCTTATTTAGCGTTTAGCACATCGGAAGGACATTATGAATTCAACATGCTACCATTCGGACTGAAAAATGCTCCGAGTGTATTTTCAAGGATGATGCGCAAATTGTTGGATCCCCTGAATAACCCATGTATCACGAATTTCATGGATGATATTCTCGTCGCCACAGAGACATTTGAAGAACACATTGACGCTCTAAAAATGTTATTTAATAGGCTTAGGGAGGCGAACTTAACTGCTAGGCCAACAAAATGTTGTATTGGATGCAAAGAGTTGGAATTCTTGGGACACACTGTATATCAGGGTAACATGACCCCTGATCCCAAGAACTTGGAAAAACTGCAGAGAGCACCTAGACCACAAACAAAAAAGGACGTGCGATCATTCGTGTCGTTATGCGGATTTTATCAAAAATATATCAAAAATTTTAACTCTATTTGTGCTCCTCTGACTGATCTGACTCGCAAGGGACTTCCAGATAAAATTATTTGGACTGCGCAATGTGAATTAGCTTTCCAAGAATTAAAGGAAAAACTCACTAGCAAGCCTATTCTCAAATTGCCTGATTTGACACAGGACTTTGTGGTGAGAACAGATGCAAGTAATGTAGGCCTCGGGGCGGCCTTGTTGCAGAGGTCATCTTCACCCGATGGGGAACTGAACCCAGTCGCTTATGCAAGCCGCAAATTGAATAAAGCGGAACAAGGATATTCTACAAGCGAAAAGGAATGTTTAGCGTTAATCTGGGCAATAAAGAAGTTTCAAATCTATCTGTATGGTAGGACTTTTGTGGTCCAGACGGATCATCAGCCCCTCGTATTCTTATCTCAGGCTAAGCATGAAAACGCAAGATTGCTGAGGTGGTCTTTATTACTGCAACCTTATCAGTTTATTATCGAATACATCCCAGGCAAATTGAATGTCGGTGCAGATTTCCTCAGTCGGCACCCCTGTGATCAAAATTAGAGTAGTGGCAGGCGTGAGGAGAGATTTTATCTATGTGTATCACTGGTTTTGGAACTTGCCGTAGTGCATGTTCTCAGGTGGGGACATGTGTGATGATGTCACAATGATACAACGTTAAAATATCTCCAAAATTAACGATGAAATGTAGGGTTAAAAATAATGCGTAAGATACTAGGAGACATGCTCGCCCATGCCAGCTTTCCCACCGCCATTTAAAACTAACGAGTTAGAAGTGCAGACGGAACGTTTACCCTTTGTAGACGGGAGAGAACGGAGGACACAAAAAAAAAAAGGAAAAATATGACTGAACACGTGTTTGAAGTTCGAACGGCAAAAAGACGCAAGTGGGGGTGAAAGGAAAAAAATTCACGTCCCCTAGTTGACATAAAGTAAGGAAATGGACAAGAAATGGACATTGGCTCTGGATCGAGACAGTCATTTCTTGGACGGTTTTTCGATACTTGGTCTTTTATTTGAATGCCGCGGCAAAACACATGAGGGAAGGATCTCGAACAAATTTCAAAATTTAAACTTGAGAAAAAAATTCGTTTTTTCTTAATAATAGAGTTATGAAAATAAAACCTAGCTAGTTTGATAGCCCATCTTGAGCAGAGAAATAATATGCTTTCAATTATACAGACGGATAGATAATAAGGAAGATATTGACAAAAGACTGTATTGTTCATATCAGACGAACGACTGCACTGTTAACCCATGTCACTAAAAGTAACCAAAATCTTGGCCTTGAGTCTGCAAACGTAAAAATCGAGCTGTAATTAAAGAGAGGGAATGTGGTGGAGAATTGTAGCTAAAAATAACTTAGGCATCAGATTCGTGTAGGAAATACATGAAAAACCAAGTGTGTTTTTATGAAAAAACAAGTAGAGACAGACGGACTAACAGACCGTAACACATACTTGACTGAGATTTGACTGAAGTGACTTTTGGTTGACGATTTGAAAATTAGGGGGGAAGTCGGCGATTGGTCAACGCATTTTATAGTAGCGTGATAGAGAGGTGAAAGTTTGCCATTTAACATAAGTCTGTTCAGAGACGCAGTTTGAATCCAGGATGGTGTTGATTCCATAAGAATATAACTTTATAAGTGGGACGCCATCATACGGCCAGCAGCTCAGCTGAGTTTTGCTAGCAAACTTTAACTGTGTTCTCAATTCTGAATTCTGGTAAGAATGAATAATACTTATTCTGTATATTTTAATAATTCGAGTGATTGATACTGCCATATCAATTACGACAAGTAAGTGTTCGCTCTGGATCCCCAGCCCTAGATCAGGGTCTAGAGATATACATACAAAGAAAATATATAGGAACGCCTAAATGAAACTATGAAAAGGATCTAGTGTTGAGATCAGTGGAACATATCACCTATCTTATTTAATAGCAGGAAGCTATTGAACATATCTCAGATGTAATGTAGTCTTGGGGAACTGATACTATGTGAAACCAACTTGGTAAGATGTGCTGTGTGGTCAGAGAGATCTGACCTAGTCTATGTGGTGTTGTTGTGTGTAGTGTTGTGTGCAGAAGTGGTTCAGAGGATAGAGTTCTGACACATGACCAATACTTTTGTTTCAGAACTGTGAGTTTCTATTTGGCACCAAAGCGGTGTCAAATGCTGTAATAATATATACAAGTGTGGACCAGAGCAGTCTATCATTGTGTCAGAGCAGCCGTATATTGCCCCCCAAGCACGGAGAGGTGGGGCCACCAGACTTTTGTACAGGATCGACGCAGGCGAGATAAGTCTTATCTGGCCTGCTGAACTTTCACCAACATTTTCAACTAAACTATCCCTAATTCGCCATTAAATAAAGCAATGACATTGGGGAAATTAAATTATATATATTTATCCCTTAAGTCAACGGACAATGTTTGGCAGTCATAGACTGGGAGTGATGACACCACCCCAACAGCATATCTAGTAATAAGTTCTCCTGTGACTATCTTAATTTAATTATTATTAACCAGTCATTTGAAATAATTAAGTACACATTTTCCATTTTATTATGTCATATGATTTTGCATTCCATTTATGACTCCATAATATTTCTTATGTTCTGACCAACTAAACATTTGGTTCAGAACAAAATAAATTTATCAAAAGATTAACTTGTAAAACTAAAACAGCCTGAGTTAGTTCAGTGTGTCATAAATTTTATTAATATTATTAGACTTCTTAATTATCTGTGTGTGTGTGTGTGTGTGTACTCTACCACAACACAGTACATATCAGTACCCTAGATTTTTAACGTAGCCACATTCATTAGTAAAAAAAAAAAAAGATATGTGTGAGGTCATAAGTAATAGTACGAAGGGCCTTCTGTAATTCACATCTACTTTTATCTCGGGAGCCTTCACAGCTGACCTCATACATCACACTAGTTGACATCAACCATACAATACCATCAAAATCCACTACAGGCGACTTCTGACTGTTTTGTGCGACTTTATGCTATTTTGTAACACATTTTGGGCGACTTTAGGCTTTTATTATTGCTCTTCAACTGTGTTGTTATTTATATATATATAATATAAAACATGTTTGTAGTGTCTATAGTATTTTTCTTTAACCTGTCTATACTTATTGTCCTTGTTGTCTGTTTGTAACTGTGAAGCGTGAAACCCAAAATGTCCTGTGTTTCCTGTGTGTTGTTGTTGTTCGTCCATCACGGGTGATGAAGACCACTCTGTTCATCCAACCTGTGTACCATTAATTTGTAAAACTGATTCAATACTGTTTTATTTCTTAATATATATATTTATTTTCAAACACAATTTGGGCGACATCTTAAAACTGATAAAATCAGGTTTCCTAAACAAAGATTTCTCTGAGGATTTCAGATAAAAGGATACAGACCTATAATATACCTAGACCTTTGTTGCATGAAAAGGCACTAGACAAGCAAAGGTTAGCTAAAGGATTTTAAAATGTGTCCTTACATAAATATTTTTTATAGCATTACATAGCAGTCCTTGTTCTGGAATCCTCAGAGCAAGAGAAATAGAACACCCAAAAACACAGGGAGAAAGGAAAATGAGACAGACTTGAAAGGTCAAGAAGACCAAAATTAAATATGATCCATCTGTCCATCCTTTCCTCCGCTTGCCTGCCCAGCAGTATAGTAATCTTTAGAAATTCAGACATACGAAAGAGTTAAATTTTAACTAACAATACAAAAAAACATTATAGCACACATTAATGTAAACTGGAGACAGACATTAAGGGCATGAAGAAGACACAGAAAAACCTTGAACTGACGGCACTGGACAAGAATACTTGCCATAAGTTTGTTGAAGGCTTGTTCTCCTTGGAGAGTTGAAAGGTGAAAGAAGAAGAAGACACATTAATGTTCATCTGAAGTTGGTAACTGAAGTTGGTAATACATATAAAGTTGAAAAGAAGAGAAAAACGATGCATGAGATTATATGAAATGTTTTTCTTTTAATCAGAATTAATAAAAAATGGGTTCACAGATTCTGTATAATGTTCATTTTCTATAACAGAGATATATCAAAATGATTTGCAAGAAATATATAGCATATAATAAGCAACTGGCTGAAGCAGGGATCAATATGTTTAATAAATACAAGTTCACTACTGCATAGACATCACAAGGAAAATAAAAACAGTCACAGTTATTTTAATGAAACAGTTAGGTTTGAAACCAATAAATCTTCTTAATGAATTCTCCTGCAGGTACCACTGCTTCAGCCAGGCCTCGCTTGTCACCTGTACCCAGATCATAGCTACCATAGAGGCACAACCTCAAACATCGCAATCCATCATCATCATCAGTATCTTTCAGCTCCTTGTGGAGTGCAGGTCCTCAACATAAACATGCCAAGTCCTGGCTGTCCTATACCAAACGCTCTAAGTTGCTCCATTTCAGCTTCCAGTTCTCTTTCAAGTCTGTCTCCAGTTCTCTTTCATGTCTGTCTCCAGTTCTCTTTTAAGTCTTGTCTCCAGTTCTCTTTCAAGTCTGTCTCCAGTTCTCATTCATGTATGTCTCCAGTTCTCTTTTAAGTCTGTCTCCAGTTCTCATTCATGTGTCTCCAGTTCTCTTTTAAGTCTGTCTCCAGTTCTCTTTCAAGCCTGTCTCCAGTTCTCTTTCAAGCCTGTCTCCAGTTCTCTTTAAAGTCTGTCTCCAGTTCTCATTCATGTCTGTCTCCAGTTCTCTTTTAAGTCTGTCTCCAGTTCTCATTCATGTCTGTCTCCAGTTCTCATTCATGTCTGTCTCCAGTTCTCATTCATGTCTGTCTCCAGTTCTCATTCATGTCTGTCTCCAGTTCTCATTCATGTCTGTCTCCAGTTCTCTTTTAAGTCTGTCTCCAATTCTCATTCATGTCTGTCTCCAGTTCTCTTTTAAGTCTGTCTCCAGTTCTCTTTCAAGTCTGTCTCCAGTTCTCTTTCAAGTCTGTCTCCAGTTCTCATTCATGTCTGTCTCCAGTTCTCTTCTCTATTTATTTTGTCTTCCTCTATTTCTCTTACCCTAGGAATTCTAGAACAGACTACCTTGTAAGGCTATCAACTGGTTTTCTTAATGTGTATAATATCCAAACCTCAGAAATGAGGTATCTAAGAAAGGTGGTTGAAGTAACAAGAGACATGGTCCGCAACCAGACGATATGTCAAGGCCTAAAAACCCAACTCCTGCAGACCCAAGTAGAACAGTCCCAACTAAGATGGTTTGGCCATGCCTGCAGAATGGAATAAGATCGGCTGGCTCAGCAGGTATAGGAGCCTAAGAGCCAGGGATCCAGACCTCTAGGACGACCCACAGTTCGCTGGGAGGACAACATTAGACAATCTTTGAAGGACTAGAATGAAACCAGGCCAGGAGGAAGACAGCCGATAAGATAGTATGGCGCTTTCTCTTCCAAACCTCTACACCTCATGGCAGAAGAGGAACGACTACGTAAGTAAGTATAATATCCAATGCCAGTGTCTTCTCCTCACCTCCTGCTCCACTGGTGCTCGTCTGGTTGTTTCCATCAGTTCCACATCGGTGATCTTGTCATACCATTGCAAACCTTCTATAATGCACAAGCACATATTTATAAAAGTCTGTATCTTTCTGGTTGTCATTTTTGTTGTTCTCCATGTTTTGCAGACATACAACAGGACCGACATGACATCTGAGATGAAGATTCTTATTTTTGTGTTGGACTTGATTTAATTTCCACACATTTCCCAGTGCAATGAAAACTTGGGTTTCTTTTTTTATTTTTAACCATTGCAGTTACCCCCTGTAACCATGAACTCTAAAAGTTACAGTGACATAACAATGACTCTACATAAATCTGCTGTAGTCCCAAACAAAGACTGAATAAAGTAGGCCTTTATAATGAGTATCAAAAGAGGTAAAAATATAACACTTCTCTGCAAATCAAAATATTTGTTAAAATGGTGGTCTGTTCCTTGTCCGGCTAAAAACAAAATATGGCTGCAAAGTAGGAACCTGCAGAGCTTTGAGATTCTTTTCCTTCTTCGCTCTTAACTGTCAACTTGAATATGCTTGGAAAAAGCACTGGTCAGCCTCAGGTTGCTGATTTCAATAGAGTTCACCCTTGACAGGTACTGGTGAGAACTGTATACACTTTCCCTGTTCTCACTCATTGGTAGTTAATATCGGGAATGAGTTTCATGATTTGATTCTACTACTGACGATTTGATTTGAATCAAAATTAAAAAGATTAAATAAAAATTGTTTCATCAAAATATCCCTTTTCAAATCAGATTTATAACAGAAAGTAGAGTATATTCACAACTGAGAAGATTTTTACATACTCAACAATAATAACTCGTCTGAATGCTAAACTGAGCAAGACTGCAACTGATACATTTGGAAACAGGGTTTTTTGGGCTTCACTGATGAAGGGCTTAGTCTGTGGTTTGCACAAGGAATGAAAGTTATCTTTTGCTTGGCACAGCCTGCAGTTACTTATGTGGTTTTACATTAAAGTAACTGCATCGTATGATTAGATTTGAAATTCAAATCTTAATTACGATTAATTCAAAGTTTTATCCTAAAGAAAAAAATTGCCCTCTACAAGGCTGTGCTGCAATTTTGTCACATATAAGGACTTATTTAGTGGTTTGCAAAAGGAATGCAAGGTGTTCTTTGCTTGCAACAGCCTGCAAATTACATACTTGTTTTTACATTCATATAATTATGTGCCAGCTGAGTAGATTTGAAATTCAAATCTTAATCCTAATAATTTAAAGTCCATCGTCACCTGACTTAAAACCACAGAACTGTAGTAACCCTGCACTGATTTCACAGTATAAATTTTCAAAATAATCAACATATGAGCACCCCCCCCCATGAACTGCAGCTGCATTGTTTTCTCAAGTATCAGCTTTCAAACTAGCCAGTAAAAGTACAGTTTATCTTCACAGCCCACACGTAACATTATCCAAATATAGTCTGAAAGAAATACAACAAGGAAAGATATCTGTTAATTTGTTACAATAATATTACAGAAAGATAAAGAAACTTTACACACTAAAACAAAGTGGCATAAATAAGGGTTGAGAACATAAACTAGTAAATACTTAAGTGTGCAGAACAATGTATACATTACATATATTCAGGTCTATGTAAAATATAACAGTCATTATTGAATTATTGAATGGGTCCTGGCCCAGGTAAACAAGCTCCAGATCCTTATTTAAAAAAAAAAAAAGGTTCACTTCAGTAAATTCACAAGTGTTCTAAAGTAGTGGCAGCAACATATGTGGAAAGGTAGCCATATTTTTTAAGCAATGGTGGTCAGAGTTTTCACCAAATGACATGGTAGCTTGCAACCCACTTGGTAACCAAGCCAGTATGACTAACTAATCATGACATAATCTTGTGAATTTTCTTACCTTCTCCTATACAGATTTTCTTTGCATGTCTGTTACATTTTAACTTTCATACTTCCTCAAAATATCTTAGCCATTGTAATGAAAATTGTACTCAGGTTATATTTTTTCCTCTCTTTATTTCATTATTAGTTTTTCCCCTTTTTGTTTGAATTTAGTAAGATTCATCATCATCATCACCCTTCAGCACCCCAAGGAGTGCCTAGTGTTCGTATCCTGTGCCATCAGCTCAAGGCCTTTCCAAAAAATCATCACAACTGTCATTCATGTCTGTTTGTTGGCAGGGATACTGACCTATTTATGTTTAATACTGTACTTCTAGTTATCTCCCTTTACTGAAGTTAACCATTTATTCTTGTTTGACCTCAGGATGTTATCGCTAGTTAAAGTTAGTTGCTTATCCTTTACAGGACATGGCAATCAACCCCAGCTTTTATTGGCTGTTTGTGATTTTTCTAGGCAATTTTTTTCATTCAGTAGTTTGCCATTGCTTTCTGAACCGTACGGCGCTTATACCATTGTTAAAAATCCACACAAAGCGATCTGCTACCAAACCGCCTACAGCAGGTTTCAAACCTGGTATATCTGGATTATGAAACTGCGTTCATATCCATGATATCGCTAGTAACTATGTTAAAAGTCAAGGCTTGTGAGTGATCTTATTTGTCTTGACTCGCAAAGTCAGTAACACGTCAGCTTTTTGAGATAAAATTGTCTGTAACGGCCAAAAAAAAAATATATATATATATATATAAATCTGAAAATCTATTTAAAAGTATTTGAGATCACCTTTTGACAAATGCAAAGTACACCATTTGATAAGAGAGAATCTGGATTTTCATAAATTACAAACATCCCAAAAACAATATTTTTAACCCAATAAACATTGCTTGCATTTTCCTTGAAATAAGATTTACCAACAAGTTACTGATTTCAAACACACCATGTATCTCTCTGCCTTGTTGTACAAGACGAACTAATATAAGGTTGTGCAAGGGTCTGGCAGCCTCATCATGTCAACTGAATTGCCACAGAAACCTCTTCTGCGACAACATGTGAATATCGTTATGCTGGTGACATATAAATATGTAGGTGATAAAACTTACCAAAATGTTACACTTACGGGTATCACACAAGAGTAGCAGCTGCCACTGAATTCTAAATTACTCTTTGATCTATTTCACAAAAATAAACATTGGCAATCAAGGCAGCCTGCATAAACTATCAGTAACTAGCTACAATCAAAAGAGTAACACAAGAAATTGGAATTTCTCATGAAAAGTTGTAAAACAAGAGTAATATAAGACACTAGAATGTCTTAAATTCAGATAATATGTCAAAGCGCTTCAAAGATGTATAATCTAAAAGAGAAAATTTCTCATACTAAAAGTACAAGGGCAGCACCTAGAAATTAACAAAGAACTATAACACAGAACAGTGTTTCCCAAATTTACAATAAATGGGTACCCCTTATGATAGCTCAGTCTTACAGGAATAACTCTCTCGGGCAAAGATAATTGGGGGGTAGTTTTAATAATACTATTGTATCTACCTTGTATCTACCTACACTATATAAGACAAAAGCTATACAATACATACTAATATAAAACAAAAGCTATAAAATATATACTATATAAATAATTTTAAAAGTAAGTAACATTACATAAGTAATAATACAAATTAATAAACATTCTGACAGGACAACAGATATACATGTTTATGGTGAATTCATACTACTCTGCAATTAAAGAACGCAGCATGTTAACTAACGAAGAAAGCACATTTTTAATTCTTACTATTTTGTTACTGAAACTGTAAAACAAACATGAAAGCATTTCTAAAGTAAACCATCCTCACATATTTAATTTTAATAAATTGCTTTCTACAGCTTAAAAAAAAAATATATATATATATATATATATATATATATAAAGTAAACTGAAAAATTCTCACGAGTACTCGTGAACCCCTTTCAAACACCCTCTGGGGTACCTATATCACACTTTAGGAAACACTGATGCAGAATAATATTGACCCTTCTCATTTAGCTCCCTGCTGAGCACAGGTCATCAGCTAAATTTCTCCAGGCCTTCTTTTCCTAGACTGTCTGCTACAGCTCTTTTCATGCCTTCCTTGTTTTTTTCATTTCTGTATCAAATCTGCTTCTATGTGTGGAACAGTATTCATCATCATCATCAGCTCTTTGAGGAGCATACGCCTTCAACAAATTTACACCAAGCTTTCTTGTCTTGTACTATTCATTCAAGTTCTTTCGGGACCCCAAGATGCAGCAATAGTGAATGCAGTCAGCGACTCATAGCTTGACTGCCTGCGTCAGGACCAGCGAACCAGAGCTGGTCAAGACCGTGCTCCACTTCCACGTGGTGGTCCTGGAAACAGTCTGCGGCAGTGCAGGCTGGCTGAGCGAGCACGGATCACAATGGGAAGGCAAACCCGGTCCTGAAAAATGCCATGCAGAAGTCGGATGTGTCAACCGAAAGGTGCAGATATCACAGCTACGTTGTAAACAGACACAACGCAACCACCGTCCTTTTCAGGGCGAACGAAGAAGAAGAAGAAGAAGATTCAAGTTCTTTCCAATTCTTCTATATTCCTTTCATTCTGTCTCCATTTCCCTTCTTCATGTGTTTTTGAAACAGTATTACTCAGATGTAAATAGCTTCCATGTGCATTATATAAACTGGTATGGTCTGCATCCTTCACTTTCTGAACTATAATATGGTCTAGTTCAAACATCTCAATTTCTCAGCACAGTTTGCAGACTTCAATTTCTCAGCTATAAAATGTTACAGTTCAGAAATTTTTTCAAATCTAAAATAATTCAGACTTACATTTCTCAACTTTAAAGTGTTACAGGTAAATTCCTGAAACATGCTCAGAAATGTATTCAGTTTCAAAAAGGTTAATCTACACAAAATAAACATGGTAATAGTTATCTTCTTCCGATTTTCTCCAGTTCAGGAAAATTTACTTCTAATTTTTTCAGACTCAGGAGACATGCACTGCTTTTCAAACGCTGATCAGCTTTAATTACCTTCTCATCATTGCTAAGTTATATAAACAATCCTTCATGTGATAGCAATAAATCAGCACCTCAAAAAACCTTCAGTACATTCAATACTGTGGTGACTAATCACACAGCTGTTCTCAGAAAATGTAAATACTTACTGGGAATTATTCCTGAATCTTTCATTGGAATTAGTGACAGAAATGAAGGGATAGGCAGAAAAATATGGCAGATAGATGACTAAGGACTGATAAAAGAAAACACATGTATGAAGCAAAGGGAACCAATGGCATTGATGATTTAACTGGAATGGATCAATTTTGCTTTCATGAGTATGTCATATAAACACTTAAAATGTTAATTATCTGTAACTTTTTTTCGGTAAAAGTCAGTAAGTTTTGACCTATCGACTGGGACCTCAAGACGCAGCAATAGAGACCGCAGTCAGCGACTCATAGCTTGACTGCCTGCGTCAGGACCAGCGAACCAGAGCTGGTCAAGACCGCACTCCACCTCCACGTGGTGGTCCTGGAAACAGTCTGCAGCTGTGCAGGCTGGCTGAGTGAATGTGGATCGAAATGGGAAGGCAAACCCGGTCCAAAAAATGCCGTGCAGAAGTCGGATGTGTCGACCGAAAGGTGCAGATATCACAGCTACGTTGTAAACTGACACAACGCAACCACCGTCCTTTTCAGGGCGAACGAAGAAGAAGAAGAAGAAGACCTATCGACTTAAAATTATCCTATATATAAAATCCCAGCTTTTTCTGTCCGTACATAACGTTAAGGGAAGCAACTTTGGTTGAAAGTTTGACATTAATTGTATAGTTTCCCTTATATGTACTCTCCCGAAAATAGTAACACTTACCAAAGAAGAATGTGCAAATGAAGGTGTGCACAAAAATAGTAACAGAATGTGTGATTACATATACACACATTGGGGGGAGCCGCGCTGGTGTAATGGCTACAACGTTGTACTGGCGACCAGGTGTTCATGGTTCAAACCCGGCCGTCGGCGTTTGAAAAAATGTTTACGACCGGAAATTTGACTTAATAATCTGAATGGCTCCTGCACATAAATCCAGTGTGGATGGGAAGGAGCGAAGCTCCTGACCGGGTTGGAAGGAAAGTCCACTGACCCCCCAGCCTCGCAATGACATGTCATTGGGCCGAAAGAGCTGGAAAGCTCGAGTGCCGCTGGTTATAGAAAAAAAAAAAAAAAAAAAAAATACACACATTGGGATCTTCGCTATTGCTACGTAGTTTGTATACTGTGGTGATGCACAGTGCTTTTTTAATACCTTTGTTGCCATTAGGTATTGGTGCTTTTGAATTTAATTCCCGTCTTATGACGGGCTTTTACACTAGTTAATCTTATATTAACAAAGAAGTAACTTCTGTTTGTTGCAAGTAGCACTATACAGCATGATTTTGTGTCTTGTTCAACCTCCTTTATTTGCTCCTTAAGGAGAATCAAAACCACCAGTGGTTCCCTTACAAGAAACTGATGCTGAAGTAATGTAATGTACTCTTGTGTAATTTCTGTTGCAATTTGTGTTATACAAAGAGACTACCCATTCCACAAACAAATTCACATTAGTTGTCTCTTGTAACATGTCCGAGGGAACAAAGTTCAATTCGATGCATAATGCTATTAATTTATTTAAATTACAAATTCTTAAAAAAAGGAATTTACCATCTTCATATTACAGGAAAAAATAATCACAAGAATTCAGAATATGCATAGATCAAAACTACAAGTGTTCTGTGGTTTGTAGAGAACATAAAACATATTCTTTCGGCATATGTGACACAGTGTGATCAAATTGGTACTTCTATTGCTTTATTTATTTTTGTTATGCAGAAGAATCTATTAAAAGAATGGTCCTTCAAAGACGTTTAAATCGGTGTAAGAGTCATTAAATTTGAAAAATTCTTTGAAAAGTTATAAATATTTGATCTATTATTTTATGTGTAAAATTCTTAGAAAATATGATTTAAATTCTCACAAATTTGCATTAAATTTTAAGCCATATCAATGCTTAAACGTAATATGCATTTTACATATACTTCACTCTATTTTCTTTGCATCTGATGTGCTGATAAAGTACCAATTTCATGGGTTATGTCACATATATTTTGTTAAATCAATGAAACTTTCCTACATACATTCATCATTGACTTTTATATAGAGGAAAAAACCCAAAGAATTAAAATCATCTACAATTTCTTCCAAAATTAAAAAGCATAAGGACATGTCTGGTCAGTGCTGTGTACCTGTTTAGTAGGTTTTCCTAAATTAAACATTCCAACATTCACATCTCAATTTATTTAGATTAAATCAATGAAATTCAAAACATTGAAGATTTATACTAGTTGCAATAGAATGTAAAAATGTTTACAGTAAAGAAGGTTTACAGTAATATCTCAACACACATTGTCTGACAGTAATAAATTGTCTAATATTTACCACCACCGTTAACTTATGGTGTGTATATATATTTTAAAATGCAAATATATCCATCAAAACAGTGATGGGAGAAGAATTAAAGCCAACATCTTAAAACTTTCAGCATCTGCGCACATTTAGGAGACTTGAGAAGTGGAAACAGGCAAATAAAGTGTAATATGACTAATACTCAATAGCTCTTTAATCACAACATATTTTTATGTGTGTAAATATACAGCTGTGTTTAAAATGTTTGCCTTGATAGCCCATGTCCTGGATATATATTGTCAGATGTCCTAGTTTCTTCTTCACATGAGCGCTACATAAAGTTGACCACAAGTAAAGACTGCTTCTGATAGATATATACCTAAATGAGCAAAAGATTATTACTGTGCTTTGTTGGATGTCATGGCAAAAGCTAAAATCATAGCTGACACAAGGCTTGTATCGCTTCGCTTTCAACTGATGTGCGGAATGATAATTTTTCTTTATTAAAATAAATGCTGTCCTCTGTCCTTAGTTTTAACAGAATGTTAAAAGTTAAAAGAAAAAGAGAAAAAAAAACAATGAAATGATATTGTGATGCATTCTTAATATAAAACTAAATTTTTAAACTTTTTCATGATTTCTTGATAGGTTCTTGATTCTTATGAGTTTTCAAGACAACTTTCACTCAAAGCACAGTGCAATGTGCGCCATTTCCATATTTACCTGAAAAGCCGGTGTGACTGTTTCAGGATGCAGGGACGTTTCATATCTAGCAAATTCTTAATGTTATGAGATATATACACATACATCTACATATATATCTTCTTCTTCATGTACCATGCCAATTCACTTTGACAATAATGTCTCTCCACAATTTCTTGTCCCTAGTGCTGTTTAATCAATTCTGTTGCTTACGTCTTTCAATATATATATATATATATTGAGAATTTTAGATATTATAAATGAAGTATGGAGAGAAAAACAACCACCACAACAATGGAAAGACAGTATTATTGTAAAGTTACCGAAGAAAGGTGATCTATCAGACTGTAATAACTGGCGTGGTATATCTCTATTATCAGTACCTGGAAAATTATTATGTTGCATGATGTTAGAAAGACATAAATTGCATGCTGACGAAAAGATCAGAGAAGAACAAGCGGGTTTCAGGCCGAAACGATCATGTATTGATCAAATATTCACACTAAGAACAATTATAGAAGAATCAGTGGAAATGCAATCGCCACTTATTATCACCTTCGTCGATTTTCAAAAAGCCTTTGATAGTCTACACCGCCCATCATTGTGGAAGATACTTACAATCTATGGTTTTCCAACAAAATATGTGAATATAATCAAAGCGCTATATGACAATGCAAGATGTTGTGTTAGAACAAATAAAGGGAATACAGAATGGTTTACAGTAGAAACAGGGGTGAAACAATGTTGTATTATGTCACCACTACTTTTTGGAATAGCTATTGATTGGGTTATGAGAAACTATACCCACAATGAACAATTAGGTATAAAATGGACAAATGGAAAATTCCTGGGGGACCTGGATTTCGCAGATGATTTAGCATTCTTAAGTTCAACACCCAGACAATCCCAAGAAGCAGTAAATAATTTGTGTCATCTTTCGGTTAAAATAGGTCTCCAAATAAATGCCTCTAAAACTAAAGTTATGAACTTTTCTAACGAGACCTTTAATATCATTCTGAACGGGGAAAAACTACAGAAAGTTGAAAGTTTCAATTATTTAGGCAGTAAAATGACTCAGGATGGTGACACAACAAGAGAAATTCATACTAGAATTGCTTTGGCAGCTAGCGCCTTCAATAGATATCTAACATTTGGAAATTACGATCATTGAATATACATACCAAGCTTCATCTGTTTAATTCAAATGTTATCTCAGTGTTAACATACAGCTGTGAGAGTTGGAAAATAACAAAATCATTGGAGAACAAGCTGAATACATTCGAGAACAAATGTCTTAGAAAACTCATGAACATCAGTTGGAAAGAATTCAAGACTAATCGACAAATAAGAGAAGACTCTAGGCAGAAATATGTCTCCAACTATATAAGGAAAAGACGATGGTCATATATCGGTCATGTCCTACGAATGCAAAACAACAGAATACCATTGCAGGCACTCACTTGGGTTCCTGAGGGTAAGAGGAAAAAAGGAAGACCAAAAGAAACACTCAGAAGAACAATAATAAGAGAAGGAAGAGCGTTGGGATTAAACAATGTGCAAGAGCTAAGAGGAGTGGCGTCACAATGTACCTGGAGAGCACTGGTTTCTGCCTTATGCGCCGTGTTTGGTGCTTAAAGAATTTATTATTATTATTATATATAAATTTTTTTGGTAAAAACCAATAAAGACTTTATTTATTGTACTTGTTATAAAGCAACATTGTCCTGAAAATATAATGAAAATACTGAAAAGTTACATCCAAACAATTTATTATTATTGACTATACTTGCCAAATTCCATTTCACAAACCACTAACATAGCAAAAGCTCTTGCATTTAAGCAAAAAACATAAACATTGCTAAAAATGGAGTAATCGATTAAAATTTGTTTTATCAATTAATCGATTTAAAAAAAATTAACAGATTAATCGATCGTTAAAGATCTCAGCCCTAATACATATCTAATATTTGTAGTGTTTTAAATAAAAACATAGAGTAGAAAATATCTGGTGCAAGATGTGTGCAGAGATATACACTTTCTTAAAATGACAAATGTTCTTAATGTCAATATTTACTACCTCCATGGATTATTATCTTTCTCCATTTTTTTTTTTTTTGGAGGGTGTAAATACTCATATTAAAGCCACTATGGTTTGTACAGTATAGCCAAGCTCATAAAGTCTTCATAAGACATTTTGACACTTCCAGTCATAGAGGGGTCCCTCTGTCTGAAAGCATCAGTCAGTGACTTGAGCATGACACAAGACTGGATAAAATTGTCCAGTGTAAGGACACGGCGCCCATGATGATCAAACTTGACCACTACAATCTGGACAAACTGTGGAGACACATTGTAGCCCATCGTTCTGAAAGCTGTGGAAGGAATAGGAGTATAAATATCCTAACAAAATGTTCTTTTCATGGCATCACAACAATATTTTAAAGACCGAGTTTTTCTTGTTGTTTCTTTTATGTTTGTATTTACTTTAAAGCTCACAAAAAAAAGTGATATAAAACATAAGTTTAATAAATACAAAATAAGTAAACATTTAAAAATATTCTTCGGCAAATTTAAAATGATCTTACATATGTCTATGTGTGTATGTACGTGAGTGTGTATATATTTTTGCAGCTGGTTTAAATCTGCTAATTATACCTTTCATTTTCTTGGAGATATTATTTTTTAAATTCTTTATTCTTCACTAACGCTTTTAAGATAAGTATAGGTCATTTTACTGTATTCAGTTTATACGAGTAAAATTTGGCTTGAGATAACTTTATCCAAATTTATTTCAATCAATTCTGACTCTCAAAAAAAAAGCTTTATTTCAATGTGCCAACCTTTTATTAACTCTTAGTATCCGGCAAGCCCCGTGAAGTGGCGCTTATTTGGTACCAAATATACGGCTCGCCCCGTGAAGTGGCGATAGACGTAAAGTCTCTTTCGGCAAAGTTTAATGAAAAATTGTTGATGTTTTATCCAATCCAACATTTACAAAGTCACTTCCTATATTTACTCTGTTTACATTTTCATCGTGGTGTATTTATATTCGTTATTAAATTCGATTTTAGTACCTTTGTTCGGCCGTTGATCGTAAACACATATTTTTCTAACCAAAATGGCTTCATCTTCAAACGATAAGCAAAGGTTATTGGCGGTGCAAGCAGCACGACGTATTTCTTCTTGGATCGAACATGAGGATGATCAGTTATCGAGTGAAGATGACAGTTCAGATTCAGAATATATTTTGCCCAGCGAAGATATATGTAATCAAAACACTGAATCGGATGAGAAGGGGGCGTTTCCCCTAGCTGGTTCTGTCAGTGGTGGTAGTACTAGAAATGGCAGGCCAGTGAAAAGACAAGGAAAAGGTAAAGCTCCCATGAAGAAAAGATTAAGAGAAGATAGGCCTACATCTAGATCAACCCATAAAGAAGCAGAATCCACAAGTACTGATGGTAATACAAGTACAATGAATGAGGAAATTAGGTGGAATGAAGTTGATGCTGGCTCAACACAAAATGCTTTCCGCTTTGTACCGCCTCATGCTAGGATTACAGGTGTGAATCCAAACATTATACCTGATGATTCTTCTGCATTTTATTGTCTCAAAGCTCTTTTAACTAATGAGATTACAGATGAGCAAAAAAACCATGCATTCTTGTTTCAAGTTGCGCAACAGTGGAAAGCAAGGACATCACCAATCGCTTTGGTGAAACAAAAAATAAACCACTGATGATTGATTATTACAATCAACGCATGAATGGATGTGACAGAGTGGACCAAAGCATTGTAACATATGGCACATTTAGCAGAAGAACAAGAAAGTGGTGGAAAATAATTGTCTTCTGGATTTTTGAAATAGCTCAGCTCAATGCATATAAATTATTTGCACTGTCAAGAACAACAAATGCCAAAAAACAGAGCCTTCTTCAATTTAAACGGCAACTTGTCAATGAGCTCTCTCTTGTTGCTGCTGTGGATTTCCAGCAAATTCCTCCCAGGATTGGACATGGCAATCAAGTGAACAATCCAGTCAACAGACTAGGAGGAACAAACCATTTAATTAAAAAATAAAAATCTCATCGCAACTGGGTCGTTTGCAGCACCCCTCAAGTAGGGTCAGGACATCCTTTTATTGTGAAGGATGCACAAATAATCCCCATCTACATCCTAATAACTGTTTTGCTGCTTATCATGAAAGGAAATAGTTTGTGGTAAATAGCAGTTGTGTATAAAGTGTGTACATAGTTTATTTTCGTCATGATTTTTCAATATGTGACCTGAACATTTCAAAAGGAAACATTTTTATTTGTTATTCAAAACTTGTCTGTGTTCCATATAATTGGATGAAAGTGGCTCTAGGAGTTCCAGGCTTCCAAACTGGATTATTTTTGTGGGTAAGTACAACTTTTTTCCAAATTTTTTAATATTTTAAAATTGTTCTGCACTCATTACTGTATCTTCTTCTTCTTTTTCCTCGTTCGCCTTCAGACCTCCACATTTATGACTCTAATAAAGGCAGTAGTCAACTCAAGGTTCCCGACATCTCCAAACAGTTTTTCGTTGACAGAAGTGGGTTGTTGCCATATGCTACTCCGTTCATTTCTGTAGGTTGGGCAGTACTGCAGTAGGTGTTCGACTGTCATCGGGCTGGTACCGCAGGTGCAGAGATATGTTGCACCAATTTTGTATTTGTGGTATAGATGGTATCTCAATCTGTTGTGTCCAGTACGTAGCCGAAAAATGATGACCTGTTCTTTCCTGGATAGTTGATGATGTGCATCATTTTTCAAATGGCCCAGGTGCTCTCTTTCCCATTTGGACTTGAATGTAGCCTTTATAGTAGTCTTTGCCGTTGCGTAAGTTGTCTCATTACTGTATATGTTGCATGCATGTTTAACAACACTTAACAATTAAAGTTAGGTGCATGTCAAAGGGGTTTCATTTCTCTATATTTAGATATATAACACTTCATGTTATCATTATAAATAAATTATTTAATGCAAAATCAGTAACGGTAGTCATGTCTGTAAATAAAGGTTAAAATATTTGTGCGCTTTATCTAAATATACCAAAAAAATTCAAATTGTGATAAAAACTTTATTTGTGCTCAGAAACAACTCCAACTTTCCTACATTATGTGAAAATGGATGTACTTTAAAATGAAAGTAGGTTTAGGGGTAGAAGTTTACCAGAATTAATTATACATATTGATAAGGACAATTTGTTTTTTCAATTTTTTATCTTTTTAAATTTTTCTGCATTCATTACTGCATATGTTGCATGAATGTTTAAAATCATTGAATAATTCAGTTAGGTGCATGTCAAAGGGGTTTCATTTCACTATATTTAGATATATAACACTTCATGTTATCATTATAAATAAATTATTTAATGCAAAATCAGTAACGGTAGTCATGTCTGTAAATAAAGGTTAAAATATTTGTGCGCTTTATCTAAATATACCAAAAAAATTCAAATTGTGATAAAAACTTTATTTGTGCTCAGAAACAACTCCAACTTTCCTACATTATGTGAAAATGGATGTACTTTAAAATGACAGCAGGTTTAGGGGTAGAAGTGTACCAGAATTAATTATACATATTGATAAGGACAATTTGTTTTTCAATTTTTTATCTTTTTAAATTTTTCTGCATTCATTACTGCATATGTTGCATGAATGTTTAAAATCATTGAATAATTCAGTTAGGTGCATGTCAAAGGGGTTTCATTTCTCTATATTTAGATATATAACACTTTATGTTATCATTATAAATAAATTATTTAATGCAAAATCAATAACGGTAGTCATGTCTGTAAATAAAGGTTAAAATATTTGTGCGCTTTATCTAAATATACCCAAAAAATTCAAATTGTGATAAAAACTTTATTTGTGCTCAGAAACAACTCCAACTTTCCTACATTATGTGAAAATGGATGTACTTTAAAAGGAAAGTAGGTTTAGGGGTAGAAGTTTACCAGAATTAATTACACATATTGATAAGGACAATTTGTTTTTCAATTTTTTATCTTTTTAAATTTTTCTGCATTCATTACTGCATATGTTGCATGAATGTTTAAAATCATTGAATAATTCAGTTAGGTGCATGTCAAAGGGGTTTCATTTCACTATATTTAGATATATAACACTTCATGTTATCATTATAAATAAATTATTTAATGCAAAATCAGTAACGGTAGTCATGTCTGTAAATAAAGGTTAAAATATTTGTGCACTTTATCTAAATATACCAAAAAAATTCAAATTGTGATAAAAACTTTATTTGTGCTCAGAAACAACTACAACTTTCCTACATTATGTGAAAATGGATGTACTTTAAAATGACAGCAGGTTTAGGGGTAGAAGTTTACCAGAATTAATTATACATATTGATAAGGACAATTTGTTTTTCAATTTTTTATCTTTTTAAATTTTTCTGCATTCATTACTGCATATGTTGCATGAATGTTTAAAATCATTGAATAATTCAGTTAGGTGCATGTCAAAGGGGTTTCATTTCTCTATATTTAGATATATAACACTTTATGTTATCATTATAAATAAATTATTTAATGCAAAATCAGTAACGGTAGTCATGTCTGTAAATAAAGGTTAAAATATTTGTGCGCTTTATCTAAATATACCAAAAAAATTCAAATTGTGATAAAAACTTTATTTGTGCTCAGAAACAATTCCAACTTTCCTACATTATGTGAAAATGGATGTACTTTAAAAGGAAAGTAGGTTTAGGGGTAGAAGTTTACCAGAATTAATTATACATATTGATAAGGACAATTTGTTTTTCAATTTTTTATCTTTTTAAATTTTTCTGCATTCATTACTGCATATGTTGCATGAATGTTTAAAATCATTGAATAATTCAGTTAGGTGCATGTCAAAGGGGTTTCATTTCACTATATTTAGATATATAACACTTCATGTTATCATTATAAATAAATTATTTAATGCAAAATCAGTAACGGTAGTCATGTCTGTAAATAAAGGTTAAAATATTTGTGCGCTTTATCTAAATATACCAAAAAAATTCAAATTGTGATAAAAACTTTATTTGTGCTCAGAAAGAACTACAACTTTCCTACATTATGTGAAAATGGATGTACTTTAAATGAAAGCAGGTTTAGGGGTAGAAGTTTACCACAGTTAATTATACATATTGATAAGGACAATTTGTTTTTCAATTTTTTATCTTTTTAAATTTTTCTGCATTCATTACTGCATATGTTGCATGAATGTTTAAAATCATTGAATAATTCAGTTAGGTGCATGTCAAAGGGGTTTCATTTCTCTATATTTAGATATATAACACTTCATGTTATCATTATAAATAAATTATTTAATGCAAAATCAGTAAAGGCAGTTATGTCTAAAATTTTACTCTCTGAAATCAGCTCGTAAAAACGCGGTTTTTGAGCACGTATACTAAGAGTTAATGTTCAGAATTTGGTTAATTCAGAATGAGACTATTTTAATGATGACAATGGAAATCCAGTGTGAAGATGTTTTTCTAGTTGTGTGTTCATCAGTGAATGTTTCCTATTGTGAATGTTTTTCAAGCCCATGACCCGCTGGACTGTATGTGGGGAAAAAAAAGTATTTCTTGATAACTGCAGTTACACATTATTAAGATGTCACAGTGTTCATTTTTATTTGTTGAATTCTTTCATCCCTTTCTCCTGGCACTACTAGTAATATTTTTTGTCCAAGAATGTACTCAAACTCTGCGTGCTAGTCTACATCCATTTGCCTTCATTTTCATGTCTGACAACATAACCACTTCTGTTTATAATAAAAAATAACCGCAAGGCCTTTTCTATTTGGACATGCGCCCTATTACAACCGATTAGGTTGAACGGGACACGCCTCGCAAAAACTTTATTTTTTTTAAAACTTCTGTTTATGAACATCATAATTATTATTTTATACAAAGCCACTGTTACTACTTGCTAGGGCAGACATTTATTGCTGTGGGTAAACATTTTTTGTGTGCATGATGCTGAAATCATCAGTTCCCTTTTTTGCTCCATTTGGAGCATGGAGCAAACACTGCAGCTGGACCCTTTGCCGGCAACCTGTACCAAAGCTCTCAAGCCCTTTTACAGCAGTGATTTCTGTAGTACTTTGTTTAACGTTGTGAGGTTGCCAGCACCATACACAACCTCACATTTGTGGGCTTATACAACACACCTGAGGTAACGGAAGTCTTGTTCTTTTTTTGTCCCCTTAGAAACCCCTGAGAACTAAAAAGGGCTGATATTGAAATCGTTGATACTTCTTCTTCTTTCCTCGTTCGTCTTGAAAAGGACGTTGGTTGCGTTGTGTCTGTTTACACCGCAGCTGCGATCTCTGCGCCTTTCGGTCGACACATCCGACTTCAGCACGGCATTTTTTGGGACCGGGTTTGCCTTCCCTCTTCGATTCCTACTCTCTCAGCCAGACTGCAGTGATGCAGCCTGTTTCCAGGCCCACCACGTGGAGGCGGAGTAGGGTCTTGGTCAGCTCTGGTTCACTGACCCTGACGCAAGCAGTCAAGCTATGGGTCGCTGACTGCATTCTCTATTGCTGCATCTTTGGATCCCAAATCGTTGATACAATAAATGCCAGTTTGTTTCTTACCTTGTTTGGACATTTTTTTTTCTTGCTAAGTTTATTCACTTCCTCTAGCCACATCTTCCACTGATTTACTCCAATTCTTCTGTTCTTTTTTACTCCCAGTATTTTTCCTCATTATTAGTTGCTTTAATCGTGTGTTTTTTGTTGTTTCTTTTTATTTTTTGGCACATTTTTTCTCTTTTGTTTCATTGTCTGTTTTATTTATATTTTTGGGCTTGCTTTTTTTGTGTGCAACTATTTGTGTGTGTGTTTTTTTTTCTGTTTCTTTATGTTTATCTGCATCCTTACTTGTTTACTTATGCATTTCTTTATTTGTCTTTGTGTACATACATGATCCTTTTCCTTCCCTCTTTCCTTCTATTTTATCACTTTAACATTCCTTACCCTGCTGCAGTTCAGGTGCCTCAATGGAGCCAGACTTGTTACCGTCAAATCGGTCAAAAGTTTGTTTCCACTGTTGAATATAGTGCCACAAAGCTTGAAACTCGTACAAGTCAATGGTACCACTTAGATCTTTGTCAAACATACCTTCAGAGAAGGAAATAATTAAATAAGTCAGGAGACAATACAGAACCTTTAAAAACAAAATGGTTTTCGAGACTTTTTTTATTATTAAGATTTTAACAAGATTTAAAACTGGTAGCACCACACATCAGTCGACCAAGCTGTAAATGGGTACCTGATTCTGCTCCCAAGCTAGGGAAGTCAAAGGCAGCAAGGAAGGAAACTGGTCATCCCACCTCATAAAAAAGCTGGATATAGTCTGGTGAAGTCTCTAACACTTCATGTCCCTATGGCTGCTATGGGACTACCCTCATCTTTTTGTTTACTGTAGCAATATCATCATCATCTGTTTTGCTCCTTACATATCATGTAACCACCACTGTAGATGGCCCACCTTGAGGAAGCTGATACCAAAGCACAACTACCACAGCAATGGTTTCTGTAGCTATTTATTTTATAAGATGAGGTTGCCAGTCCCATGTACAACCTGATATTAGTTGCCATGTACAACCTGATATTAGTTGCCTTGTACAACCTGATATTAGTTGCCTTGTACAACCTGATATTAGTTGCCTTGTACAACCTGATATTAGTTGCCTTGTACAACCTGATATTAGTTGCCTTGTACAACCTGATATTAGTTGCCATGTACAACCTGATATTAGTTGCCATGTACAACCTGATATTAGTTGCCATGTACAACCTGATATTAGTTGCCATGTACAACCTGATATTAGTTGCCTTGTACAACCTGATATTAGTTGCCTTGTACAACATGCCTGAGGACACAGTAGTCCTATTCTTTCTGTGTCTCCTAGAAGACCCCAGGGAACTATATGAGGTTTGTGATTCTGTGGTACATAATAAAAGTGATACATAAAAAGGGTCAAGGTAATGGATCCCGTTACACGCCCATTGAGGCATATTGGGAATATGGTCTTAGGCCCATATTTTCTTGACCATCTGCACACTAGGGGTGATGTGGTCAGCATCACGCCGGCCGCCTTAACCTTCCCAGAAGTTGCTCTGGTACCCAATTGGGGCTGGGTCAACCCAGGAGCCATTTGGGGCCTAAAAAAATCCCACATCATCTGGGGATCGAACCACATGTCGTGAAACATTCTAAATCCACATATATAAATTAAAAGGTAAATGTAAAGCCTAACACATAAATTCAATAAAAGGAAAGAGAAATGGTAAAAGTACAGTGCTGTCACATTGGCGTACAAAAATCCCCCTTGTTTTCTACTTCGTCTGCAAATTGTAACGTTTCACGTTAATAGTAAAGCCTACTGCATCACTACACGCTTTCTACAATAAAACGTGTACTGCATTTCTAAGAAAACCTTGAGATACGCAAGCTGATTAATGACCTAAATTAATACTAACATTAATTACACTACGTTAACATAAACGAAAAGACAGATGAACTTAGGATAGAAAGAGAGGGAGGGCTGAAAGCAGGAACGCATGCAACTAACACGCGTCTCGCGATACAAAATTAATACCCTCCCCGCGCGAAAGGCCAGAAGCACTAACTTTTTTTCAAATCGACAGTGATAAAAAACACTACCCATACGAGAGTTAGGTTTAAAAACCTGTCAAATGCTTATTGGGAAATATGACATTCTACTGTTTTATGTCTGAAATCCTGACATTAGTATGACAGAACAGTCGAAAAGGCAGGACAGGTGGCGGTTCTAAATCGATAAAATAAAAAAAATACACGACTATCCTAGGAAATGCATATTTTGAACGCAGCCCCTTAGCCCCATTAAAATTTATATATTTGGGTTCCTTAGGACTTGCTGACAAAGAATATGTTAAGTGTTACGCAAATAGTCTAGGAATTAACAAATTATAGCCAAAAGAAAATAGTGAGGGTGTCAGACAACACCAAAAAATAATCGCACAGTGGCATGTTTTGAAACCACTATTTTACGGGAAATGGGCCACCATGTAAAATCCTATTTGATTGGATAGAAGTAAATGTAAGGCTAAACACGATTAGTCAGACTACAAATACTAATTCTTTGTTGTTAGGGGAAACGGTAGTAAGGGTACTTTTTTTGAAAAGCTGTGTAAACATGGCCCGATTGGTTAGACCCGCCAATATAGGCAATTAAGAGCGTCAGTTCAGTGCCACATTTTAAAATAAACTTACTAAGAAACAGTGCGTTGAGATCCAGATCATATTTTTCTAAATAAAAGTCTGGGACAGAGGCAGATCGGAATTTGTGCCATTATTCATCGCCAGTCAACGTATCTGTGTATTATTTCCATGAATTGTGGTAAGCTTGATATATTCGATATCCTTTTAATGAAAATTGAATGTAAATTGATAATTTATGTCTGTATATGTGCGTGGTTCAGTAGCAAACATGAGGCAAGGCCTAGATAGTGCTCCAACCTGAACAGAACGGGTCGGAGAAAAGAAAACTGCATGGAATTGCCAAATAGTACACTGACACCTATCATATTGACTAGAAGGAAATAATGCTGGAATTGCAGAGGCGTAGTAACCATTAGGGAGGAGTATACTGGTGTAAATTGTTTCAGATGAAGCTAGCAGTTGGCCTACCGCTCTGAACTCAGTGTTTGTTATGTATTGTGTTCAGTGTGGAAATAGATTATAAATTAGATCTGAAGTGGGAGGTACAACCTTCTTGTTTCAGGGACTGTGGCCCTAGTTATTGAAGCAGCACCTGGTCTGGGCTTTGCTGAATCCAGAGGCTGACAGCATACTCCTTGGTCCAGATAGCGACCAGTGAGGTGACTCCAGAACACAGGAAGCAATCGAGCAGAGGAGTCTTTTCCTGCCGCCATCACGAAAGATAAGCTTCTGTGGCCAGAGTAGCTCAACATTATGTGCCCCCTCAAAATTTGACAGTTTATTAAACACAGAGGGACAATTAATTGGTTCAAATTATAGGAACTGTGAACTTTTCCCAATACTATTTCCATGATTATCAAACACTTGAAGTCATGATGAAAAAAACAACAACCAAGCTTGAACAAAACCAGTATTACCTCATATTACTACTGCACAAATTACACTCATAGAATAATAATAATAAACTATGTCAATACAAAGTTCATATATATAAACTGTGTACATAATACTTGTAATTACATTTGATTGTGATTCCTGGTTCACTGTGTAGTTGAATCAGAATACCCATTATTGAAAGAATTAATACATATATTTTTAAACTTAAACACTTGACTCAGTTAAGATAGTCTTATAGAGTGTTATATGTGTGTGAGTGTCACAGTGTTGTAAAGTGTTGTGGAATAAATTAAATTGTTTATCTGTCTGTTGTTGTTGTGACTTACACTTCATCATTTTCATAACCCTAGACATTTAACGTAGTCATCACAATATTCCAGAATAATTCTGACTGAGGTATAAATGTGGTAGCAAGTAAGGTCATCTGTCATACACCACACTTAATAGATACAGATACCTTCACAGCTGATCTCAGTCAGTACACTAAGTCCCCTATAAATATTTATAACATCCCACTTTACCACACCACAGACCACTGAGCTAGGAAGCCACTATGCTACCGCGGCTCCCCATGACATAAGACCATCATTATTTCTCTTCTAGCCTTCTACGCTGCAAGCAGCACCACCCCCATCTTTTCCCTTGCAGAAAGCCAGCACCGAAGCAGAAGACATGCGGGGGATTAATTAATATGCCAATATATTTGAAATGACACAGACGGAGCACAAAAAAACAAAGACGATGCTAAAAATAAATAAATAAACACAAAAATAAACTGCAGTGGCATAAATCAGGTTTCTGAGGACAGTATTTTATGGGCAGCTAAGAAATCAAGTAAACAGATATTAGGGAAAACTATGTAACAAGATTAGTGCTAACTAAAATTTAAAAAAAAAAAGTCTGGCAAAATTCAAAAGTCATGTACTCAGAAAAGCATAGTCTGGAAAACCAGGTCACAATGGGAAAGGTTAAGAGCAAAAGAAGCAGAGGAGGACAGACAGTGAAGATTTGGGATAACATAATAAGATGGCTGAAAAAAGAGCACACATCTGAAGTAATGAAAGGGCTACCATTCAGCAATGGAGAGAGCGTGTTAACTACACCTAGCATGCCCACATACCGATCATTAACCTGCATGTTTCCTCATTAAAGGGTGTCCAGTTTGTGTTCACTAATGCCTTCTGGAGTTCAAGAGCTGTGATTCGTCCTGAGCGGTCAGAATCTACTGACATGAACCACTGCTGAACTTGAGGATCAATGGGTGGAGTTTGACCAAATCCTGCAACATACCAAAAAGACATATACCAACTAGTCCTGACATTCATCCATACATTTTTTTTTAACCTTCTAATCCCTGTGGATCATAAGGTTTCATAAATTCATGCCAAGCCTTCCTACTCTGTGCCATTTGTTCATGGTCTTTCCACATTTCCATTTTAAATCTGCATAGAATTCCCTTCTCCAAGCGATTTTTCATCTTCATCTATTTATTACCCCAGGGATTGCAGAAAGAAGACTTGCTGTGTAATATTACCAGCTAACTTCCTCAATGTGCCATATCAACCATCAATAACTTTTTGTCACATTTTCCACTGGTATTTTTTTGGTTTTTTCCCATCAATTCCATGTTGGTCATCCTATCATAGCCGTTTAATCCTTTATTCTCTGCAGGCAACCATTTGAGAAATTCTGTGAACTTATTGGTTGCAATTTTTTTCTCTTCTCCATGTTTCAACACCATGAAATAAGATTGACATCTGAGTTGAAAATTCGTATTTCTGTGACATTCTTAGGTTCCTTTAGTTTCCATCTATTTCCTAATGCAAGGAAAGTTTTTCTTGCTTTCTGTGCCTTTATTTTGATACTACTGTTTAGTCCTCGAACTCTGCTGCCAAGATATATTGTAAGTCCACATCTTGTAGGTGTTTATCTCCAAGTAAACTGGCCAAGATATCCACATTCTCAAGGACTTTGTCTTTTCTGTGTGGATTATCAGACCTACTTGTTCTGAGTTCTCATCTGGATTCTCATTGTCCTGCATCTTGTTTCATGTTTAAGACAGAAAGGCAAGATTATCACTAAAGTCAAGAGTATTAGGACTGCATCAGCATAGCCCACAGAATTCCATTTCCCATAGGTGATGACACTGACTTTGTAATCTAATATTTGGTCAATAAGAAACTGGAACAGTGACAACAGGCACTGATGTTGCACTCTATTTCTTGTCTCCAATGGCTCTGTAATCAGTCCTCAACACAACGTTTATTTACAATCATATAACAGACCCAGATCAACCAAATATAAACTCATAGTCAAAGGTAAAAGAAAACAAAAGACATGCCACAAAATCAGTAAACTATCAGCATATCTGATAAAAACATGAAAAATGTTAATCTGTTTTAAAATAGATTTGACATGCTTTTTTTTATAAAAAGTCAGCTACCTTGTATCAAATATATGTGTCAGAAATCCCTGTGTAGTTTTTGGGGGTCACTGAGAAAGCAGAAAGGAATAAGACAACTCAGTAGCATAATGAGGGGGGTGAAAGGGGGGCAGTTTGCCCCGAGTGACAGCCAGGAAGGGGGTACCATCAGACACTATCATGAAAGTACATTTGCAAGTGTGTTTCTTTATTGGGAGGGGGGTTTGATGGGAACTCCGCCAATGCCGGTCCCAAGCCCGGATGAAAAAGGAGGAGGGCAGCCTGCATGGAGGCCGTAAGGAGGCAGCCCCTCCACCATGCAAAGGCACCACAGGCCAATCACCTGTTTGCTTTAAATCATGATTACGCGAACTACAAGAGAGAAAACCGGACTGATTCTAAAGGCGACGAACTGGAACGGACTACGGACTACGACTTATGGAACTTGGAACACAAGAAGTATAAATGGGAAGGAAGAGGAGCTGGTGGAAGAGATGAGGAAAGCAAAACTAGAAATCCTGGCTATAACGGAAACGAAGAAAAAAGGACAAGGAGTCATGGATCTCGATGGCAACACGTTGGTCTACAGTGGTGTACCCATATCTGAAAGGGGTAAAGGGGGCGTGGGTTGCATTGTGGCCCAAAATCAAAAAGATAGTATCAAGGGATGGAACTTTGTCTCGGAGCGCATTATGGTTGTAAAACTAAAAGAAGGAGAAACCATAGTCAACCTGGTCATAGTGTATGGGCCAAATGAGGATGAGAGAGCAGAGGTCAAGGAGGAATTCTTCGAGCTGCTTCAAAGGACAGTGGATGACTGCCTAGATGAAGTTATTATGCTCGGAGATTTTAATGCCAGAGTTGGAAATGACCATGCTAGATGGGGTGGAGTTATCGGAAGATATGGAGAAGATACTCTCAATGACAATGGAAAGCGACTCCTTAGATTCTGCAGTGAGCAGAATCTGATCATTACAAACACAAAGTTCCCCCATAAGCGCATACATGCATACACTAGATGTGAACCAACCAAGAATGAGAAGTCAGTGATCGACTATGCCATTGTTCGGAGAAGCTCATTCAGATATGTCCGAGATGCAAGAGTCTGGAGGGGGCCAGAGATTGGAAGTGATCACTACCTGCTAACAATCAAACGAACAACTGAAAGAGTTGCTCAGCCTAGGAACTGCCCAACATCACGCAAGAAACCAAGTAAACGAGCAGGAGAAATGAGCATTAGGACCTACAAGCTGAGAGAGCCAGAAATTAAGACCAGATATCAGGGGCTTATTGCTACAGCAGTGAGCAACACAGAAGAACGACCTGATGACTTGGAAACCCTCTGGAATAAATTCAAGGATATCATAAAGACAGCTGCTGCAGAAGCATGCGGTGAAGTCCGACTTGGGAACCAGAGAAAGAGGACACCTTGGTGGACAGAGGAAGTCAAAGAGAAAATAAGAGAGAAGAAAATGGCATGGAAACAATACTTAGGAGCTAAAAACACAACAGGACAAATGGAAAAATATAGAGAATATGTGACACTCAGAACAGAAGCAAAGAACAAAGTGCTAGCAGCAAAACAGAAGTCCTGGGAAGAATTTGGAGAAAAGCTAGAAAAAGATGCACAAGAAAACCAGAAATTGTTCTATAAGACCCTAAAGAACATGAGGAAAGAAAAACAATGCCCTCTCAAATTTATAAAGGACAAGCAAGGCAAATTGCTTACTGCCCCGAAGGAAGTAATGGAAAGATGGAAAGAATATTTCTCAGAACTCCTGGATGGTGAGCATGATGAAGCATCAGAAATGATAACCACTAGCACAGAAGAGGAAACCAATGATGGTGAAGATGACATAAAGATGGAAGAACTGAGGGCAGCACTAGAGAAAATCAAGATGGGCAAAGCAGCAGGGCATGATGGTATAACACCAGAAATGGTTAAGTACATGGGAGCATCAGGCGACCTATTACTCTTAAAGGTCCTACAGGCAGCATGGTGCAACAAGACCATACCAAAGGATTGGGAGATTGCCATCATAACACCAATTTTCAAAAAGGGTGACAATCGACAATGTGGAAACCATAGAGGCATATCCCTTCTCAGTGTCCCTGGTAAAATCTACTCTAGAATCCTAGAGCAGAGACTCCGACGCCTAGCTGAGCCACAATTGGATGAGGTCCAGTGCGGATTCCGAGCAAACCGAAGTACTCAAGACCTAATCTTCACACTCAGACAGCTGAGTGAAAAGGCCCTTGAGTATAAGAGTGAGATCCATCTTTGTTTCATAGATCTGGAAAAGGCGTTTGACAGGGTCCCCTGGAGCAAACTTTGGGACTGTTTGGCAAGGAAGAATATTCCAGCACCTCTGATTCATGCTATACAGAGCTTCTACAAGTCTTGCAGAAATTATGTGAGGACAGCAAACCATAAGTCAGAAGAGTTCAGGACCACCACTGGTGTAAGACAAGGTGATATCCTATCACCTTACCTCTTCATACTCCTTATGGACGATGTCATCAAGGCATGTAAAGAGAGAACAAGAAAGTATTCAGTGGGGTACTGGAAGATGAGACAGGTCTATATTTCGGAGCTGGCATTTGCTGATGATGTTGCCCTGAATGCTAAATCAGAGGCACATCTCCAATCCAACCTGCAAGTCTGGAAGGAAGAGCTGGAGAAGAGAGGGATGGTTGTAGTGAAATTGACAGAGATACAACGGTAAAATACCTCCAAGGATAACATATAAGGATAAAAAACATAATGCGTAGGCTGCTGATGTACATGATCGCCTAGACCGCGGGTCATCACCCTCCATAAAAATTGACTTGCTAGACAGGAGGGGAACGGCGGATCAAAAAGGAAAAAAATATGACTGGAAAGATTGCGTGAGACTAGAAAGGCTAAGGAGACGCAATTGGGGGGGGGAAACGGAGAAAAGTCACGTTTCCCAAGTTGACATAAAAAGTAAGCAACTCGACAGAAGGGACCATAGATATGTTACGCCACAGTCATTTATTGGACGCTTTTGCGCGATACCAAGCCCTTGATTTGAATTCAGCGGCTAAACGCAGATGTTAGGAATATTACAAAAATTAAAAAGTACTTTTTTCTTAATATTAATGTTAGGAATATAAAAATTAGCTGGCCGGATGGCCTATTCTGAGCAGTGAACTAATATGTTCTTAATTTTACAGACGGATAGATAATATTGAAGATAATGACAAAAGACAGTGTTGTTCACATCATCGACAGACTGTATTGAATCTAAAAGTGTCGCTAATTGCACAAAAAAACACGACCTCGAGACGCAGGTGTTCAAATTTACTTAGTATGGAGGAGAGGGTTTTTGGGTGGTAGCTGTGTCTAAATATAACTTTTAACGACAAAATTTTGGAGGGGAGAGAAAGGTTGGTTCAAAAATCAAGTACATTTTTGTAGAAACACAAGTAGAGACGGACAGACTAACAGATAACCATCCATACTTGACTGAAGCATGACTGAAATGACTTTATGGTAGGAAATTTGAAATTAAAATAAACCTAGGCAGTGATTGGCCACAGACAATCATATCATTAGCGCTCAGACGCGAAAGTGGGGCCATTCTTCAATAGTTGTTCAGTGATAGACACAGATTTTAAAGTGTGGTGATTTCCATATGAAAGAAAGTGAAATAAGTTTAGGGACGCCATACTATAGCCAGCAGCTCAGCTGAGTTTTGCTAGCAATTCTGTTTTATTTATTCATAATCTGGTAAGATTGAAATTATTTCTTTGTATATTTTGAATATTGTTTCATGTTCGAGTGATTTGATACTGCCATATCGAAATCTAGCCTTACAAACAAGTAGGGATTTGCTCTAGACCCCCCGCCCAAGTCAGGGTCTAGGGACCAACAATGTACATAAACTCCAGCAAGGGTTAGGCAAGACAGATCAAGTGTTGAGAATAATGAAACATATTACCTATCCTCTTTTAGGGCAGAAAACTAATAAATATTTTTCAGAATCTATAGTCTGGGAGGATCTATCTGATGTAAAACCACCATGGTAAATGTGCTGTTTGGTCAGAGAGATCTGACCTGTCTGTATGATGTGGTTGTTGTGTCAGTGTTGTGTCCAGACGTGGGTAGAGAATAGATTTTGACACATGGCCCATACTTTGATTGCAGAGCTGTGAGTTTCTGTTGTCAACAAAGCAGTGTCTATTCAGTTGGTGACTTTACTCGAGTGTATCTGTGCAGTACTTGTGACAGAGACCACCATTATTGCCCGCCAGCACGGAGAGGTGGGACCACCAGATTTCAGCACCAGAGCTACAACTACAAGATGAGTGAGCCTCTGGTCTGCTGGACATTCACCAACGCCGTTTAGTTACTAATACCCCCATAAAAATTCCCACCATTTTCTGGACACTGTGTAGTCAATATAGACAGGTGTGATGAGGCCACCCCAACAGCACAAACATTAACTATCCTCCCAAGTAGATGACTACTAGAACATTTTAATAAAACTAACTAGTATAGTACATATATATGTACACTATTGCATTTATGATATAATATTCCATGCATTTCTTTCATAATCTCTAAATCCTTTTAAGTTCTGGTCAACCTAAAAAATTGATCCAGAACAAAATAAATGTAATATAATTCTATCAAAAAATTTTACACACGTGAGTTAGTTCAGTGTATTTTAACATTTATTAATATTATTAGTCTTGTTAAATATCTGTGGGTATATCTATAACCTATTACACCACACTACATATCATAACCCTAGACACTTTACGTAGCCACATTCATAAAAAAAAAAATTAAGTGTGAGGTCGTAGTGGTAGCAAGAAAGGCCTTCTGACAATTCACAACTACATTTTATCTCAGGAGCCTTCACAGCTGGCCTCATACAATTACATTTAGTAATATCACCATCATACAATACCATCAAACACCACTACATATATTGGGGTCTTGTCCAGGGATAATTAGCCCAACAGTAATATTAGGATCTCCTGGTGGGAGAAATAAAAGTAGGGAAATAAATTGTAAAATTCCCTTTAAAATTAAAAGTGTCCCTGCAGATAAAAGTTGGTGAATCTTCACAGCCAGTAATAATTAATTAGTTAACTGGTTAGTTAGAATTAGTTAGACTATAGTCATAAGAAGTACTTAGTGTATTTACTGGTTAGAGATTTAGCTTGTATATTATTATATTGTCTAAAAAGTATGGCGGAGCTGGCAAAATTTAGATCAGCTGCTGTGCTCACCGCGAAGGAGATGGGAATGGATGGTCAAATTTTAATTCAATACGTAACGGCTGAATGTGATAAATATATTGAACGGGAAGAAAGGAGGTTAGCTGAAGAGAAGAGGTTAGAGGCTGATAGAGAAATTAAGAGGCTGCAGATTGAGGCAGAAGAAAAACGACAGCAAAGGGAGGCAGAAGAAAAAAACGACAGCAAAGGGAGGCAGAAGAAAAAAGGTTGACTGCCGAAAGGGAGGCAGAAGATAGAAGGTTGCAAAGGGAGCACGAATTACGACTAAGGGAGCTGGAATTACAAGGCCCGGCCCTTGAAAATGGTGCCAGCCCTTTTGCCTCAGATGCTACGCCCAGTCTGGGAGCCTCAAACTCAGCTATGGGGTTTCATTTAGACCATTTTGTTGAAAAAGACGATGACATAGAGGGGTACCTAGGACGTTTTGAGTTATTAGCTACTACATATGGGTTAGAGAGAGAGAGGTGGAGTTTAAAGCTATCACAGGGATTGAGAGGTACTTCTTATGAAGTATTTGCCAAAATGAACAGGGAAGACCAAGACAATTATGACATGTTAAAGCAGGCTTTGTTATTAAGGTACGAGAAGAATGGTGAATTTTATCGTAAGAAATTTAGAAATGCCAAACTGTTGTCTGGGGAGACATACCACCAATTCTCTGCTAGACTAGAAACCTATTTGGAGAAATGGACGGCTCTGGGGAAGACCCAAGATCTTAAAGAAATGATCATGATTGAGCAATTGAGAGAGTCCATGGCTCCAGACATGAGAAAATTTCTCATGGAACAAGGTGCAGAGAAGTTGGGGGAAATTTTAAATGTTGCTGAGAGGTATCAGGCAGCCCAGGCAGAGGTAAGTGGTGCTAAAAAGAAGCACATAGACAATTTTAAAGCTCCACAGCAATTTAATAAATTTGATAATAGAGAGCAGGGAAATAAAGGTAGGACAAACTTTGAGCGGCCAAGAAATGACTATCGCGACAGAAACTCACAGTTCAATGACCAAAAGTTCAATGAAAGAAAACCGTTGAACCAAGGAAAAAGATGGTGTAAATGGTGCAAGAAGGATAACCATAACACCGAATTTTGTAGAAGGAAACCTTCAAACATTGCTGCAATGAAGTCGGGGACGCAAAGATTAAAGGTTAATCCTAAGGGACAACAGGAACCTTATCACCCCCCAGTTTGTGAGGATGTTATTTGTAATGGGGTCACCATAAGGTGCCTTTATGATACAGGTTTGGATTATGATTCAGTTGTGAAGTCTAGCCTAGTGGACCCAAGTCAGTATACCACAGAAACAGTGGAAATACAAGGGGCGACTAAGGACATACCACTCATGACACTTCCCATCGCAAGGATAACGGTGAAAACTCGCTATGTGGAAGGAGAAATCAGAGCAGCAGTGATAGATGAACCAATCTACCCTCTGATATTGGGGTGTAGATACGTCTTCTTGGGGAATCCCGAGAAACCTGTGATCATGGCGACAGTGCAGACCAGGTCACAGAAGAAGGAGGAAGAAGGTGAACCTATAAATGCTCATCCAGAGGAGATGAGGAAGGCGCAGGCTGAGGATAGGACACTCAAGCCCTGTTTTAAAAAATTGCCCAAATGCCACACACCTCCGAGCAAGGGGGAATATTTCATGAAGAACAAACTCTTATACAGGAAGGCCGGAACTGGAACAAATGGTCACAACCAGCTGGTTCTTCCCACTTCATATAGAGATAAAGTGATGGAACTCGGGCATGCGATTCCCTTCAGTGGTCACATGGGGATCAGCGCCACAGGACAGCGTATAGCTTGTCATTACTTCTGGCCAGGGATAACGGAGGATATAAAAAGATATGTCAAATCCTGCCCAGAATGTCAAAGGGTAGCTCCAAAGCACTGGACTGCTCCTGCAACTCTAGGGGAAATGCCCATAGTGGGAACACCTTTTGAGAGGGTTGCAGTGGATATTGTAGGACCTCTCACTCGGACCAAGAGGAGGAACAGTTACATCCTTACTCTGGTGGACACTTGTTCTATGTGGGGAGAGGCGGTAGCCCTGCCATCAATTGATTCAAAACATGTAGCAGAGGCACTACTTACAATATTTACCCGATTAGGATTCCCGCATCAAATCTTGACGGATAATGGTTCTCAGTTCAAGGGGAAACTAACGGAAGAAGTTTTTAAGCTATTTCAAGCCAGACACTTTCATTGTAGTCCGTACCATCCACAAGGGAACGGCCAGGTAGAGAGGTTCAACGGGACTCTCATTTCTATCCTGAGAAAGCTGGCACACGAAAAACCGGATCTGTGGGATCAATTCCTGCCCGCCGCATTGTTTGCGTACCGGGAGGTACCACATAGTTCAACCGGGATGGCTCCCGCAACTCTGCTATTTGGGAGGCCAATAAAAGGTCCATTAGAAGCTCTATTAAGGACCTGGACAGATGAGAAGGCGGAAGAGACTGTTACCTCATCGTATCAATATGTGAACGAACTGACCACTCGTTTGAAAGCTGGATGGAAACTGGCAAATGATAATTTGAAACAAGCCAGGAAGAAACATGCAGCATATTTTAATAGGAAGGCAAAGGACAGGGAACTGGCAGTCGGAGAGAAGGTGCTGCTTCTACTACCCGGAAGCCAGAATAAATTACAAATTGGTTGGCAAGGTCCATATACGGTTCTAGAGAAGGTGTCTAGAACAAACTATAAAATTGACAAAAAGGGGAAGGAAAAAGTTTATCATGTAAACCTGTTAAAGAAGTATCTGGACAGACCACTCCAGGAAAGCACCCCCTTATTGACCTTGGCTATTGCAACCCAGATGCAAAAAGAACCACTCACCTCACATGAATACCCATTACATCCTTGTGAAACAGCAGCACAGGTAAAAGTCAGTAAGCACCTGACTAAAAACCAGAGGGAGAGAGTTCAACAGGTTCTGGAGGAACATACAGATGTATTAACAGATAAACCAGGCCATACAAATTTGCTACAGTATGACATGAAACTGGTAGACTCAAACCCAATCTGTATGAGAGCCTATTCTATTCCGTTCGCGAAGGAGAAGGCATTGAAGGAAGAAATAGAGTATTTGTTGAAGGAGGGGATTATTTCGCACAGTGAATCATCTTTTAGTTCTAGTGTCGTTTTGTTGAGAAAACCGTCTGGGGAACACAGACTGTGCATAGATTACAGGAAACTGAATGCTGTCACAGAAGGACAAGTGGATCCATTACCAGACACAAAACAGTTATTTGCCAGACTGAACAAGGCAAAATACTTTTCAAAGGTGGATCTTAGTAAAGGCTATTACCAGATCCCAGTGAAGCCTGAAGTGAGACCTTATTTGGCTTTTAGCACTTCGGATGGACATTATGAATTCAATATGCTACCATTCGGACTGAAAAATGCTCCGAGTGTGTTTTCAAGGATGATGCGCAAATTGTTGGATCCCCTGAATAACCCATGTATCACGAATTTCATGGATGATATTCTCGTCGCCACAGAGACATTTGAAGAACACATTGAAGCTCTGGAGATGTTGTTTGATAGACTTCGGGAGGCGAACTTAACTGCTAGGCCAACAAAATGTTGTATTGGATGCAAAGAGTTGGAATTCTTGGGACACACTGTATATCAGGGTAATATGACCCCTGATCCTAAGAACTTGGAAAAACTGCAGAGAGCACCTAGGCCGCAAACAAAAAAGGACGTGCGATCATTCGTGTCGTTATGCGGATTTTATCAGAAATACATCAAAAATTTTAACGCTATTTGTGCTCCTCTGACTGATCTGACTCGCAAGGGACTTCCAGATAAAATTATTTGGACTGCACAATGTGAACTAGCGTTCCAAGAGTTAAAGGAAAAACTCACTAGCAAGCCTATTCTCAAACTGCCTGATTTGACACAGGACTTTGTCTTAAGAACCGATGCAAGTAATGTAGGACTCGGAGGGGCTTTGTTGCAAAGATCATCTTCACCTGATGGGGAACTGAAACCAGTCGCTTATGCAAGCCGCAAATTGAATAAGGCGGAACAAGGATACTCCACAAGCGAAAAAGAATGTTTAGCGTTAATCTGGGCAATAAAGAAGTTTCAAATCTATCTGTATGGTAGGACTTTTGTGGTGGAGACGGACCATCAGCCTCTCGTGTTCTTGTCTCAGGCTAAGCATGAAAACGCAAGATTGCTGAGGTGGTCTTTATTGCTTCAACCTTATCAGTTTAGTATCCAATATATCCCAGGCAAATTGAATGTCGGTGCAGATTTCCTCAGTCGGCACCCCTGTGATCAAAATTAGAGTAGTGGCAGACGTGAGGAGTAATTTTACCTATGTGTATCGCTGGTTTTGGAACTTGCCATAGGCATGTTTTCAAGTGGGGAGATGTGTAGTGAAATTGACAGAGATACAACGGTAAAATACCTCCAAAGATAACATTTAAGGATAAAAACATAATGCGTAGGCTGCTGATGTACATGATCGCCTAGACCGCGGGTCATCACCCTCCATAAAAATTGACTTGCTAGACAGGAGGGGAACGGCGGATCAAAAAGGAAAAAAATATGACTGGAAAGATTGCGTGAGACTAGAAAGGCTAAGGAGACGCAATTGGGGGGGAAACGGAGAAAAGTCACGTTTCCCAAGTTGACATAAAAAGTAAGCAACTCGACAGAAGGGACCATAGATATGTTACGCCACAGTCATTTATTGGACGCTTTTGCGATACCAAGCCCTTGATTTGAATTCAGCGGCTAAACGCAGATGTTAGGAATATTACAAAAATTAAAAAGTATTTTTTTCTTAATATTAATGTTAGGAATATAAAAATTAGCTGGCCGGATGGCCTATTCTGAGCAGTGAACTAATATGTTCTTAATTTTACAGACGGATAGATAATATTGAAGATAATTACAAAAGACAGTGTTGTTCACATCATCGACAGACTGTATTGAATCTAAAAGTGTCGCTAATTGCACAAAAAAACACGACCTCGAGACGCAGGTGTTCAAATCTACTTAGTATGGAGGAGAGGGTTTTTGGGTGGTAGCTGTGTCTAAAAATAACTTTTAACGACAAAATTTTGGAGGGGAGAGAAAGGTTGGTTCAAAAATCAAGTACATTTTTGTAGAAACACAAGTAGAGACGGACAGACTAACAGATAACCATCCATACTTGACTGAAGCATGACTGAAATGACTTTATGGTAGGAAATTTGAAATTAAAATAAACCTAGGCAGTGATTGGCCACAGACAATCATATCATTAGCGCTCAGACGCGAAAGTGGGGCCATTCTTCAATAGTTGTTCAGTGATAGACACAGATTTTAAAGTGTGGTGATTTCCATATGAAAGAAAGTGTAAGAAGTTTAGGGACGCCATACTATAGCCAGCAGCTCAGCTGAGTTTTGCTAGCAATTCTGTGTTATTTATTCATAATCTGGTAAGATTGAAATTATTTCCTTATATATTTTGAATATTGTTTCATGTTCGAGTGATTTGATACTGCCATATCGAAATCTAGCCTTACAAACAAGTAGGGATTTGCTCTAGACCCCCCGCCCAAGTCAGGGTCTAGGGACCAACAATGTACATAAACTCCAGCAAGGGTTAGGCAAGACAGATCAAGTGTTGAGAATAATGAAACATATTACCTATCCTCTTTTAGGGCAGACAACTAATAAATATTTTTCAGAATCTATAGTCTGGGAGGATCTATCTGATGTAAAACCACCATGGTAAATGTGCTGTTTGGTCAGAGAGATCTGACCTGTCTGTATGATGTGGTTGTTGTGTCAGTGTTGTGTCCAGACGTGGGTAGAGAATAGATTTTGACACATGGCCCATACTTTGATTGCAGAGCTGTGAGTTTCTGTTGTCAACCAAGCAGTGTCTATTCAGTTGGTGACTTTACTCGAGTGTATCTGTGCAGTACTTGTGACAGAGACCACCATTATTGCCCGCCAGCACGGAGAGGTGGGACCACCAGATTTCAGCACCAGAGCTACAACTACAAGATGAGTGAGCCTCTGGTCTGCTGGACATTCACCAAAACCGTTTAGTTACTAATACCCCCATAAAAATTCCCACCATTTTCTGGACACTGTGTAGTCAATATAGACAGGTGTGATGAGGCCACCCAAACAGCACAAACATTAACTATCCTCCCAAGTAGATGACTACTAGAACATTTTAATAAAACTAACTAGTATAGTACATATATATGTACACTATTGCATTTATGATATAATATTCCATGCATTTCTTTCATAATCTCTAAATCCTTTTAAGTTCTGGTCAACCCAAAAAATTGATCCAGAACAAAATAAATGTAATATAATTCTATCAAAAAATTTTACACACGTGAGTTAGTTCAGTGTATTTTAACATTTATTAATATTATTAGTCTTGTTAAATATCTGTGGGTATATCTATAACCTATTACACCACACTACATATCATAACCCTAGACACTTTACGTAGCCACATTCATAAAAAAAAAAATTAAGTGTGAGGTCGTAGTGGTAGCAAGAAAGGCCTTCTGACAATTCACAACTACATTTTATCTCAGGAGCCTTCACAGCTGGCCTCATACATTACATTTAGTAATATCACCATCATACAATACCATCAAACACCACTACAATGGTCATAAGCAGCTCTAAAACAAAATCCATGGTGATATCACGAGAAGAAAGAAAACATCAGATAAGTTGGGAGAACAGGTCCTGGAGCAGGTCGACCACTTTAAATATCTCGGAGCTATTATAGACCGAAAGGGAGGCATCAAAGAAGAGTTGGCCACTCGAAAAGCAGCGGCTGGGAGACTTTTTCAGGCCATAAATCGTGGATTCCTCAGCAAGAAAGAGGTTGGTAAGAAAACGAAGATGGCTGTATACCGCTCCACCTATGTCCCAGTCTTGACATATGGATGCGAGTCGTGGGCAATGACTACAACCCACAAAAGCCAGATCCAAACCTCAGAAATGAGGTATCTGAGGAAAGTGGTTGAAGTAACAAGAAGAGACATGGTCCGCAACCAGACGATCCGTCAAGGCCTAAAATCCCATCCGCTGCAGACCCAAATAGAACAGTCCCAACTAAGATGGTTTGGCCATGTCTGCAGAATGGGAGAAGATCGGCTACCACGACAAGCATGGGAAACAAAGAGCCAGGGATCCAGACCTCCAGGACGACCCAGAGTCCGCGGGGAGGGCAACATTAGACAATCTTTGAAGGACCGAGGACTAGAATGGAACCAGGCCAGGAAGAAGACAGCTGATAGAATGGTCTGGCGCTCTCTCTTCCAAACCTCTACACCTCATGGTAGAAGGGGAACGACTAAGTAAGTAAGTAAAAAGAAGAAAGAAAGTATCTTAATTTAAAATGTATTTCAAGGTGGTGATCAGCTGGCAAATACAAACATGGTATTGCACCTCAACCCACTTTTCTATCAATCTGACATTTCAGGTACAGTGCCTTCAAAAAAGCATTACTTTTCACCAAAGATTTACTTTAAATGTTTTTTTGTTCATCATTTCATGGACCTTTAACTCTATCATGTGCATTTCATTGACCTTTAACTCTGTCATGTGCATTTCATGGACCTTTAACTCTGTCATGTGCATTTCATGGACCTTTAACTCTGTCATGTGCTACCAATATCTCTATGTATCAAAATGGTATTAAAAAAAACTGACTTCATGGTAATGCATAATATATTTACAATTAAATAAAAGTTTGTAAATGCTGCCTAACTTAAAAGAGTACAAATAACAGCTGAGTAAATACTTGTACAAGTTAAAATACTTTATTTCAACACACGAATGATGTAGGAATTGGCAGTAAAATAGTACAATTGTAGCAAATTTTAGAACAAAACATAAAAATGTTTTATGGCATTACAAGTAAAACTACCTCTTACACTATTGTCTCATATGTTATTTCAATTTTAAAGTATAGAAACTTTCTTGTGTGCCTTGCACTAACAAAATATCAATGTTTACTAGTTACCTGGAGGGCCTTGGGGATTGGTTTGACCTGGATAACCACCAGGTGCAGCTCCATATCCGGGTGCGCTTGGATAAGTGCCTGGAGGAGCACCATAACCTTGCTGTAGGTTCAGAATAAATAAAAAAATTTTAATGAAAGGAAACTGTTATTCTCACAGGAGAAAGATATCTCCTACAAATACAGCCAGTATCTACACCATAAATGATGAAAAAAAATGTGGTATACCCCACACTGTCCTTTTGTCAGTCATGAAGGCTGAAATGATCACCCTGAAATGCAATGGTTAAAAGGCATATGGTAAAACCAAAACACTGGCAAAGAAAGTCTGTAGTGCTTTAATCACTACTCAGATAAAGAAAAGAACTACTTACTTACTTAGTCGTTCCCCTTCTACCGTGAGGTGTAGAGGTTGCGAAGAGAACTACTTGTGGTTAAACTGCTAATCAAGAGATAAAACATAAGACAAAAAGATCAGGTGAATGAGAAAGACCACACAAGTAAAACAATGTGGGCAATCTTGAGCCCATAACAATAAGGAACCAGAAGCTGGAACAGACGGCCACATTTACATACCTAGGATGCATTGTAAAACCAGACTGTGGAACAAGCAAAGACATCAACAACAGAATGAATAAAGCAAGAACAGCTGTTGCTAGTCTAAACAACATCTGGAAGTCCTCTCTGTACAGGACAAACACCAAATTAAGATTATATGAGAGCTGTGTACTTTCTGTGCTTCTCTATCTTGTGGAATGCTGGAGAGTAACAGAGAAGGAAATGTCAAAATTGTCCTCTTTCTCCACAATCTGCCTAAGGAAAATTCTCTGAATCTTGTGGCCGAATACCATCACCAATCAAGAACTGCTTACTCGGAGCAACCATCATAGCTGGCAGACGCTGGAGTTGGGTTGATCATGTCCTCAGAAGAGACCATGATGCAATCACAAGAACAGCTATGACACGGACCCCTGAAGGAAAGCGAAAGAGAGACAGACCAAAAAACAACTTGGTAGAGAACTGTGGAGTCCAAGATGCAAAGAATGAACCAGAGCTGGGGAACTGCACGAAGGATGGCCGCTGACCGAGCAAAGTGGAAGCAGTTTGTTGCGGACAAGACACCACCAGGCATGATGACCACTGACTGCTTAGGCAGTTGGCGGCTAAGAATCAAAGAAGAAGAAGAAGACAAGAGTAAAAACTGATTAAGAGAATAGCTGTAGTCAGTGGTGGACTAAGCACTGGGCATTTTGAGCTCTGTCTGAGGGCCCACAGCAGTAGAAAGGATCACACTTCCCTAACCTCTTCATGTGGAATTGATAAAAAGAGCCAGTGACACTTTTTGCTCCAGTGCCCCACTGACTGTCAGCCTGCCCTGGCTGCAGTATAAAAAAGAAGTGGCTTAACTATTGCACAAGAATCTGCTTGAATAGTCCACAAGAGCCAAAGAATCATCCTACGAAGTTGAATAGCAATATCTTACAAGACAAGAAGAATGACAGATATGTACAAAAGTTATCTGAGTAGCTCTGAGTGCAGGAAATCTTCTAAACCCTTATATAGCAATATCTAATTGTATCGGCAGCAAATAAAGGTGCAGCTGATTTTAAAAAAACATCGAAACAGAAAAGCACAAGAAATGGACTAAATATTTTGAACAATCGAGAAATGTCGAATTCCATTCAGAATTCTTAAGACTTGCACAATTTATTTTTGCAATTCCTGGGCACAACGCCAATGTTGAGAGACTTTTTTCACTTATGCAGGGTCAATGGACAAAAGAAATGAACATTTTGAGTGTAGAATCCATTAAAGGCACTCTACTTGTGCAGTACAATTTCAAGGAGCTTTCATGCTCGAATTTCTATGCATATTTAATACGTAGCCCAACTTTGTTGAAGAAGATTTTATCATCAGAAACAAATGTGATGCCACTTTCTCATGTCGGCAGTTGTTCATATTATTTGGAATTGAAAACAATAGGCCCTATATATCCTAATTATAACCCATTAGAGGTTGAATGGGATATTTTTTTTTTTTCATTAAATAAAACAAAAAAAAATCAGACAAATATAAGTAGACACGAAATCAATGTGATTTTATTAGCTTACTGTTTCAATGTTAAAAAAAATATGTTTTAGCGTCTTGTAGTTATTGAATAAATGTGTCCTACTTTTCATCCTACTTTTTAAAAATATTGTCCTCCCTTGTCTGACCAAATAATTGCATTTGTCCTCCTTTTTGTGTTGAACAATATGGTCACCCTACTCTAACAACATCTGGATGACATCGAACATTCGTCCCACTAGGCCTATTGCTCATATCAACCCTAAAACCCGGTGGTGTGATTTTCCAAAAATTATTACTGACACAAAAAAACCAGTTTGGGTAGTTATGAATTTGCCAATTGAGTTACTAAGCCTATCGATCGCGAGTTGGGCGACGATGCCTCAGTATTTTGCAACACCTACCACACTTTCATTGCGGAAATAGAAGACAAGACGTCGAATGAAAAAAAAAAGTATTAGGCCTAGGCCCTATTTCTCATCTGACCACTAAAATGTGAAATTGTGTGACCAAATAAAGAGGAATAAATGCGAAAGATAATATGAAATATAAAGTAAAAATCACGACAGTTTATTCGGTACATAAACAGTTAACTTTGTAGGTTGATTTTACCTGTTGGTATGCCATCTGAGATTGTGTAATGTGTAGCCTATATAACAAATTAACAGTGTAGACTTGTAGACCTACGTCAACTATGTAGAATCAATCCCAAGACACCAAACACCAATAATGTTAAAACCAAATATGCTGTACTTTAGTTATTTTGTATTGGCGAATGTGCGAATCTTAATTTACATGTTTATGTTCTTGCAGTGCTTACAGGCAGTCTATGAGTAGTTAAGTTACCGTCTTTTATATTGGGACACAGGGCCTTACTAGAGAAGGAGGTCAGCAGGGCGTTTGGCCTGGGCCTCACCTCACCAGTGGGTAGGGTAACTTGTTTCTCACATTGAATGAGCAGGGTCTAATGTTTTTATTGCTGTTTAACTAGTTCTGCTGAGCTTCTCGCTCTTTCGCAGCCACTACCAAGTTGAAGACTCCTTGGTAATATCTTCACTGTAGATCTAGACTTTTCCTGTGGCTTTTCTGCATTCCGAAACGTGTCGAGTTGAAGACCTGAGCTCCAGTTTCTCCAGCTGGGCTTGCATTTAAAAGATTGTCACATCTGGTCACAAGCTAGAAGTAAGAAGCGCGTGGCATACAGGCCATTCCGCGCCATCCAAGGGGGCTCTCCAACAATGCAGAGCTAAAATACTGTGCTCTAATTCTGGCACTGGCAGAACTACCCCCCCCCCCCCCTTCCCCCACGAACCTTATTTACACATATTTTTAGACAGTTAAAAAAAAAAATTACTAATGTTGAGAAAAAATGTGACAACTTGATAGTTTTATTACGCTTACAACTACAAAAAGACAAACTTTGATAAAAATTCATGCAAAATGTGTATTATTGCATAACATTTTTTATTTAGGTTTTGCCGCCCAATGCAGAAATTATTCGCCTTTTGTCACAAAGTTCTCTGTTTTTGCGGCTCGAGGGAAGTCCCATTGTGTTGCCTGTCTAGCACGGTATTTTATCTCATTGTTGTATGCCGGCTCCCTTTATTGCCTTTCATTATCCCGCCACGTAGAATTACTTGCAAACTACATTCGTAACCTTTAAGATTACCAGGCGAGATTTAATTCGTCCGTCGTCCGACCTAACGATTACTTAAATTTAAGTCCGGGGGGGGGGGGGGGGGGGGGGGAGGAATACTGGAGTGGTTAATATGAAATAAAGATTTTCAAAGTCCCGAGCGAGCTCTCCCTGACTATCACTAGGTCCATAGTGAGTCCTCATGAATACAGTCAACCAGGTCAAAGCCAAAAAGTTATGTTTGGGGCTCAAGTAACTTTTCCAAGCTGTGCAATGCTGGGTTCTCAATAAGTTTCATCACAGAGGAAATCACCGGAAGTGAATGGATGATTTCAAATCCAACGAGGGTGTAATTAGCCTCACATAGGCTCACTTCCACATATGTATATTATAGCATTGTGCATAGTTAGTGGTCATATTAGGATGACTCCAGATATTCCTCCATGCGTATGATCTCGTCTGAGTTCTTGGAGGGTATGTTTGAGCTTGCGCCGACGGACTTCATGTGTCTAGGTTGAAATGTTGGGTCTCGCCAAAACGAAGCAAAACCCATATTTTAAACACAATAGTGTACGAATTAGTAAAGGGAGCATATGCGCTCTTCTGTCAGAATAAGGGCAGGCTACTCCATGAGCACTGTTACTCTATAATGCAATATTATTATCCTATATATAAAATCCCAGCATTTTCTGTCAGTACATAACGCTAAGGGAAGCAACTTTGGTTGAAAGTTAGACATTAATTGTATAGTTTCCCTTATATGAACTCTCCCGAAAATAGTAACACCTACCAAAGAAGAATGCGCAAATGATGTGGGATCTCGTATACACACATTGGGATCCTGGTTGCTGCTACGTAGTTCGTGTACTGTGGTGATGCACAGTGGTTTTTTAAAATACTTTTGAATAAGTAAAATTGCCGTTGGGTATTGGGTGCTTTTGAATTTAATTCCCGTCTTATGGCGGGCTTTTACAATAGTCCTGTGTATAAAATCCCAGCCTTTTCTGTCAGTGCGTAACGCTAACGGATGCAACTTTGGTTGAAAGTTAGACATTAATTGTATTGTTTCCCTTATATGTACTCTACCGAAAATAGTAACACTTACCAAAGAAGAATGCGCAAATGACGGTGTGCATGAACAGTTTGATTATACTGTATGGAAAGAAGTCAACAACACAACTGATAAACAGTACATGAACTGGAGACAGGAAGATGCGGAGATCCATGATGTAAGTTGTACCAGACTAAAACAACAGAAAATCAAGATGCTGTTCTGTGATGTCCAGACTTTTAACAGATGTAAAACAAATATTTTGGTTTTTTTTTAAAAATACTATTGAATAAGTAAAATTGCCGTTAGGTATTGGTGCTTTTTGAATTTAATTCCCGTCTTAAGACGGGCTTTTTATTTTTGAATGATGTCTGTCTAAGGGAAATACTCAAGCCGGAGTGGCTAAGAGATATGGCGTCCGCCTCGAATTCTAGAGGTATCAGGTTCGATTCCCAGTTGAGGGAATATAATTTATGGAAATTGTTTGTTCAGAACCAGTGGTCCTAATGATGTCATACTCCCCCCTGGTCTCCTGGGTAGTGAGATCGGATGCCTAGCATTCTCAGGTAAGGGCGAAAAAAGTAGGTCCCGTGTGCAAGTTGCGCACGTTAAAAATCCCACGGCAGTTGGATATCGTAAAGAGAAGGCTGTAGGGCCGCTGCCCTGGCAAAATTTAAAAATTAGAAACCTACCCATCACAAAACTATTTATAGAATGTGTGATTCCTATATACTAGGGTTCCCATTCGTCCCGTTTTCCCCGGGACAGTCCCCTTTTTTTTGGTAAAATGTCCCGGTGTCCCGAATTTATTCCAAATGTCCCGCTTTTTAATGGTCCTTCCTGAAAAAAAAAATCTTTGGGTAACGGATTTTATTCCGTGTTTTAGTAGTGTTACTTTATCAATTTCCGGTTACAGTGGACACTCGGTTTGAATCTCGAACAAAAATTCGAAAGTCGACCAAAACAGTGTTCAGTGAGCATCTACCAAATGATTTAATGCGTATTAGCATTATTATACAGTATTTTTATCGTTTTTCATCCGCATAATGCCGAAACGTAAGTGCAGTATAAATGATAACATTACAAGAGAATTTCCATTCATTAAAGGTGTAGATGAAAATGTGGAATGTACTTTATGCAGCTCTAAATTTTGCATTTCACATGGTGGTCGGTCAGACGTAGTCAACCACGTGAAAACAAAAAAAAAACATAAAGGTGCTGTTGAAAGTAAGGCTTCCAACAGCAGTATAAGTCATTTCTTAATGCGGAAACCCAGTGAAAAGGAAATGGAAAAACAGTTATCATTGGCAGCACAGGAAGCAACCTTCGCTTATCACACGGCGGTGCATAACCACAGTTTAAGTCCATGGACTGCACAACAGCCATCGTGAAAAAACTTTTCAACGATAAAGTGGAAGTTGTGTTAGTTAATGTGTGTATTTTTATACCAGTATCTTATTTTAAGTGCAACATATAATATATAATAGATTTATTTGTGTTTTACCTTAATTTTTAACATATCCCGTTTTTTTACAAAATGTCCCGGGTTTTTTAGGTAAAAATTTGGAAATGTCCCGGTTTTTAAACAAAACATTATGGGAACCCTACTATATACACACATTGGGATTCTCGCCCGTGCTATGGAGTTCGAGCACTGTGCTGAGATCCTCCTTGTGTGATCTAAGGGAGGAGATCGGAGCACTGATGGAGTTGTCTGTGTGTAATAATAATAATAGCCCCTTCAGTCATAACTGACTATGGGAATGCGCCCCTGAGATGACAACCCTCAGCTGCTCATTTTCCTGGTGTTTCTTTCGATGTTTTCTCCTCTTTTGTCCGTGTGCAATGAAGATAGTCCTTCAAACCAAACCAAACCAAACCAAATCAAACCCTGAAAAGGACTAACTTTATCTATCTGCTGCTTGATGAAGTCCTGAAAAGGACTAGCACCAATGCCAGCACTGCCCCTACCTCCCTAGTGTTCAGCGAGCACCAGCTGTAAGTGAATTGCCGTCACACACACAAAAAAAATGCAATTTGTGGTGTCTAATTGGCAGAGAGGATAGTAACGATTCACTCCCGTAGCAAAGCAGTTGTGTAGTTCGGAAGGTCCTGGGTTCCAGTCCCCGGTAAGCCTACCACTTATGTTGTTTTTCTGTTGTCTTGTTTTCTACTTCTTTAGGTCACCAGGAGCTGACGCTCAGTGACAGCGGATCAAGGTCTTGTCCACTTCTTTGTTTCTCACGGGTGCCTGTAACAAAATTTTGTGTATTATTTATTTATTTAATGCAATGTAAGGTTGAATATGGTATTTTTCTCCATCAGTTAAAAAAAAAACGAAAAGGATGGCTGAAAACGGGCCACTGCGGACTCAAATAACATATGTTCAATAAAATGAAAGTCTGACCGACATACACGTGTCCGGGCGGAGAAGAATGTCGGCTAATTGACACCACCAACCCATATGAGGAAGAAAATGTGTGGTAATGAAAGGAGCATGACACAGACCAAGAACTTTATGGGAGAAATTTTTTTAAAAACAAAGTATTCCGTTCAACCCTTGATGGGTTATAATTAGGATAAATAGTGTAATAAATTCAAGACAATAAAATCTGATTTCCGATATCTAAATATAGTTTCGTCTTTCCCCCTCCACTCGGTCGAAATAGAGTAAATCAAAACTAAAATTGTGTGTGTGAGACCTCCCCTTTCCAAGAAACAAACAAACAATAAAAATAACAAACAAAGAAATACAAATAACAACAAACAAAAAGTGAAAGAAAAAACATCAAAGTTAAGTCTCTCATAAGTGCCCTGTTGTTAAGTGAAAAGGGGTGAAAAAGCCCGGGGGTGTCTGAAATTACATCAGATCCACCAATTACCTGCTATCATTTACACGAGCACCCATCAGACTACCCCTTATCCTCAAACCATCATTGATCCTTATCTATTAATTTTAGTTCTTGTTATATACTGTTTTACTAAATTGTACAATTCTCTAGGTCTATCTATTCTCAACACCTGTTCCACAGTTATGCATGAACTGCATGCCTGTAAATAATCTAATATTGGTTTTCTATGTTTGTTCATTTTGGTTGTTGTTTTGAAAAGGTGATGGGTAGAGAGCGGGCACTTAACAGCTGACCATTATTGCCTCTTCTCGTTCCATCTTGGTCTACCCTGTTCAACCTGAAAAGTGGTTATAATTGGGGTATTTAGTGTCATTTTATTTACTAATTTTGTATTAAGTTTAAATAACTATTGTCTTTTGCAGTTGCTGGTTTTAATTTATATTAGTATTTGTCATTTTATTTTCAGTGTTTGCTTGTATATAGATAACTATTGTCCTTTGCACTTGGTTTTAATTTTTTTTTTTTTTTTTTTTTTTTTTTAAAAATCTCGTTGCCTTTCCTTGTCCTATGAGTAGTTAATGGGTTTGCTAATTTTTCTTGTTTTATACTTTCTACCTTTTAATAGGACATTCTCCATATTATTTTTATTCTAGACACTCTGCACAGGAAGATTCTTCTAATCTAAAATATCCCATTCCTAGTTCCAGTCTAAGAGGTTTCTATTTTGCTAGGAATTTTTAGTTCTCTAGACACCTGACACGTTCTTGTTGGAGTCTTGAACAATTTATATATGTGTCTTCAGACTTTCAACACCGCCTATGCCGGTCCCAAGCCCGGATGAAAAAGGAGGAGGGCGGCCTGCATGGAGGCCGTAAGGAGGCAGCCCCTCCACCATGCGAAGGCACAACAGGCCAATCACCTGTTTGTCTTAAACTATGATTACAAGCAATATAAGAGAGAAAACCGGACTGATTCTAAAGGCGACGAACTGGAACGGACCACGGACTACGACTTATGGAACATGGAACACAAGAAGTATAAATGGGAAAGAAGAAGAGCTGATGGAAGAGATGAGGAAAGCAAAACAAGAAATCCTGGCTATTACCGAAACAAAGAAAAAGGGACAAGGAGTCATGGATCTCGATGGCAACACTCTGCTATACAGTGGTGTACCCACATCTGAAAGAGCTAAAGGGGGCGTGGGTTGCATTGTGGCCAAAAACCAGAAAGATAGTATCAAGGGATGGAACTTTGTCTCGGAGCGCATTATGGTTGTAAAACTAAAAGAAGGAGAAACCATAGTCAACCTGGTCATAGTGTATGGGCCAAATGAGGATGAGAGAGCAGAGGTCAACTCAATGACAATGGAAAGCGACTCCTCAGATTCTGCAGTGAGCAGAATCTGATCATTACCAACACAAAGTTCCCCCATAAGCGCATACATGCATACACTAGGTGTGAACCAACAAAGAATGAGAAGTCAGTGATCGACTATGCCATTGTTAGGAGGAGCTCATTCAAATATGTCCGGGATGCTAGAGTCTGGAGGGGGCCAGAGATTGGAAGTGATCACTACCTGCTTACAATCAAAAGAACAACTGAAAGAGTTGCTCAGCCTAGGAACTGCCCAGCACCACGCAAGAAACCAAGTAAACGAACGGAAGAAATGAGCATTAAGACCTACAAGCTGAAAGAGCCAGAAATTAAGACCAGATATCAGGGGCTTCTTGCTACAGAGGTGAGAAACACAGAAGAACAACCTGATGACTTACAAACCCTGTGGCTTAAATTCAAGGACATCATAAAGACAGCTGCTGCAGAAGCATGTGGTGAAGTCCGACTTGGGAACAAGAGAAAGAGGACACCTTGGTGGACAGAAGAAGTCAAAGAGAAAATAAGAGAGAAGAAAATGGCATGGAAACAATACTTAGGAGCTAAAAACACAGCAGGACAAATAGAGAAATATAGAAAATATGTGATACTCAGAACAGAAGCAAAGAACAAGGTGCTAGCAGCAAAACAGAAGTCCTGGGAAGAATTTGGAGAAAAGCTAGAAAAGGATGCACAAGAAAACCAGAAATTGTTCTATAAGACCCTAAAGAACATGAGGAAAGAAAAACAATGCCCTCTTAAATTTATAAAGGACAAGCAAGGCAAATTGCTTACTGCCCCGAAGGAAGTAATGGAAAGATGGAAAGAATATTTCTCAGAACTCCTTGATGGTGAGCAAGGTAGAGCATCAGAAATGATAACCACTAGCACAGAAGAGGATACAAATGGTGATTGTCACGTGACTGATAATTTATTTTACCATTTCGTTCCATATGTTATTAACTCTTTTTAATGTTCTGTTTTCCTAGACATTTTGTATTTCTTTTCTTTCATTTTTTCACCTTTTCAAACCCCACCCGCGGTTCGTTTACGTTTGGCTGGCCTTCAGAATTAAAAATTCTTCAACAGTCAGCGTAGCGGTAACGTAATGTTATCTAAACGCACCTGTGGTCCGTCCGAACAGGGGGAATTTCTCTGGTCGCTCTAAGCCTTTGATCACGAGCGAGAGACGGTTTCTGTGAAAGAAACCGCTTTTCTGTGGGAGGTAACTTCTGCAGGTGGTCTCTGTGTTTGGCCTTCAGAACGCATTAGTGATCATAATATTATGTCTATCGGGGGGAATTTTCTCAAGTTGTTGCTTCTGAAACCTTTTGTCTTACTCTCGATTACGTCTTTCGCCGAACATCTGTAGAAATATGCAGGCCAGGTGTCCGGGGGGAGCGTCCTTTGTAATCTATAAGAGTAGATGGGTTTAATAAGCCAAGACACTCGTGAATATTCCTGGCCCGTAGATGACCATATGAGACTTAGGCAGAGATAGCACGGCAGTACTAGAATGTGTTTGCCTATGTTCTTGTCATTTTTCGGGTTTCAGGGATACCGAATCGCTAGAGCAGACTCCAGTCAGGCGAAGAACGTCATGTTCTCTTTGTTCTAGAGGGATTCTGAATACAGCTAGCAATCACGAGTCGTCAACCCCGTTCCTGAATCAAAACCCCTTTTGTCAACGCCAAGCTAAGCTCACGCAGTGCAACGAGCCAACGCTAAATCTGGAATCACCAAATGCAGTAGTAGTTCTCTACTCGCCTATTGGGTTACCAGCCAGAGCATTGCGGCTTCCAGAATATCAAAACCGCCCAGCATGTCTATAGCAGAATCTGATATCACCCGACTTTGTGTGCCTAAACGGGGCACTCAGCAAACCACAGCCAAACCAGTTTAAACAGGATTTACAGCCAAGCAAGCAATAGCGCCGGATAAGAGCGCCTGGGACTCCTTGTCCTCAAGTAACTTCGTCTGGTGTAATTCTGGGTTTATGTAGAACTTCGCACTTAGGAGCGGCCAGCAAAGATAAATACAGCGTCTTCCAGCCTAACTCGCGCAATTAGAGGTACCCAAAGTCAGCACCAACAAGAAAGTCTTTACAGGTCAAGTCCATCACCCATGGAGTATATTTTTACGTAAAAGACACTTTCTGTAGCTGGCACATTTGGTCCCACGAAAGCGGACAGACTGACACGCAGTTTATTCATTTGGTAAACCGGAGATAAATACGTCTTCCAGCCCCTCACGCAATTAGGGGTCACCAAAGATAGCGCCTACATTGGATTTACAAGTCAATTCCATCACCCATGGAGTATATTTTTACGTAAAGACATTGGAGCTATTACATTTGGTCCCACGAAAGCGGACGGACTGTAGCTCAGTTCGTTTATTTGGTCAGCAGGAGATAGACAGTCTTCCAGTCCCCATCGCGAAATCAGGGGTGCCACCAACAATAGCGACTACAGTGGATTTATACAGGTCAAGTCCATCCCCCATGGAGTATATTTTTACGTAAAAGACACTGTCGGAAGCATTGTACTTGGTCCCACGAAAACGGACAGACTGTCAGACAGTTATTTCATTTCTCTGTGTTCTACAGGTTTTATGAGTGTTGGTGGTGTGTGTGTTTGTGGGTGTGCATTTGCAGTATGGTGGTTATTGATGATTATTGATGACTATTGATGATTATTGATGACTATTGATGATTATTGATGTAATTTTATGCTGTGTATGATGAGATGCATTATTTTCCATGCTTTTCTTCTTTAATAAAGTTTACACATTTATTAACGCGCTGTTCCCGACCCTTTCATCCATAATAAACTTGTTTTTAGCTCTTTACTATAATCTCTATGTGTGATAAGAGAAAAGAGTGAGAGCAGGAGGAGCTTAGACAGTAAAAGTGAGTTGAGGCTTGGAGATCTCTCTCCAAGCCTCAACTCACTTTTACTGTCTAAGCACCTCCTGCTCTCACTCTTTTCTCTTATCACACATAGAGATTATATTAAAGAGCTAAAAACAAGTTTATTATGGATGAAAGGGTCGGGAACAGCGCGTTAATAAATGTGTAAACTTTTTGATAAATCTTCTTCCAGGTTGTCTCAAGTCCATCTCCTATTTACACCTTTCTGTGTGTGTAATCTATAACTCTGTCAGTCCACTATCCCTTGTCGATTTCACTACTATTGTCCAACTCGACAAATACTCTACACTTTACTCAACCACGACAGTGATGAAGATGACATAAAGATGGAAGAACTGAAGGCAGCACTGGAGAAAATCAAGATGGGCAAAGCAGCAGGGCATGATGGTATAACACCAGAAATGGTTAAGTACATGGGAGCATCAGGCGACCTATTACTCCTAAGGGTCCTACAGGCAGCGTGGTGCAACAAGGCCATACCAAAGGATTGGGAGATTGCCATCATAACACCGATTTTCAAAAAGGGTGACAATCGACAATGTGGAAACCACAGAGGCATATCCCTTCTCAGTGTCCCTGGTAAAATCTACTCTAGAATCCTAGAGCAGAGACTCCGATACCTAGCTGAGCCACAATTGGATGAAGCCCAGTGCGGATTCCGAACAAACCGAAGTACTCAAGACCTAATCTTCACACTCAGGCAGCTGAGTGAAAAGGCCCTTGAGTACAAGAGTGAGATCCATCTTTGTTTCATAGATCTGGAAAAGGCGTTTGACAGGGTCCCCTGGAGCAAACTTTGGGACTGTTTGGCAAGGAAGAACATTCCAGCACCTCTGATTCATGCTATACAGAGCTTCTACAAGTCTTGCACAAATTATGTGAGGACAGCAAACTATGAGTCAGAAGAGTTCAGGACCACCACTGGTGTGTGTAAGACAAGGCGATATCCTGTCACCTTATCTTTTCATACTCCTCATGGACGATGTTATCAAGGCATGTAAGGAGAGAACAAGAAAGTATTCAGTGGGGTACTGGAAGATGAGACAGGTCTGTATTTCAGAGCTAGCATTTGCTGATGATGTTGTCCTGATTGCAAAATCAGAGACACATCTCCAATCCAACCTGCAAGTCTGGAAGGAAGAGCTGGAGAAGAGAGGGATGGTCATAAGCAGCTCTAAAACAAATCCATGGTGATATCACGAGAAGAAAGAAAACATCAGATTAAGTTGGGAGAATAGGTCCTGGAGCAGGTCGACCACTTTAAATATCTCGGAGCTATTATAGACCGAAAGGGGGGCATCAAAGAAGAGTTGGCCACTCGAAAAGCAGTGGCTGGGAGACTTTATCAGGCCATAAATCGAGGATTCCTCAGCAAGAAAGAGGTTGGTAAGAAAACGAAGATGGCTGTATACCGCTCCACCTATGTCTCAGTCTTGACATATGGATGCGAGTCATGGGCAATGACTACAACCCACAAAAGCCAGATCCAAACCTCAGAGATGAGGTATCTGAGGAAGGTGGTTGAAGTAACAAGAAGAGACATGGTCCGCAACCAGACGATACGTCAAGGCCTAAAATCCCACCCGCTGCAGACCCAAATAGAACAGTCCCAACTAAGATGGTTTGGCCATGTCTGCAGAATGGGAGAAGATCGGCTACCACGAGAAGCATGGGAAACAAAGAGCCAGGGATCCAGACCTCCAGGACGACCCAGAGTCCGCTGGGAGGACAACATTAGACAATCTTTGAAGGACCGAGGACTAGAATGGAACCAGGCCAGGAAGAAGACAGCTGATAGAATAGTCTGGTGCTCTCTCTTCCAAACCTCTACACCTCACGGTAGAAGGGGAACGACTAAGTAAGTAAGTCTTCAGACTTCCATCCCACTCAACTGTCCATTCCTCAATTATTCTTCTGTTAATTAAGCTTTTGATCTCTGTTTTATTCATCCCCACATTTATTCGGTTTCTATTATTTATACTTTTCTTAGCTTCTTTATCCTACGGAAGGAATAAAAGCGATCGTATTAGAGCAAACGAAGTTGATAACATTGTTTCGGTACAGTTACGAAGCTCTATTCCACAAACATACACAGCAGATACTTGAAAAAAAAAAATTGCTTGCGTGGATTTATTTAGAAGATATGTACAGGGTGTCCATAAAAAATTGTACCCTTTTCAAAACAATTATTCTCGGCCCCGTGATGTGGTACGAGCATGCTTTCTATCACAGAAGTAAGATAATCTCTGCAAGTTTTTAAGCATACCTTACAAAGACTCAAAAAAGAATGTACCTATTTCTTTTTTTTTTTTACCTACTTGACCAGTGTGTTGAGAGACATGTAACAATTACGGGTTGCAACTGAACTGCGAAAGTGTCACTTGAAATACCCGCTGCGCGCATGCGCACTTATTTTTAGTCTTTGTAAGGTATGCTTAAATACTTGCAGAGATTTTCTTACTTTTGTGATAGAAAGCATCCTCGTACCACGTCATGGGGGCCGAGAATAATTTTTTTTGAAAAGGGTACAATCTTTTATGGACACCCTGTATTTCGTGGTCCACTTATTCCCGAAATCTCAGTGGTAAAAAGTGCCCACATTATGTGGCGGTGATTCAGTTTATAGTAAGCCATTCGCGTTTTCCATCCGTTTTCTGCTTCCATTTAGTTTGTTCCCACTTTCTTTGATTAGTTAATACGATGGTCAAGTGGGCGTGGCGAGCAAATCATCACCTTCATCGTCGTTTTCCTTTTCGCTCCCTGTTGAACATGGAGCCACCACTGCAGCTGGTCCCCAATCATCCACATGCTTTTGCAGTAGTGGTTTCTGTAACAATGCGTTTTACATGATGAAGTTGTCAGCCTCATGCACAACCTCATTTTGTTCGATGGAACCACAACCTCATATTGTTCGATGGAACCACAACCTCATATTGTTCGATGGAACCACAACCTCATATTGTTCAATGGAACCACAACCTCATATTGTTCGATGGAACCACAACCTCATATTAGTCAATGTCACGCGAATCGCTGACATGTAATGAAACTGCAACAGCAGTTGTGAATTATCGATGGGAAAGGAATGTACAATTTTGAATGTAAAAAGCAGTCTTGGAGATGGAAGGAGAAAATGAAATTATTAAGCTGAATGACAAATACCCCTCTCCAGAGGCATCCCTAAAATATTTGGCACCCGGTGCGGATCCTACCTTTAGCACCCTCCTGCCACAAAGAAAAAACACTTGCAAGTATATTTTTAACAGTAAGTACTATCATAATAGTGTCCAATGGCACCCCCGTCCTGGCTGACACCCGGGGTTGACAGCCCCCTCGCACCCCCTCCCCCCTAAGTACGCCACTGCCCCTCTCTCTTTCTCTCTCTATCAAACTGCTATCAGGTGAGAAGTGTTAAATCAAAATTTGGAATTTAATTATCAAGGTTGCCAATCAAGTTCTAGAGATAAACCCAGATTTTCTTCTAATAAAACCCCAGAAATACCCAGATTATTTTATGCCTCAAATACACGGGATAGACGATGCTTACACAATCTTTTAGTGCAACTTTAGCACAAATAAGCTGTGTGCTACCAATTTTTATTTATTTCTTCATTTTTATTTTATTTTTTATTACCAAAAATTCACAATTATATAAAAAGGATTTTATTAACACCCCAATATATGAACTCTTGAAAATGAGATATTTTAACAGTTACATATTTAATTTAGTTCCATTAACAAAATGTTCCTCAAATCAAATATAAAATGTTAGTTGTAACTTGTTACTGTTGACAATTGTCACTTGTCAGCGACTCGGCATTGTGGTGGGTTTTGATGTTATTAAGTGTGGTTGCTAGGTTACTTAGTGTACTGAATGAGGTCAGCTGTGAAGGTCCCTGAGGATAACAGTTTATGTGAGTTTACAGAGTACCTTACTGCTACCACCTATGACCTCAAGCAGACTTATTTGTGATTTATATGACTGATAGCTACGTTTAATGTCTAGGGTAATGAAATGTGGTGTGCTGGTAATTAAGTACACAAACACACACACACAAACACTAATATTTAGCTCTATGATCAATTCAATTAACACTGTGTTTAAAATTTAGAAATTACAATTTTTTCAAATTTATTTTGTCCTGAACCAAGTTTTTCTTCTGGTCAGGACTTTTATATCAATATGAATTAATGTCAATAGAAGTACATATAATTGAATAATCACATGAAAGGCTTGTACATATATATAGGTTAAATTTGCTAATATTGGTACTAACTAAAAGTCTTTAGGAAAACTAATGCTGGATGTCGGGTCGGGGTATTTGCATCATACCCAGTCTTTGGTTAACAATGTCATTTGCTCCTTATACAGGATTAATGGTGGACAAAAAGTTTCTTATTTTTCACAATGTAGTTTAAATTATAATTTTGTAGTTGATGAATCTCAGCAGGCCAGGTCTTTAATACTTAACTGGCCTGTGACGATGAAAGAAAGTTGTTCCTTAGGCCCACTCCTCACATGCTCCGAGGTAGTATGGTAAGCATCTCATTTCATACAAAGTTGGACTTCTCCAGAACATCTGGCACTAGCACAGTGCCAGACAAAGAAACTCTGAAACCACAAAATTAGGCTATGTCTTAACATACTACCTAATCCACCATGTTTACAAGCAATAATACATGTAATTAAAAGTCAGGGTCAGATCTCTCTGACCGACCCAGCACATCTACATCAAGGCTGGTATCAAGTAGCACTAGTTTCCCATTCCTCTCCTCTAGAGACTGCACTGCATCTGAAATATTTTCATTAATCTCTTTTTTTCTATATAATAAGGTGGGTGATATGTTTCCACCTGACCACCTGAAAAGAAACATCTGTATTCTACATTTCTGATAGTTTATCCTACTATATTTCAACCTCTAGGCCCTGGACAGTCGGCTGGGGACCTAGAATAAGTACTCACTTGTCGTAATCATTTTTCATTATATGGCAGTATCAATCACTCAGAATTGTTTAATAAAAGGTTAATAATTTCGTCCTTACCACAATTCAGAATAAAACACACAGATACGCTGAAATAGCACAAACTCAGCTGAGCTGCTGGCTAGACTAGGGCGTCCCACTATTATTAGTATATATTCAATGGACGACAACTTCTTAGCCTCAACGATCTGCTCGTATGGACAGTCTTCAAAAAAAAAATGGCAACTTGCCGGCAACTTTTTTCAATAACATTAACTATTTCGTCCAATGAGAGTACTGCCCCTTCTAGAATTTAAAATTTCAAACTAACTGTCCAATTTTTGGTCAAATGTGTAGTGTATTTCTGTCTGTCGGTCGGTCCGAACTTGGGTTTTCCCAAAATTGCACTTGGTTTTGGGCCCAACTACAAAAAAACTATTCAAATTTTCCCCTCACCCACTGCTTAGCTTTCTACTGCGAAGATATTTTTAGATTCTCTCCTCCTTGTCTCCCCCTTGTTTACATGTACTTGTTTTTCTGCCTTCGTCTCAGGGACGCGTCAAATGTAACTTTAGTGAATGCAAAACTAACATGTGTTTGCGAGTCTGCATCGAACAAATCAGTCTTTTGTCAATAACTTCCGAATTATCTGTCCGTCTTTTTATTTGAAAGCATATTATTTGTCAGGAAAAGATAGGCTATCAAACTAGCTAATTTTTGTGTATCTAAACCTATTAATAAAAAATTCCATATTTTTTTTCCATGTTAGTCTTGAAATCTTTACTACCAAGCGTTCACTTCTTTTCCATGTGCTGTCCAGCTATTTTCGAGAGTTTTACGTCATTCTAAATAAGAGCTAAGTCTGTTTTCGTAACCAATTGACTACATGTTCTTACTTTACTTCGTATTTCAAACACTAACTACGAGTTCGCGCGTATGTTAGGCTTAGATTCAAACGCTTGCAGACAGCATCATTTTTTTCTTTTCTCCTTTCCTACCCCGTCTGAACGAATAGGCCTTTCGCGTCCCCATGTTATAATTAGTTTTTTTTTTTCTTTTTCCACTGACACTAGAAAACGATAGTACGATCTACCAAATCAACGCGCTTGTGGCGTAGGCGAAAAAGCCGCAGCTTAACTTAACTATATTTTATCCCCACAATTTATTTTAACCTTTATCTTTATAAATGGAGGATTTTAGCGCTGTATCAATGTATTCCATCACACATCTCCCCACTTGAGAACATGCACTAATGCAAGTTCCAAAACCAGTGATACACATAGATAAAATCAACTCCTTACGCCTGCTGAATACTCTAAATTTGATCACAGGAAATCTACTGAGGAAATCTGCACCGACGTTCTGTGACCCCGGAATATATTCAATGGTAAATTGATATGGCTGTAATAATAAAGACCATCGTAATAATCTGGCATTTTCATGCTTGGCCTGTGATAAGAATACGAGGGGCTGATGATCCGTCTGGACCACGAATGTTCTCCCATATAGATAGATTTGGAACTTTTTTATCGCCCAGATTAACGCTAAACACTCTTTTCGCTTGTGGAATAACCTTGTTCCGCTTTGTTCAACTTATGGCTAGCATAAGCGACTGGGTTCAGTTCCCCATTGGGTGAAGAGGACCTTTGCAACAAAGTAGCGACCAGGCCCACATTGCTTGCGTCCGTTCTCACCATAAAATCCTGAGTCAAATCAGGCAATTTGAGAATAGGCTTGCTAGTGAGTTTTTCCTTTAACTCTTGGAATGCCAACTCACACTGCGCTGACCAAACAATTTTATCTGGATTTCCCTTGCGAGTCAGATCAGTCAGAGGAGCACATATAGAGTTAAAATTTTTGATATATTTTTGGTAAAACCCACATAACGACACGAATGATCGCACGTCTTTCTTTGTTTGAGGTCTTGGTGCTCTCTGCAGTTTTTCCAAGTTCTTGGGATCAGGGGTCATGTTACCCTGATATACAGTATGTCCCAAGAATTCCAACTCTTTGCATCCAATACAACATTTTGTTGGTCTAGCAGTCAAGTTCGCTTCTCTGAGCCTATCAAATAGCATATTCAGAGAGTTAACGTGTTCTTCAAATGTTTCTGTGGCGATGAGGATATCATCCATGAAATTCGTGATGCATGGATTATTCAAGGGATCCAACAATTTGCGCATCATTCTAGAGAACACACTAGGAGCATTTTTCAATCCGAATGGCAACATGTTGAATTCGTAATGCCCTTCCGAGGTGCTAAAAGCTAAATAAGGTCGAACCTCAGGTTTCACTGGAATCTGGTAATAGCCTTTGCTAAGATCCACCTTCGAAAAGTATTTTGCCTTGTTCAATCTGGCAAATAACTGTTTTGTGTCCGGTAATGGATCCACTTGACCTTCTGTGACAGCATTCAGTTTCCTGTAATCTATGCACAGTCTATGTTCCCCAGACGGTTTCCTCAACAGAACTACACTTGAGCTGTAGGGAGATTCACTGTGAGAAATAATCCCTTCTTTCAACAAATAATCTATCTCTTTCAATGCTTTCTCCTTAGCGAACGGAACAGAATAGGCTCTCATACAGATTGGTGTTGAGTCCACCAGCTTCATATCATACTCTAGCAAATTAGTATGCCCCGGTTTGTCTTTTAACACATCTGTATGTTCCCCCAGAACCTGTTGAACTCTCTCCCTCTGATTATTAGTCAGGTGCTTACTGACTTTTACCTGTGCGGCTGTCTCACAGGGGTGTAATGGGTATTCATGTGAGGTGAGTGGTTCCTTTTTCATTTCGGTTGCGATAGCCAAGGTCAGTAGAGGGGTGCCTTCCTGGATTTGTCTGTCCAGATACTTCTTTAAAAGGTTTACATGGTATATTTTCTCCTTCCCCTTTTTGTCAATCTTATAATTTGTTCTAGACACCTTCTCTAGAACTGTATATGGACCTTGCCATCCAATTTGCAACTTATTATTGCTGCCGGGTAGTAGAAGAAGTACTTTCTCTCCCACAGCTAATTCTCTGTCCTTTGCTTTCTTATTGAAATAAGCTGCATGTTTCTTCCTGGCTTGTCTCAAATTATCATTTGCCAGTTTCCATCCAGCTTTCAGACGAGTGGTCAGCTCGTTCACATAGTTATATGATGAGGTAATAGTTTCTTCTGCCTTCTCATCTGACCAGGTCCTCAATAAGGCTTCTAATGGACCTTTGATTGGCCTCCCAAATAACAGGGTTGCGGGTGCCATCCCGGTTGAACTATGTGGTACTTCCCGGTACGCAAACAACGCAGCGGGCAAAAATTGATCCCACATATCAGGTTTCTCATGTGCCAGCTTTCTCAGGATAGAAATGAGAGTCCCATTGAACCTCTCTACCTGGCCGTTCCCTTGTGGATGGTACGGGCTACAATGAAAGTGTCTGGCTTGAAATAGCTTAAAAACTTCTTCCGTTAGTTTCCCCTTGAACTGTGAGCCATTATCAGTCAAGATTTGATGCGGGAATCCTAATCTTGTGAATATTGTAAGCAATGCCTCTGCCACATGTTTCGAATCGATTGACGACAGGGCTACCGCCTCTCCCCACATAGAACAAGTGTCCACCAGAGTAAGGATGTAACTGTTCCTCCTCTTGGTCCGAGTGAGAGGTCCCACAATATCCACTGCAACCCTCTCAAAAGGTGTTCCCACTATGGGCATTTCCCCTAGAGTTGCAGGAGCAGTCCAATGCTTTGGAGCTACCCTTTGACATTCTGGACAGGATTTCACATATCTTTTTATATCTTCCGTTATCCCTGGCCAGAAGTAATGACAAGCTATACGCTGTCCTGTGGCGCTGATCTCCATGTGACCACTGAAGGGAATCGCATGCCCTAGTTCCATCACTTTCTTCCTATATGATGTAGGAAGAACCAGCTGGTTGTGACCATTTGTTCCAGTTCCGGCCTTCCTGTATAATAATTTGTTCTTCATATAATAATCTCCCTTGCTTGGAGGTGTGTGACATTTGGGCAATTTTTTAAAACATGGCTTGAGTGTCCTATCCTCAGCCTGCGCCTTCCTCATCTCTTCTGGATGAGCATTTATAGGTTCACCTTCTTCCTCCTTTGACTGTGACCTGGTCTGCACTGTCGCCATGATCACAGGTCTCTTGGGATTCCCCAAGAAGACGTATCTACACCCCAATATCAGAGGGTAGATTGGTTCATCTATCACTGCTGCTCTGATTTCTCCTTCCACATAGCGAGTTTTCACATTTATCCTTGCGATGGGAAGTGTCATGAGTGGTATGTCCTTAGTCGCCCCTTGTATTTCCACTGTTTCGGTGGTATACTGACTTGGGTCCACTAGGCTCGACCTCACAACTGAATCAAAATCCAAACCTGTATCATATAGGCACCTTATGGTGACCCCGTTACAAACAACATCCTCACAAACTGGTGGGTGATAAGGTTCCTGCTGTCCAGTAGGTTTAACCTTTAATCTCTGGTTCCCCGATTTCATTGCAGCAATGTTAGAAGGTTTCCTTTTACAAACTTCGGTGTTATGGTTGTCCTTCCTACACCATTTACACCACCTCTTTCCTTGGTTAAAAGGTTTTCTTTCATTATACCTTTGGTCATTGAACTGTGAGTTTCTATCACGATAATCATTTCGTGGCCTATCAAAGTTTGTCCTACCTTTGTTACCTTGTTCTTTAGTATCAAATTTATTAAAGTGCTGTGTGGCCTTAAAATTCTCTATATGTTTCTTTTTAGTGCCAGCTACCTCTGCCTGGGCTGCTTGATACCTCTCAGCGACATTCAATACCTCACCCAACCTCTCTGCACCTTGTTCCATGAGAAACTTTCTCAGATCTGTAGCCATGGACTCTCTTAATTGCTCTATCATGATCATTTCTTTAAGATCTTGGGTCTTCCCCAGAGCAGTCCATTTCTCCAAATAGGTTTCCAGTCTGGCAGAGAATTGGTGGTATGTCTCCCCAGACAAAAGCCTGGCATTTCTAAACTTCTTACGATAAAATTCACCATTCTTTCCATATCTTAATAACAGAGCCTGCTTTAGCATGTCATAATTGTCTTGGTCGTCTCTATTCATTTTGGCAAAAAACTTCATAAGATGTACCCCTAAGCCCCTGGGATAACTTTAGGCTCCACCTTTCTCTCTCTAACCCATATGTAGTAGCCTATGAAAGCCCATAGCTGAGGTTGAGGCTCCCTGACTAGCAGTGGCATCGGAGGGAAAGGGGCTGGCACCATTTTCAGGAGCATGGCCTTGTACTTACAACTCCCTTAGTTGTAACTCGTGCTCCCTTTGTAATCTCCTATCTTCTGCTTCCCTTTCAGCAGCCTGTCTCTTTTCTTCTCTTTCTGCTGCTAATCTTCTTTCCTCAGCTTCTAATTTCTTCTCTTCCAATTGGAGCCGCTTTATTTCAGCCACCCTATCCGCCTCCAATGCTCTAGCCTCTTTGTCAGCCTCAATTTGTAACTGTAATTTTCTTTCTTCTGCTAACTTCCTATCTTCCCTTTCAATATACTTGTCACATTCTGACGATACATATTGAATCAAAACCTGCCCTTCCATGTTAATTTCTTTCGCAGTCAGCACAGCAGCCGATCTGAATTTAGCTAGGTCAGCCATTCTATTTCACACAAATTCTAACAAGGCCTAAGACAATTGACAACTTCTAATTAACAAGGTAATACTCTAATTACTTAATTAACTCTGGCTGCGAGGACTCATCAACTCTTACTCTCCACTTTAAATATTTTATTATGAATATTTTTATTTTATGGACAATGTTGAATTTATACAAATTTATAATTTAATAGTTCTAATCCCGGAACAGGAGACCCCAATATATGTGGTGGGTTTTGATGTTATTAAGTGTGGTTGCTAGGTTACTTAGTGTACTGAATGAGGTCAGCAGTGAAGGTCCCTGAGGATAACAGTTTATGTGAGTTTACAGAGTACCTTACTACTACCACCTATGACCTCAAGCAGACTTATTTGTGATTTATATGACTGATAGCTACGTTTAATGTCTAGGGTAATGAAATGTGGTGTGCTGGTAATTAAGTACACAAACACACACACACACAAACACTAATATTTAGCTCTATGATCAATTCAATTAACACTGTGTTTAAAATTTAGAAATTACAATTTTTTCAAATTTATTTTGTCCTGAACCAAGTTTTTCTTCTGGTCAGGACTTTTATATCAATATAAATTAATGTCAATAGAAGTACATATAATTGAATAATCACATGAAAGGCGTGTACATATATATATATATATATATATATATATATATATATATATATATATATATATATATATATATATATATATATATATATATATGTTAAATTTGCTAATATTGGTACTAACTAAAAGTCTTTAGGAAAACTAATGCTGGATGTCGGGTCGGGGTATTTGCATCATACCCAGCCTTTGGTTAACAATGTCATTTGCTCCTTATACAGGATTAATGGTGGACAAAAAGTTTCTTATTTTTCACAATGTAGTTTAAATTATAATTTTGTAGTTGATGAATCTCAGCAGGCCAGGTCTTTAATACTTAACTGGCCTGTGACGATGAAAGAAAGTTGTTCCTTAGGCCCACTCCTCACATGCTCTGAGGTAGTATGGTAGGCATCTCATTTCATACAAAGTTGGACTTCTCCAGAACATCTGGCACTAGCACAGTGCCAGACAAAGAAACTCTGAAACCACAAAATTAGGCTATGTCTTAACATACTACCTAATCCACCATGTTTACAAGCAATAATACATGTAATTAAAAGACAGGGTCAGATCTCTCTGACCGACCCAGCACATCTACATCAAGGCTGGTATCAAGTAGCACTAGTTTCCCATTCCTCTCCTCTAGAGACTGCACTGCATCTGAAATATTTTCATTAATCTCTTTTTTCCATATAATAAGGTGGGTGATATGTTTCCACCTGACCACCTGAAAAGAAACATCTGTATTCTACATTTCTGATAGTTTATCCTACTATATTTCAACCTCTAGGCCCTGGACAGTCGGCTGGGGACCTAGAATAAGTACTCACTTGTTGTAATCATTTTTCATTATATGGCAGTATCAATCACTCAGGATTGTTTAATAAAAGGTTAATAATTTCGTCCTTACCACAATTCAGAATAAAACACACAGATACGCTGAAATAGCACAAACTCAGCTGAGCTGCTGGCTAGACTAGGGCGTCCCACTATTATTAGTATATATTCAATGGACGACAACTTCTTAGCCTCAACGATCTGCTCGTATGGACAGTCTTCAAAAAAAAAATGGCAACTTGCCGGCAACTTTTTTCAATAACATTAACTATTTCGTCCAATGAGAGTACTGCCCCTTCTAGAATTTAAAATTTCAAACTAACTGTCCAATTTTTGGTCAAATGTGTAGTGTATTTCTGTCTGTCGGTCGGTCCGAACTTGGGTTTTCCCAAAATTGCACTTGGTTTTGGGCCCAACTACAAAAAAACTATTCAAATTTTTCCCTCACCCACTGCTTAGCTTTCTACTGCGAAGATATTTTTAGATTCTCTCCTCCTTGTCTCCCCCTTGTTTACATGTACTTGTTTTTCTGCCTTCGTCTCAGGGACGCGTCAAATGTAACTTTAGTGAATGCAAAACTAACATGTGTTTGCGAGTCTGCATCGAACAAATCAGTCTTTTGTCAATAACTTCCGAATTATCTGTCCGTCTTTTTATTTGAAAGCATATTATTTGTCAGGAAAAGATAGGCTATCAAACTAGCTAATTTTTGTGTATCTAAACCTATTAATAAAAAATTCCATATTTTTTTTCCATGTTAGTCTTGAAATCTTTACTACCACGCGTTCACTTCTTTTCCATGTGCTGTCCAGCTATTTTCGAGAGTTTTACGTCATTCTAAATAAGAGCTAAGTCTGTTTTCGTAACCAATTGACTACATGTTCTTACTTTACCTCGTATTTCAAACACTAACTACGAGTTCGCGCGTATGTTAGGCTTAGATTCAAACGCTTGCAGACAGCATCATTTTTGTCTTTTCTCCTTTCCTACCCCGTCTGAACGAATAGGCCTTTCGCGTCCCCATGTTATAATTAGTTTTTTTTCTTTTTCCACTGACACTAGAAAACGATAGTACGATCTACCAAATCAACGCGCTTGTGGCGTAGGCGAAAAAGCCGCAGCTTAACTTAACTATATTTTATCCGAACAATATATTTTAACATTTATCTTTATAAATGAAGGATTTTAGCGCTGTATCAATGTATTCCATCACAGGCATCCATTCTCGACAACTTCTCCTTCGTCAAGATCATATGCATGAATTGACAACGTGGAATCTTGATTGTGGAGCAATTTAGTCTTGGAGACAGGGCTCTTTTAGTTTGAGGAAAAACTTGTTAATGTTCAGAGTTTGACTTTTGGCTTCGACGTTTTTGATGTGCTTCTGTGTGCTTTTATGTGTCAATAAAGCTGTTTTGTTGACATTAGTTAATGTACAGGAACACCGTACAAATCGCAGCATAGCGATTGCCAGAGTCCGGCTTTATCCAGTCCTTCAGTTCGCTGTATGTTAGCCATTCCTCACAAAAAGCCTGCTGATACCATGGCTTCACTTTTTTATGGGGGGGGGGGGCGTGTGTGTCGTCATGCTGCTACAACTACTTAGCGTACCTTCATCATTACTCATTTTATAATCTTAACTTTTATAATTTTTTTGACCCAAAAAAACAACATGCTGTTTATCTGCTTAAGTCTAAAATTTAAAAAGAATACTTTAAAACACATCGCAAAAATGACTGAGTATTGTAGATGACAGCCATTAACAGAATAACAGGAAGTAGATAGCTGATGTAAACGAGTGCAAAATACAACGTCATTGATGTGGTTAAAAACAAGAATTAAATTTAAGTGGAATAAAAAATATATAGCACATAATTTTTTACATTTAATAGGAGGGTTTGGTTTTCTTCCATTCACAGAAATGGAAATACAGTAGAACTCCATTTATCCGAACCCCAATTATCCGAACACTTTTTCGAGAAAAAAAAAAATCAGGCGCCACCAGTCATGTTAGACTTTATTTTTGAATCTTTTGATGCTGCAAGCTTCAAATGTGTGCGAACAATTTGTAGAGGATGGAATGGGCTAATGGTCAGTCGCTTACGTACAGGAAGTCAGTCAGATCATAAAGTCAGTTAATATCTGGTTTACCAATCTAGTGTACGTATGCGTTCTAGGCAGAACACTGGCTAAACAGACAGTTCAACTTAAAATAATTGTGTCTGCTACTACAGCAGAATAATTTTGGTGTGCAAGTATTTCTCTGTGCGATATGGAATCTTCCAGAAGGCCTAAAGCATACAAAAGGAACCGCAATGTTTTGTCAATTGAAACGAAAACAGAAATTATCAAGAGACTAGGAAAAGGTGAAACTGTGTCTTCACTTGCGAGGATTTCCAATGTTGGGAAAGCTACCGTCTCTGACATCAAAAGTAACAAGGATAAAATTATGAGTTTTGCACCGAAATTGGATAGTGAAAATGGGTCGAAGAAACGTAAACCATGAGACATGCGAAAGATTTGAAATTGGAAGAGGCTTTGTATATATGGTTTGTGCAAAGAAGAAGCAAAGGGGAAACTATCTCTGGTTCTCTATTGTGTGAAAAGGCACTTCAGTTCAACAATCAACTTGACTGTCCTCCTGACTTTAAGGCTAGCCAGGGATGGTTAAGAAACTTTAAATCTCGTCATGGCATACGAGAATTGGAGATGCAACTGCCGCTGAAAATTTTAAAGAAACATTCTTGGCTTTTTTGGAAGAAGAAGATTATTCACTCGATGTGTATAATGCCGATGAGACTGGCTTATGCTGGAAATCATTGCCTCAAAAATCACTTGCATCTCAGCGCGAAGCAGCTTCCCCTGTGTTTAAAAAGTGCAAAGAGAGAGTAACAATTTTGGTAGCCGCGAATGCCAGTGGAAGTCATCGTTTACCGGTGCTAATGATCGGTAAAGCCAAAAAACCACGTTGTTTAAAGAATGTGACATGTCTCCCATTGTGCTACAAAGCACAGAAGAGTGCTTGGATGAATAGTGAAATATTTCTTGATTGGTATACAAATCAGTTCATCCCAAATGTGAAGAGGTTGAGAGAACAAGAAAAGAAAACTGGAAAAGTAATTCTTCTACTGGACAATGCACCATCTCATCCAGAGACGGATACATTGAATGCAGTTGATGCAAATTTTAAAGTAATTTTTCTGCCTCCCAATGTAACAGCACTGATTCAACCAATGGATCAGGGTGTTATAGCAAAGCTTAAAACGATGTACAAGAAGGAAGTCATGCGTCGTTTATTGTTGGCTGAAGATGAAGAAAGTGTGGTGGCGTTTTCCAAAAAGCTTAATCTCAAAGACTGCTGATATATGTTAGCTGATGCTTGGACCACCCTGTCACAAGATAATCTCAACAAGGCTTGGAATAGATTGCTTGGGAAAAAAGGAGGAAATGAAACTACTGTAGTGGACACAAATGATGATTGTATAAATGAAGTTGTGGAACTGTTTCAAGCAATGCCCGGATTTTCGGCCTGTGACAAAGATGATGCACACATGTGGCTAGAAGATGATAATGATTCTGGTTTTCAGTTTTTGAATGACGAAGAAATTTTGTCTTTTGTGCAAGAAGAAAACCAAATACATGTAGTGACCGATGATGAAGACTCCTCAGAAGTACATGATGTACTTGTAGATTATGAAGAAAACCCAAAACGTCGACCAAGTCCTGAAGAGGCCTTTATAGCACTAGAAACAGCGATGGCTTGGTACGAGCAAGAAGATGACAGCTGTCCTATACAGCTTCTGCTGTTGAAGAGAATGCGGGACTTAGCAGCCAAAAGGAGACTATCCAGTTTGGTGCAAAAGAGGATTCCTCATTAATTTAAATAGTGGGTTACATCTGTGCAAGTACATGTATACGTAAGTTGCGCCTGGTTTTGAATCGTTTGTAATGTTATTTTGAAAACATTTCTCTTTCTTAAAAAAAAATAATTAATACAAGTAGTACATGCACTGCAAAATGTAATGAAAGATTTTGGTGATACAGTGATCTAATACAGTGTGGGTATTATTATTACAGTACAAGTAAATATGTTTTATAGTGTAATTTCCTTGTGATGGTTAATTATTTTTAGAAATATGTGTACATGTACTCGATACATTATGTAATCCAATTATCCGAACATTTGATTATCCGAACGATGCTCGGTCCCATGGGGTTCGGATAAATGGAGTTCTACTGTACGAGGAGAACAGAGTGAAGAGGAAAGAGATGGGGATGCACCCGACAGATATACACGAGCGGCTGAGAAAAAAAAAATTAGAAAACGGTTCTTTAGGAAATACAGTATAATGTATAATGCTAAGTGCATAGAATATACGTTGTAAATGCCAATAGTCAAATATACCTAGATTAATGCAGATTTGGAGAGAAAAAAATACCCAGACGGAAGCCCAAAAAAAAACCCAGATCTAGTAAAAAAAATACCCAGCTGTGGCAACACTGTTCATTAGGAGCTGCAGGTTTCCTGCCAGGTTGGCCACCTGTAAATGTGTTATTTAAATTAGCAGATGATCGCATTCTGGTATACAAAGATAAGTATAAAAAGATTAATTAAAATGTGATAGCTATAATAATACGTTGCTTAAGTATTATGCGGTCACTTGGACGATGTGCAAGAAACAATATTTAAAATAGTTACATTTTGAGAAAATAAGTGCCTCTTCATTTGATATCCGTTTCCGGTAATCATCCTACATTGTTTATACAGCTGTGATGGGTACGTTATGATATATTTCTTCCACTTTTAAATCGTTTGCAATCGCTATTATTTGTGACTGTTAATAACTAAGTAATGACCAAACATTATACTGAACGTTCACAATGTAGCATATCTTGCATAGTTTTAAGCGTAAATATTTTCCATACAAAAGTCTAACTCACGCTACCGGAGAAGAAAACTGAAGTTTGCTTAACAGCACAACATTGCATGATGCATTTTTCATAGGCCTACTGTAAACTAAAACGGGCTTGTAACGTTGATTGTTATGCAGAGCGACCTGTGTTAAAAAAATTGAAATTTGAAAAAGACATCAGACAATCTCTGAAGAACCGAGTAACTGGACTGCAACCAGGCAAAAAGGAAGACAGCTAATAGGATAGCATGGTCCTCTCTGGCAAAAACTCTAGCCTACACTCTTAAGGTAGAAGAGGAGAGACTAAGTGAATTTGCCACCCCATCCCCATCTCCCCCCAAAAAAAAAAAACCTCACAGGTTTTGATAAATTCAGGAGGATTTGTGAAAAAAAAGCCAATGATGTTTAGGCCTATGGTGACATAACTTGTTCAAAGTGAACTGAACATTACACGAAAAGTATGCTCTGAATTCATATAGGCTAGGGCCTAGTATGATTGGGGCGAAATGAAAAGTGGGCCTTCTGCTCCATATGGCCTTAAAACAGATTTCAGAGATGCAGCAAAAACCCAATTGAAATGAACAGTTGGGTGCGTTCTTCTATGTCATCCTAGTAAGTTGCCAACATGGTTAGGTTTAGGATTTCTAATCCTTACTCCATATTACTGTCTCTGAATTCGTCTTTTTTAAGGCTGTATCAAATACAAGGCCCTCTGTTCTTCGTTTCCACCTCCTAACCATAGCAACATGAGCTACTTATTTGGGTGAGATTGAAGAACACATCCCCTTGTTCTTATTTCAACCTTATGATAGATAGACAGTAATCTTTACCTTTAGTGCCGTCGAGTATTATAATATGTGTATTTTCGTACCATTTAGAGTTATGGTTAACCCTAACCCCACCCCTAACCCTAACTCAGTACACATTATACATACTCGATGGCACTAAAGGTAGGCCTAAAGATTACCTAGATAGCCTACTACATAAATTGTTAAAGATGTGAGCTTGCTAATACAGTGACTTTCAAGCTGCTCTGACTGCCTGGCATTTCAGATCTGTAGGCATACATCACAAACCTGTAAGCATAGGTATGGTGAAATGATTTTTTTCTAAATCACAGGAGAGGAAGATTGTTGTTTAACTAGGGCTACTGAGCTTTTCGCCCTTTTGCAGCCAATATCATGTTGGTATTATCTAGCCTACACTGTAGATCTAGGCTTTTCTACCATTTCTGAATTAAAGTCCTGAGCTCCAGTTTCTCCAGCCTAGCTTGCATTTAAAGGATCGTCACATCCTAAGCTAGGAGTAAGAAGCGTATGGCATACTGTGCATTCCCAAGGAATTGTCACGTCCTGCACAGAGCCACTTCTCAGCTCCTCCTGTCTATCACTTGGTCCAAAATGAGATCCTCCTGCATGCAGTCAACCAGGTCAAAGCCAAAGAATTACACCTGGGGCTCAAGTGACTTATCCAAGCTTAGTGTGCAATGGGTTCTCAACAAGTTTCACCACAGGAGGAATCCCTGGAAGTTTGCGGATGATTTCAAGAGTCAATGAAGGTGTAATTAGCCTCACTGACAGAGGTTCACTTCTACATATGTATATTGTAGCATTGTGCATAGCTGGTGGTCATATAAGGAAGACTCCAGATACGCCTCCATGCCTTGAGAGGAAGATTAAACAACAAAAAACTCATGGAAAAGAAAGCTGCTGATGTCTCCATTAGAGACAGGCTTAGAAGCAATGAAAAACAGGGTTGAAATAAAAAATAGTGGGATATATGTTCAGTGTCATCCAAATTAGTTGCCCACGCTATCAAGTTTAGGAATATGCTTATAGGTTTAAGATTCTTAACCCGTGCCCCTTATTACAGCATCTCTGAATAATTTTTTAAGGCCGTTTTGAACACACACACACCCCACTCTTCATTCCAGCCCAAAACTAAGTTTTAGTTATAGGCCTATTGTTGTAAATGGCAGAACCATCATTTGATACCTTTTTTTTTTGAGTTAACTCTTTACAGGAGCAGTAATTTGTGTGCTTTAATACAGCTTCTCAGTATGCACATAAAGAATAGGCTATGTATCAGTTGACCTAGCATCATGCAGAGTGAAGCGATTCTCTCCAAAACTCCATTTTTTGGTGTATGCCTACATTATAATTAACTGATTCCATACGTAATTATTTTCAGCTCTGGACGGAATTATTTTTAAGCCCCAAAAATTTACACATACATAATTTACGTTTACTGACAATGTGTGTCTAATCATGAGTTAAGTATAACATATTATATATCAAATTAAAGTACATTGGATGAACAATATAAATCCATATGCCTTTCTAGCTAATTTTATGTTATGTTTATGTTATAACAGATAACATGTACACGGAAAAAAGATAACTTGAAATTTTGAACAAAAATTTTCGACTTACGTAAGGCTTGTAACATAAATTGTTATCACAATACAGTTTCACTGCTCTCTTTGTGCAGGTAATCCATTTAGAAACACAGAAAAAGTAAGAAAGTTATGGTTGATCACACAGTTTGTTCACTGTTCACATATTAGTAACATATCCTGTGTGTTTTTCGGCCATTATGGCGATACGACAAAACACGATTAAAGATGAAGAAAAATGTGAAAAAATCCGTTCAAACGCAAATAAAAGACGTTGAAGCTTGTTGAAATTTGCCCAGTTTTGTGTTTACTTCCGTTCGAGATAAATTCCGGGCAGTATAAAATATCAGAATAGAAAGAAACAATGAAATAAATCAGCGTCTTTTAAAAGATCTTACGTCTACAGCGTTCGGCCTTTGCGTCTATTATTAGATCTTGCGTACGGAATCAGTTAAACGGTGGTGAATTGTTTGTCAGCAGGCCTACAAGCATATAGGTCTGGGTTTCTTAGCTATTTTTATTCCACAGGCCCCTTTGATTGTCCAATGAAGGCTATGGATATCTTATTGGGAAAAAAAAGTAGGACTACATATAAGCTTAATAAAAAAACAACTTTACGTTTTAAATTTTATGTATGTGGACCCCCTAGAATACATTCATGGACCCCCAAGTTGTCCGCATATCACAAGTTAAGAAATCCTAATCTAGATCATCACCCACCAGTTCCCCAAGGAGCATAGGCCGTCAAGCTTATTCTAAGTCTTTCTGTCCTGTGCCATCAGCTCAAGGTCTTTCCATGTCTTTTTCATGTCTGTTTCCAGGTCTCTTCTCCATGTCTTCTTTGATCTGCCTCTATAACCGTGAGGAAAGTAGAGCAAGGACTGTCTTATAAAGATATTAGCAGGTTTCCTCAGCACATGTTATGTCTATCGTCAACACCATCTGCTATCTTTTATTCCCCTGGCACTTGTCTGGATTGTATCATCTAATCCACATTAGGGATGTGGCCATACCATGTCAGTCCTTCCATTCTACAGTGGCAGCATTACTGCATGATCTACTGAAAACAGCTGGGTTTGATTTGAGAGGACAATCAAGAGCTGGACACTTGGTGAAACTGTAGAAAAGGCCATCTTGCTGCCTGCTACAGTGGGCTAGGCAATTCAGGAAAAAAGTTTATAAAAAACAAAGCTGTTATTATTTACAACTGCCTCAAGTGGCAGGGTGGATAAAACCAGGAGTAAAACTCTAATTAGCAGATTGCAATCAGTGTGGAGTTGGTTCACATCCCAATGCTGGCAGGAGAACAAAATTGGAGGATATTTGGTTGCAATTACTCAGTGAGCCACCTGTCCCTTCCCCAAATCCCAAAGGTATAAAGGAAGTAAAAAGGCACTTAACTGCTCTTGTAATGACAGTTTTAGTATTCATTTGTTTTACGTGGTGGAGTTGCCAGCCACTTGCACAACCTCATTGTAGCCACCACTTACAGCATGCCTATTGGAAGCAGTGTCCTCTTGACATAGAGACCCCTGGGAACATAATGGGGCTGTGATTTACCTTTGCTCTGTCAGAATTGATGCCGTTGATTGTGCTGAGAACGCTTTAAAATTATTTTCTACTTATGCAAAGACACCACGTTATAGGCATTAATCAGAATGTGACTGGCATGTCTTTAGATATCATTTGATCCTGTTAAAAGCTGGCCAATACTTGGGGTGTATTTCTCAGGCAAAATCTGCATCAGTATGTCTTTCATTGACAAGTGGCTGGTAGAATAGTCATGAATAAAAGAAAATTATATAGAGGTATCTCAGATTTTGATTTTATTTAATATTGTTTGGTCATTTATGATTTCCCAGGTATCTCATGAGACAAATGGCACAAGCGGCGGGCCACTGGTGGTCGCATGGCGGTTTTGAGAAAGAAGAGAAAGTATGAGCTTGGTCGTCCACCTGCACATACTAAAGTTAGTTTACTGTTTTCTGTTGAATTAAATTTAATAATTTAGTGCTGAAGCATTCCCATAACATTTTTCATAACGTACATTTTAACTTATTAATGCAGTTATATAGCAAAGAATGAACCAGAGTAGGGGCACTGTACGAAGGATGGCCGCCAACTGAGCAAAGTGGAATCAATTTGTTGCTGCCCTACAAGACGCCACCAGTCGTGATGGCCACTGACTGCTTTGGCGGTTATGGATCAAAGAAGAAGATATGCCAAGAACAACGAAGATTAGGACTACTCTTTAATTTTTAAAATCAGTTGATTAAAAAACAAGGCCACTTTTGCGTTAAAAATAAAGGATTACAAAAAATGGATGTTATTAATGTATTTTCTATTTTATTGTGTACCCTTAAAAAACAAAACCAAATTTCAGTGTTCTTAATTCTTTGATTTCATAATAGTTTTTTGCACAATGCCATGATTTGTTAAATTCTGAACATTGGCAGATAACCATCTTAATTTTTATATGAATTTTCCTGCAACCATGCACACATATATCCAAATGAAGAGAAATGTGTAGAGTCATAATTCTGTGTTTTTGTTATTGTTTTAGTGTTTTTATAGCAGAGAGAATGTGAATATACTTAAATCTTGTCAAGTTTTACCACACACAAATGAAATGTACAGTTGGTTATTGAAATGGTCTCTGTTATTAATTCATAATATAGGATTTAATAGTCTTGACCTCAGGTGGAATGATGAAAATAATTGGCCTGAAGTAAAACTGACTGTATTTTTCAGTATGTTTTCCTCTTTGATGGATATGTCAAGTCATAGTTACACTGACCACCTTTGAATGTAGCATAAATGTGCGTTAGACAGGTGTACATATAAAGCTGTTTCTGTTAGTAAATAGGAACGAGTCAGGTATTTGGCGGATGTCATATAATTAATGATCGTGCATTCTGGTAATATCAGCATTTTGGGAAAATTCAGGGGTTGATTTTAGATCAATGTGTAGGCTGTCTGTTTTTGGTGCTTGTCCTGTATACTTCATCATTCCCATCATTGGATAGCTAATTATCAATATCAGACAGATCATCATGTCTGTCAGTGACTAGTGCCTGGGATAATATTAAACAGATCTTCCTGGGGAGAGTAAATGGGGCCATAGATAGCCGAGGGAACAAGCAGGTTTCTGACAAAATAGGGACCCTCTTTAGATAGCCAGAGCTATATTTCGTGTAGTGGTAGAACAACTTGGAATTGAACTCACCAATTTAGATTGGAATTGTGAACCGTGAAGAAGCCTTTGACAGCTTAGACACAGAATCACTTTTGAAACTGATGAGGCATCATGGAATTCATAACCCAGTAAAAAAAACATGAAAGCATAAAATGCAGAATTGTTCATGGACAACAACTTGTAACCCTTTGAGATAAGTAGTAGTGTGCAGCAGGGATGCCTTTTGTCACTATTTCTCTTCTTAATGGCAGTAGATTGTATTATTTAAATGACATCAACCAACAGAAATGGAATTCAGTGGACCGATGGCAACACAGCTCAGCAATAGATTTTACTTATGACCTGGCTCTTTTGTTTTGTAAACATAATCAGATGCAAGACAAAATTAAAATAATTGAAGCATGTAAGACTCAAAATTTACTGTAATTGCATAGCTTTTAAAATAGTGCAAATATGAATGCATTTAATAATAGCCAGCTCATTAATGTGGTAACGATTCATGTGATTCATTAATTATATTTATCAGACTGTAGAAGCAATAATTAAAGTTTGTTCTTTGAGGTTGTTTTGTTTTAGAACAAATTCTTTGTGTATATGAACTCATCTATCGTGCTTGAAATTCCTTAATTGAATTTAAAATATTAAATGTATTATTATTTCAGTTGGGAGCTAAAAGAATACATAATGTTAGGACCATGGGTGGAAACAAAAAGTATCGAGCTTTGCGGTAAGATCATGGTAACTTTTCTTGGGGCATTGAAGGTAATTGTGCACTGAGAAATAGATTTATAATTTGTGTTGTCTCAAATTGTACTGCCATTATTGTTGGGTTGGTATTGTCACATGGAAGCAGTCCATTTGAGTGATAATAGTGCATTAATCTTTAATTTAAAACCATTAATAACATTCAAATTTTAGATAAAATTGTAATTTTTGGCAATAAAGATAGATGTTGGTACTTATTTTCTCATGCAATGGTGTGGATGATGATTGTTATTTGTCCTTCTGTTCCCTTTGAAGCATGGGCCTTCCTGTTGTCTGCTTCTAATTCTCGTGTGCAGATGTTTTTGGAATCTTTCTCTCTCTGGAGTTTCAGAGAAGCATTATGCCTGTCTCGCTGTGTCCTGTCCACCATCACCATGTATTCTTTATCTCTTGTTTTAACATCTTTCACATTCTTTCCCTCACTTTCATATTGGTAGTCTTCTCAGGCCATTTAAAACCATTTATTCTTCTCTAATGACTATCTGACTTATTGGTTGTTATTGTTCTTCTATCAGGTTTGTACAGTTAAAACAAACTTTACATTGATTTAACAGTTATTGAGTATTTTTTATTTCCGTATGTATTAGTTCATAACCCTCCACTCCCAAAGCAGCATAGGCCTTCAACAAACACATGCCAAGTCCTCCTGTCACGTGCCATCATCTCAAGTTCTTTCCACGTTTTCCTCATCATTTTCACCTCTTGTTTCCAGCTCTCTTCTCCATGTGCTTCTTGGTCTACCTCTGCCTCTCTTGCCCTGGGGGTTCCAGAACAAGGACTGTCTTGTAATGCTATCAACAGGTTTCCTCAGTGTGTGTCCTGTCCATCGCCATCGTCTTCTTCTCATCTCTTGTTCCACTGGCACTTGTCTAGTTCTTGTCCTCAGTTCCACGTTGGTAACCTTGTCATACCATTTTAAACCCTCTATTCTATGCAAGCACCCATTTATGAAAGTCTCTAGCTTTTTGGTTGTTGTCTTTGTTGTTCTCCGTGTCTCAGAGCCATACAATAGGACTGACTTCACATTTGAGTTGAAGATTCTTATTTTGGTGTTGGATCCGATTTCTCTTGATCTCCATATATTTCCCAATGCAATGAAAGCTCCTCTTGCTTTTTGTGTTCTTAGTTTGATATCACTGTCTGTCCCTCCAACTTTGTCTATATTGCTGCCAAGATATGTGTACGATTCTACATCTTGTATTGATGTTTCTTCAAGTTCAACCCTGTTAATCATTACCTGCATTTATTCTCATTATTTTTATCTTTTCCCTGTGTATTTTCAGACCCAATTGCTGTGACCTCTCATCGAGTGTTTTCAATTTGTCCTGCATCTGATTGTATGTATTAGTAGTCTTCATAATTTACTATCCCTCATTCTCTGTCCACTGTTGTGTGAACATGGGTGTGTGTTTTTTTATATTTCATTTTAAGGTTTAGAAAAGGGTGTCCTGAATTGTATTTTAGATGTTTACAAGTTTTAAACAAATGTCAACAGGAAAATGTATTTCAATTTTGTTACATTTTGCTGAATTGTGGAAAGATGGGAATGCTTTGCTTGTTTATTTTTTTCAACCATAATTGAAGGAACATTGCTATTTTATCTTTAACAAATGCTTTGCTTGTCCTCATTTAGCAGTAACACGGAAGACCCATATTATCGATGTAGTGTACAATGCCTCAAACAATGAGTATGTACGTACAAAGACGCTGGTGAAAAGGCTCCATTATTCAGATTGACTCTACCCCCCTACAGGCAGTGGTATGAGGCTCACTATGCAACACCCCTGGGTCGCAAAAAGGTGTCAAATTGGTTAGTATTTGCATTGGTAAACCCATACATTTCACAGTGAGCATTTGTTAAAAATTTTATAGAAGTGTATAATTTTTTAACAGCTGACCTTGTATTACATTTCATTCTCAGTTTATTTTAAGTGGAAACTTACTCCATTTCTATTGTGTGAAGTAAATGTAATTACTGTACCATCACCTTAATGGTTAACCAGATTTAATAAGTATTGCCATTTTGGTATGCTTTATGATTCGCAGTGACCAATTTCAGTGTGAAAGTATTTTGCATGTATACCTGTTTGATTTATTTTTGTTTGTCCTCACTTTGGCAAGTCAGAAGAAGATGAAGCAGTGTTGAATAAGGTGCGCTCCAAGAAGACACAAAAGAAGTACGAAGAGAGAAAGAAACATGCCAAGGTGGAACCTACGTTGGATGAGCAGTTCGCAGCGAGCAGAGTTCTTGGTGAGTAGTTAGGAAGGAATTAGTGGAAATGTGCAGAGTAAATGTATTGTTCAAAATGTCCACATTTGCATCATTTGTGGTTTCTTCTAGCTAGATTTGTAGCTTAATGGCTTAGGTGATTTTTGAGAAGAGCACTTGCGTTTGTAATTTCTGAAACTTCAAATAGAGTAGGTTACATTTGTCATAAATGATCTTTAGATGCATTTGATGTGCAGTTGGAAACACAGACCAGTGTAGAAAACTCAGTGTGTGATCAAACCCAATTTAAAAGGAGGGTAGAACATGTTACCAAAAACAGGAGAGCTAGGAAAGACCTGATGGAAGTTATGTGTCACACCGGTTGTTGAAATGGATATTAAAATGGAAAGAGGGTAAAATATGATCTGAGTTGAGGTCTTTGACATACCAAACTCTCTTCTTTTGTCCATTCCACCCCCCTTGTTGCCACCAATTTATCCCTCGAGTTGTGTTTCTAGCAGGCATTTATTTCTTGCATGGGTTACTTCATTCATGTACTTTGTAAATTTAGTGAGGTATTTGACACTGTGGGCAAAATCAGTTTAAAGTAAAGAAATTTGCTATCAGAATGAGCTTTTGCTGTAGGTTAATTACACTGTTTTATATGATTAATATAAAGTCTATTTATTTAACTTTATCACATCCTCTTCCAATTATAAAAATGTGAATATATAACTTCTAAAATCTAAATATTACCTTCATGATACAATTGCATAATGATCATCAGTTCTTCAGCGTCAATTTCTCTTTTATTAGAAATATTTCATGTATTAACAGCTTTTCAAAGTTTAGGATTTTAAAAAAAATTCTTTACAAAATATAAGTTTTTGTGTTTAAAAAAAAAATGGAGTGAAAAAGACATATCATGGTATGTGCCTTGGATCCCGTTACACATCTATTGAGGCATATTGGGATTATGGTGTTAGTTAAAGTAATGTCCTCCCGTTAGTTTGCTTCAGTGACTTCAGCAACTAACACAGATATACAATGACCATGTCCCGCGAATGTTTCTATCGTAAGTGTGCAAACAGCACTGAATCGTCCCTGTATTTGTTCGGCAGTGTTCCCTCACAAGGGATAAACGAATCACTAACATCATAAGTAGGCACCAACGGTTCAAAAGTAATGAGGTGCAAGGCCAATGCTGGTACGTTATAAACACAACAGACTTTTATTGATTTTCAAGATCAATGTGCAGAGATGAACCGTCACTAGGTTAGGTCGTTCTGTCCATTATTAACAAGCAATACTAACATAGTACTCTACTACTTGACAGTAGTACGCCTTCTGGTTTTCTTCCCAATAAATCATTATATATATATATATATGTACTGAATATATTATTGCCTTTGTCACGTAGCTCCTTTCAGATTCAGTTACCTTCATTAGCATGTCTTCTCCAAACTAGTACACACTTCAGTGACGATATAAGGTTGTAAAAGACTCCGATTTACGGTGTATTAACCTGTAATTCCACAAAGGTGCAGGCACCAATATAAGTTCATCAATCAAGACTCCTGTCTTGTATCATCTTTACTTCCGAAGATAAAAAGCCAATATATCAAATTGGGTGTCAGATAAAAAAACAAAGGCATCTGTCCTGCAGGCCAACTTATTTTCCACTTCATCTCAAAACAACACACAACACTCCTACGTCATCTTCCAATCTTCTTCTTCTTCCTCGTTCGTCCTGAAAAGAACGTTGGTTGCGTTGTGTCTGTTTACACGGGAGCTGCGATATCTGCGCCTTTCGCAACAAATGTTGTAAAAACCCATATGCAACAGTGTTAGGCCCATATTTTCTTGGGATACTGGGGATGATCTAGTCAGCATCACGCTGGCCGCCTTAACCTTCAGGTACCCTATTCATGAGGCTGGGTCGACCCCGGAGCCGTTTGCGGTCTAAAAAATCCCACCTCAACTGGGGATCAAACCATGGACTAGGAAGCCAGTGCACTAACCACTGTGCTACCCAGACTCTTTATGTGCCTTGATGGCACAGAAATTTCAGTGTTTTTGAAAATTATGGTTAGATGTATGCAGTAACCACAGTCATGTTTTCTCCAGTAAACCAAGGACAGATTAACAGTGCTATAAGTCTTTCTGTTTCACATTTTTCATAATGTGTTTGTTTTTTCTGCTGTTACTTTTAAATTTTTCTTTGACCCATATGTACAGATGTAAAGGAGTCGCACTGTAGGATTTTAAAATTCTTTACGTTAATTATTTTGATATGAGGTGGAATGATGAAAATAATTACCCTGAAGGAAAACTGACTGTATTTTGCAGTATGTCTTCCTCATTGAAGGATTTTCTAGTCATAGTTACACTGACCACCTCTAGTTAATTTAGCGTATAATTTGCTGTACACAATTAGATGTGCCCATAAAGCTGTATCTGTTTGTAAATAGGAACATTTCAGTCATTTGATGGATGTCTTATAATTGGTTATTATAAATTATTATTTTATTCCAATGCTGTCAAACATAGGAAAATTAAGTGGTATTCTTGAGAAGTTTGATTTTTAGATATCCTGTGTTTATTATCCTTGCCCTGTATGCTTCATTGCTGTGTTAGTTCATGTCTTTCTTCCTTTTTTCTTCATTCTACCTGATGGTCTGTTTTATGAAGCTAGTTGGTCACACAAATTGCTGCTTACATGTTCTAGCCATTTTATTTGTAAAGTGTTTGTATACCAGTCACGTCTGGTTTAGGTTTCAACAATTTAAAAAAGACTGCAACCTGAACATGTCATCTTAAAACAAGTAATTCAAATCAGCCATCCAAGTTGGAGTGGGTCACAGTGTCAAGGATGATAATGCTACAGTTTAGAGAATATAACTGTTTTATAGTAATTTTTATTTCCTCTGAATTCTTTCCATTTCTGTTAAATTCTATATAAAAAACATGTTTATCTTTTATGAGTTCAAGAGCCAGGAGGCATTGTTCTAATGAGACATTTATAGATGGATACGTTGCTTGAACGTAAGGGAGAAAAATGAGTAGAAATCGTAAGGTGTGACTTTAGATGACTTTGTTGGACTGTCAGTCTGATGAGTTATGAGCTGGAGTCATCTGTGATGAAAAAAGGGTGAAGTGTACCTTTGATTATCACTGCTTGTGGACAGGGCATTAATCTTTGAAGTTCATGTGGGCATTTCACTTTCCTCAGCTTGTTTCACTATTGCCTCAAGGGTCATGGAAAGATGTGTGATGTTTTGGGCACTTGTGGCTTGAGTGATGGTTGAGAATGCAAAGAAAGAAAATTTTAAACAAAATAGTCCCGATAAGCGAAAGACACTTGGGCCATCTAAAATACTTCGACTTATCCTAAATTCTGCTTATCATGATTTTCTACCAAAGAAGACTTATGGCAGGGACCTGCAAAATTGCTTCGACTTAACCGAAATTCGGCTTAAGCGATTACCACCTATCCGGACTGCATTGTATCTTGGTTGAGACTCTAATGATATTTCTTATGTTGCATCACTCAGTATTGTTACTGTTTCTTTTCAGGTGTCAGCTTTTGCTGTTTGTAAACTTGAAAATGTGTGCTTCATTGTCCACATGTGTTGCTTCTATAGCAGAGGGTTAATCAGATTTTATAAATCTTAAAAAATTGCAGTTATGGTTATTGAAATGGTCTGTTATTAAAACGTACTTCATGATTCTTCAATTGGTAAAGTTAATAAGGTTGACCTCAGGTGGGATGATGATTATGATTGCCTTAAGAAAAACAACTGTATTTTTCAGTATGTTTTCCTCATTGAAGGATATTTCAAGTCATAGTTACACTGACCACTACTGACATATTAAATATACCTTAGACATTGAGATGTGTCCATATATTTGTATCTGTCCAATTCAGGTAATTGATGGTCAAAGTATATTTGGCAATCCTTCATTGTACATGAACATTTTTGACATCTTCACGAAAAGTCATTGTCTCCATCTTTTGTTGTATGCTCGCTGCAGATAGATGAATATGGCTATGGTGTGCCTTCCCTCTAGGCATGCATCTAGGATATTGGGCACACAAAGAAAAAGTTGATCTTATGTGCTGCAATATTTTCTTACGCCTACCTGGCTATATTTGATGACTTTATAGCCTCCCAACCACTAGTAGTTCATTAACCATTCATTTAGCAATATTTCCAATTGATGGGGTCAGTAGGACCGATTTGTAGTTCCTCGTTTCTTCAGCATTCTTGTTTTTCTGCAGAATTGACTTGATATTTGTAGTCAGTGCTGTTGGAAAAGTACTTCTTTTGCCTATGTTCTCATAATGAAGTTTAGGAGTATTGGCATTTGGACCAAAGTTTAATATTTCATTACTAATATTGTCTGGTCCTGCAGATAACTATTTTTCGACTCAGGACAGGGCATAACAAACTGAATAAACACATGCACAAGCTACGATTGTCTGCTTCACCACTGTGCACATGTGGATTAAACGAACAAACTGCTGAGCATGTTCTACAGGACTGTCCTCTGTATGACCAGTTAAGAAAGATATACTGGCCCAATGACTCAACACTAAACTCAAAGCTATATGGAGTTAAAGAGGAACTTCAAACAACAGTCGAATTCATCATGAGAACTCGTCTGACGGTGTAAACATCAAAGATGCGATCGCAAGAAGAAGAGAAGAAGAAGTCTGGTCCTGGTGTGTTCTCAGTGTGTTTAGTTTTCGTAGTGTGCTGTTCATTTCCTGGATCAATTTCAGTGAAGTGCTTACTTTGGTAGCACTTTAAAGTTTTTGATTGTTTTGTCTAGTTGTTTGATGTGCTTTTTGCTGACTTTGGTGTAGTATATGTAAACATTTGTCTTTTGTTCTTGTTGTTTTACCAAGATTTTTTCTGAAAGGTGTTGGATGGTTCTGTCCTTTTCCATCAAGTTAGTTGAGTGTCCACACTTTGTAACTTGTAACCTACAAGGGGATTGACATAAGTCTTGGGCCTGACCATAAAGGAGTCACAGGAGGAAGATGAAACTTGGCACATTTAAAGTTCATCATATTGGCACTGAATTTGTGAAGTACGCATTTGTTTCTTCAATGGGTTTTCCTGCTACGGTGCACGGCGCAATGTACCCTATTGACCGGATCTGCTGCTCCAAAGATTTGACAAAACAATGGAAAAGAAGGAGGCCAGAGCTGTGATAAAATTTCTGATGTTTCAGGGGAAAAAATCTACAGAAATACACAGGGAGATGGAACCAGTGTTTCGTGATTCTTGTCCTTCATATACTTCGGTAAAAAACTGGTGTCAACAGTTTAAGTGCGGCCGCTCAAATGTTGCTGATCTGCCAAGATCTGGTAGACCAGCCTCAGAGTGCAACGATGAAAATGCAACAAGAGTGAAGAAAATCATTGACCAGGATCGAAAAATGACAATTGTGGAGATAGCTAGTAGAGTAAAACTAAATGAAAGAACAGTTTATAGAATTTTACACAACAGACTAAACATGAGAAAAGTGTGTGCACGCTGGGTTCTGCGACTGTTGACACGTGAACAGAAGCAAACGAGGGTAAATTGCTGTCAACAGTTGCTCAAAAAGTGTCAGTCAAAAAATTTTTTGGAGACCATTGTGACAGTAGATGAGACTTGGGTACACCATTATGACCCCGAATCCAAAATTGCTAGCATGCAATGGAAAACCCTGTGCTCCCCAACACCTGTCAAGCCGAGGGCGCAGAAATCTGCAGGAAAAGTGATGCTGACTGTTTTTTGGGACGGCAAAGGTGTCCTTTTGAAAGATTATCTGCCTCGTGGCAACACAGTTAATGGACAGTACTATGCAGATCTTCTCACAAAACTAAGAAAGGTTGTGACCAGGAAACGAGGGATAACGCGCACTCAAAATCTTCCTTTGCTTCAAGACAACGTGCCCTCTCACAAAGCACAGCTTGTGCAGCTAGCAGCCAACGATTTGAATATTGAAATTCTTCCACACCCACCATATTCTCCAGATTTGGCTCCATCAGACTTTTTTCTATTCCCAAATCTTAAAAACAGCTAAAAGGAAATCATTTTGACAGCGATGAAGAGGTTATACTGGCATGTGATGACTGGTTTAGTTTGAAAAATAGGGTGTTCTACTCCCAAGGTCTTTTCAAGGTCAAGCAGAGATGGCAGAAGTGTGTCAATTCAGACGGTGGCTATATTGAAAAGGAATAAACACTATACAAAATTTCAGCTCTCTGTGACATGTCCTTCATGGTCAGGTCCCTTGTACATTCAAGTCCAAGTTTTCACAAATTTTTTTCCATGCTTCCTTTCTTTGCTTGTGTTATGTTTTATCTTTGCTGTACTGGGTTTGTTCACTGTACTGGGTTCTTTTTCCATCCATTTTCTATCTTAGCTTTTTAGCATTATTTTCAAGATCCGGAGCCCAGGACAGTCTGAAAAAATGTTGCTGGCTGCCAAATATTTTGTTAGCTGTTTCCAGGAAAGTCCCTTCGTATATTGTTGTATTTAAATATATTCTCTATTGCGTCTGGTACATTAATGCTACGAATCTGTTAACCGAAAGTGTTGCATATGTTGTCCAGTTAGCCTTTTCTGTAGACTAGTAAGTCTTTCTCATTTGTTGAAGTTAAGGGTATTTCTGTTAATGACATATCTTATGATTTGTTCAGAGTTGTGTTCCATATTCCACTGGAAAGTAGTCAAACTGGAGGATTTTAAAATTCTAATAAGAGTTAGTAATGGTGGAATGATGATCACAGTTAGCCTTAAGGAAAGCATTGACTGTATTTTTCAGTATGTTTTCCTCATTGAAGGATATTTCAAGTCATAGTTACACTGACCACCTTTTGATTTAGCATAAATGTGCTTTAGACAGTTAGGTGTGCCCATAAAGCTGTAAAACTGATAAATAGGAATGATTCAGTTGACAGATGTAGTATATAATTAATGATCAGTTATAGTACATAATTAATGATCAGATGTACAAAATTAATGATCGTACATTATTTTCTTTCTACTGATGCTGTCGAGCACTCTAAAGCTAAGTGGTATTGAGCAGTTTAATTTTAGATTTCTTGTGTTTGTCCTGTGTACGTCAACTTTCTCTTCCTTCAATTTTTTTCATTCATAATTTCTTTATTTTTGGTGTATTCTGTTCTATTTTGTGGTGCTAATTGATTACACATATGGTGGCCACCTGTCTAGGCTATTTAATTTTTAATTTGTTTGTATACCAGCCTGGTTTAGGTTTCAAGAACTTAAAAAATGCAATGTTTCTTCTTTGGAATCCTCGTATGTTGTTACTTTTTATTTTTTAAATGTCATCTCTTGCAGATTGTGTTCTTCATGTTTTGCTTTTAAAGCAGAGGGTTGTTATGAATATACTTAATCTTGTCATGTTAAGTTTTACTCCTCCTTCCCCCTCCTAGGAAACATAAACATATAGTTGTGATTGTTGGATTGGTCTCTGTTATTAATTCATACAGTTGGATTAAATAATCTTGACCTCAGGTGGAATGATGAAAATAATTGGCCTTAAGGAAAACTGACTGTATTTTTCAGTATGTTTCCTCATTAAAGGATATGTCAAGTCATAGTTACACTGACCACCTTTGATGGATTTAGCGCTACTGTTCTTTACACATACCAACGGGCTGATCACCCGTTTGCCAGTCACTTCGATTACGGAAACAACAGCAAATGGATTGATTTGCCGTTGCCCTAAAGACGCCAATAGGTGTGATGGGAAACAATGGCAAAGAAAACCTATCTGCTGTTGCCCTAAGACGCCACTAGGCGTAATGGCCACTGACTGCTTTGACGGTCGGTGGCTAAGGACGGAAGAAGAAGAAGTTCTTTACACATATTAGATATAGCTTGTAAGCTGAAGCTGTTAGTAAATAAGAATACTTCATTTATTTGATGGATGTTGTATTAATTAATGGTCATATATTATTATTCTGTCTTCTCATGCTGTCATGTGTTGTGGTAATACACAGTGGCATTCTTGAGCAGTTTGGTTTTAGATTTCATTGCTTATTGTGCTTGCCCTGTATACTTCATTGTTCAGTGAATTCATTTCTGTTCTTTTTGTTTCTTCTGTTCTTTACTGTACTTTGTTCTGTTTTAAGAAAGTAGTTGGTCACCCAGAATACTGCTTACATGTCTGCGTCATTGTATTTAATAAGCGTTTGTCACTATTTTATTGGTAGCATTCATTTTATTTACATGCCTTAGTGATTTTAGTTTGTGGTATCGTGCTGTAATTTCCATGCGCTATCTATCCACAGCCAAGATCTCCTCTTGCCCGGGAAAGTGTGGCAGAGTGGATGGATACATCCTTGAAGGCAAGGAGTTAGAGTTCTATTCCAAAAAATTGAAGTCCAAGAAGGCAAAATAATATTTAAAAAAAATAAAAGGTTCATGTAAATATTTTGTGTGGTCTTTCTTGCTTGTGTGATTCATTACTGTGAAATTGTATGGTTTTATCCTTATGTAAGGTTGTCGTAAAATTAACAGTGATACAACGTTAAAATACCTCCAAAGATAACATGTAAGGATAAAAACATAATGCGTAAGCTGCTGATAGTACATGATCGCCCTGACCGCGGGTCACTACCCTCCATAAAAATTGACTTGCTAGACGGGAAGTCAAAACGGTTACCATTTGAACGGGATGAGAACGGCGGATCAAAAAGGAAAAAATATGACTGAAAAATTGCGTGAGACTAGCAAGGCTAAGGAGTCGCAATTGGGGGTGGGGGGGGGGGGGGAGGAAAAAATTCACGTCCCCAAATTGACACGAGGTACGGAAAGGGACGCTTATGCGATACCAAGCCTTTTATTTGAATGCAGCGGCAAAAGCATTACAACGCAGATGCTTGAAATATTACAAAATTAAAAAAGTAACTTTTTCTTAATACTAATGTTAGGAATATAAAAATTAGCTGGCCGGATGGCCCATTTTGAGCAGTGAAATAATATGCTTTTATTTATACAGACGGTTAGATAATAATGAAGACATTGACAAAAGACTGTGTTGTTCACATCAGCAACAGACTGCATTGAATCAAACATGTCACTAATTTGCACAAAAATCGCGACCTTGAAGACTCAAGTGTCCAAATCTAGTTAGAATGAAAGAGAAGGGGAATTGGTGGAAGCTGTGGCTAAAAATAACTTTAAAGACAAAATTTGTAGAGGGGACGGATAGGTTGGTTCAAAAACCAAGTACGTTTTGTGAAAACGCAAGTAGAGACGGACGGACTAACAGATAAAAATCCATACTTGACTGAAGCATGACTGAAATGACTTTAGTGTAGGAAATTTGAATTGAAAAACACAAGGCATTGATTGGCCACAGACAATCATATTATCAGCGCTCAGACGCGCTTTTTTTGCCATTCCTCAATAGTTGTCCAGTGATAGACACAGTAAAGTTTAAGTGTGGTGATTTCCAATGAAGTAAATAGAAATAAGTTCAGGGACGCCATACTATAGCCAGCAGCTCAGCTGAGTTTTGCTAGCATTTCTGTGTTCTTTATTCATAATCTGGTAAGATTGAAATTATTTCTTTGTATATTTAATATTGTTTAAATGTTTTGAGTGATTTGATACTGCCATATCGAAATCTAGCCTTACAACAAATAAGGATTTGCTCTAGACCCCCCGCCCTAGTTCAGGGTCTAGGGACAAACAATATATATAAACTCCAGCAAGGATTAGGAAGGACAGATCAAGTGTTGAGATCAGTGGAACATATCACCTATCCTATCCTATGGCAAGAAGCTAATAAACATATTTCGGAATATGTAGTCTGGGAGAACTTATCCTATGTGAAACCAACTTGGTAAGCTGTGTTGTATGGTCAGAGAGATCTGACCCTGTCTAAGTGGTGTTATTGTAAATTGTTTCGTGTAGAAGTGGCTCCTTAGGTAAGGTTCTGAACCTAAACCAATACTTTATTTCAGAGCTGTGAGTTTTTTATGTTGACACCAAAAGGTGGTGTCAAATGCTGGGTAAATAATTGTCAGTGAGGACCCGTGCAGTGTCGCATCTCGGCAGAACAGCCTTGTATTGCCCCCAAGCCCGGAGAGGTGGGGCCACCCGATATATTGCCCCCAAGCACGGAGAGGTGGGGCCACCAGATTCCAGCACCAGAACTACTCTTTCAAAGTTACGTAAGCAGGCTGGTCTGCTGGATTTACACCAACTTCATAGACATAGCACCCAAAGTCAATTACTACTAAAACATCCCATTTCCTTCCATCATTAATGGACTATGTTTGGTAGGCTTAGACAGGGAGGGATGAAGCCACCCCAACAGCACATCTATTCATCGTTCTCCCAGGAAAAATAAAATTATGAACTATAGAAATACTAACTAATCGTGAAAATTGTATACGTACACACCTTTTATTTATCATGCCATTTATTCATGCCATTCACTCATAAATTCCAAAATCTTTTCATATGTTCTGGCCAAATAAAACCTTGGTTCAGAACAAATAAATTTAAAAAAGATTTACTTTTTCTAAAATTTCACCAGCTGAATTTAGTTCATTGTGTTCTAAATTTTATTGATAATATTATATTATTTAATATCTGTGTGTGTGTGTTTGTATATGTCAATACAACACATTACATTCAGTACCCTAGATGTTAACGTAGCCACATTCATTAGAAAAAAAGAAAGGTGTGAGGTCGTAGTGGTAGCAAGAAAGGCCTTCTGAAAATTCACAACTACATTTTATCTCAGGAGCCTTCACAGCTGACCTCATACATCACACTTAGTAATATCACCATCATACAATACCATCAAAACCACTACAAAGGTGTTTGACACAATATAAGGCTATGTACCACTTGTTTTAGGTGTTAAGACAAACGCTGGGAAAAACCAATGGCTAGCTTCACAAGGTGCATTCATTCTAGACAAAATAGATGCACAAAAGTACGAGGGGCGTTCAGAAAGTAATGCACCACATTGTTTTTCTCAGCTAATAATGAAAATAGAAGCATGAAATTTTGCACACTTCAAATATGGCATGTGCCAATTTTGTGCACCAAATTGCACCGCAACCGGCCAAATAATGCGGCTGCCCTAAACCGTTGAAATGGAGCGTGTTAGCAACTAGCGTTATAAACAGCGAATTGTGATAGAATTTCTCGTTGCTGAGAAGGAAACTGTTGTGAATATTCACAAGCGTCTATGTGATGTGTATGGAAATTTTGCAGTCAACAGGAGTACAGTCAGTCGCTGGGTTAAGAGAATCAAAACATCAGGAAGTGGAGATACAGAGCTGCTTGATCGGCAGCGCTGTGGACGTCCTGCCACAGCCACCAACGTTGAAATGCGCTGAGGGCATTATTCTTACTGATAGGTGGAATCACTACTCACCAATTAGCCTTGCAGCTGTCAGTCAGCATTGGTAGTGCAAATGCAGTTATAAAAACTCTCGGATTTTCTAAGGTTTGCGCAAGATGGGTTCCTCGAAGTCTCACAAATGACCACCGATTGCAAAGGAAAGCAATTTCTTCTGAATTGTAGGAGCATTTCAATGCTGATGGAGAGAACTTTTTGGCTTAGATCGTTACAGGTGACGAAACCTGGGCACATCATTTTGATCCTGAGACAAAAAGACAGTCAATGGAGTGGCATCATCCGCAATCACCAAGAAGAAAGAAATTCAAGACAATTCCTTCAGCTGGAAAGGTCATGATCACTGTCTTTTGGGACATTGAAGGTGTGATTCTTGTGGACGTTATGCCAAGAGGAGAGACAATCAATTCGCAAGCTTACATTAAGACATTGAAAAAACTCAATCAACGTTTTCGCAGAGTTCGGCCGCACAAGAATCCAGCAGACCTGCTTCTCCTACACGACAATGCGCGCCCTCACACACGTCTGGCAACACGGGAAGCAATCACCAAATTGGTTTGGACTGCACTACCCCATGATAAGGTTGATAAAGTTGGATTTTTATTCCCGTTAATGATATCCACCAAAAGATAGATATAAGTGGATGGAAGCAGACATCATCATCATCATCAGTTGATAAGATCTCTATGGTGTTGTTTGCTCCACTGTAGTGTATGGAATGTCAACTTGACCTACGCAGTGGTGTGTAGACATGGATTGAGTGTATAATGTGCGAATGATGATAAAGGTTCGTGGTGTTGACAAAAAATGTTCTTTTCTCACACTCATGTATGGCTGGAAGTCATCGACACCAACGACTGTGTACCTTTTCTAAAGTTTAATTGGACGTACACACTCGACAGCACAGATAGTGACAAATCACAGGTTGCCATAATACATCATAGTACAGTGGATAAATGGTCTTGCAATGTTACATGGGCACTCATGTAGAATAAGTGTATAATGGACTGTCAGTAGCCAAGCACTCAGTATCGCCCATACATATATCATCTGACTTCACTGACTGAGCACGTCAGCTTATAAACAATATTTCAGATGGCTTCTAAACCTAATCTCGTCTAGCGACGATTCTTCAACATAATGTTCAGCACATATTTTTCCATATAATAATATTGAACCGCTAATAACGGGTTCTCATGTGTAGCAGTGATCTCTGGACTAAACAAGCGATAATACGGGCATCCCTTTTCTCTTCTTGAAAGTCACTACATGTTTTGGTTCCAAGATGGCTTCACTCGTGAGCTGTCACTCACGTTTGGATACAGATAATGAATCTGTCCTAAAGTTAGTCATTCATAAAACATTTCATTGCTCTGTAGATTTGATCATGAACAATTGACTGCAATCTANAGGATATAGTGCTGCTAGGAATCGAAGTCGTTTTCATCGAGTCAAATATATTCTCTTAGACATTCAAATCGTAACTATCGAAAATGGTGGCTTCGATCGAGAGTTCATAAGAGTATCTTTGATTACCTTGGTATAGGAAATATGAAACTGCCATTCCTTGGCAATACGAATAAACACTGGGGTAAAGCATACACGATAGGTCTAGACGACTATCACTTTCCCCACAAATACTGAGATCACTTTTTCCCCGGCGACAGGCCGACATGGAAAACACACAGTCCCTATCAGGACGAAGCCAAATCACACCACACTCTAGCGACACATCCGCCGAATAGCCTTTGACCTCTCTAGAGACAACAGAACATATAGTTCGACTTAGATATGTAAAGATATACAGATATAAGACAGACTCGTCCTACTCAGACAAACAATACACATAAATTCAGGCCATAGATATTCTGAAGCAAGAACAATCTATTATTACCCAAACAACGAATAAATCGCAGTAAAATGGATTTATCCGCGGAGTTTGATCGAAAGAGCCGACACAACTTTCAAGGGAAGTAACTCAATAATGACTTTCCCTTAAGCACTAAAAAATTACCTATGTATAATATTGTAAGATATCAAAGACTGCACGTAACAGTCTTACCACACCTCCCGGGAAAAAAAAAATGGAACATTTTTTTTTTTTTGAAATACATCTAGGAGCAACGTACAATAGGCTCACAACGCATGAATAATGCGCAGATGAAAATATCAGGAATACCTATAACGCCTAATATGAGGCTAAGTCGACTTATGGAGCGACTGGTGAGAATGTGTCTCATAAACTGAGAGAAATTATTTCTCTACAAGTATATTTTTCCAGGAAGGTGTCATCAAAGTATAATACAATTCTGGCAATTACACAATGCCTAAAAAATTCATATCATCATTTCGTATTAGATATCTTAAATTTATGATTTATGAAGAAAAAATCATCAAAGCACAGCGGTGAATAAACATCAATGAACCGCTATGTAGTGATACAATCATTATATTATTAAATTACAAATGTGTATCTATCATGATATAGAAAAGGAACTACTATAGAACTAGACATATCAAGAAGTCTAAGCCCTAATAGTTATGTGGAATCATGTGGGCATCTTGACAGAATGTCTGCCATCACATTATCTGATCCACGAATAGCTCGCACAGAGAAATGAAAAGGTTGAAGAGCAATTGCATATCGAGTAGACCTCGAGCTCTTCAAATTCTTACTCTGTATAGCAGTAAGAGCTTTTTGGTCGGTTTCTACTATGAAATGTGCGCCTAGAAGGAATCTCTGTAGTTTGAGGATCGACCAAACCATAGCTAATAGCTCACGGTCTAAAACCGAATAATTCCTTTCTGCCGCATTAAGTTTTCTGGAAATATACATTACAGGATGCAGAGTTCCAGAGTACTCTTGCATTAGTGCCGCTCCAATCCCAGTGGATGAAGCGTCACTACGAAGAACGAATGTCTTATCTTTAGTGGGTAGCACTAAAATAGGTGGTGTTGAAAACAGTGTTTTAATCTTATCCAGAGAGCATTGGCATTCCTGAGACCAGTGGACCACATTAGGCGAACCTTTCTTTAGAAGTGTTGAGAGAGGTGCCATGATAGAGGATAGATTCTGAATGAATCTGCCATAAAATTGAATAAGACCTAACAGACTTCTCACCTGTTTTTTAGTCTTAGGGATTGAGATGTTAAGTATCTTACTAGTATTATGGTCCTCTGTCTTTAGGAAACCATGACCAACTCGGTGGCCTAGGAAAGAAATTTCGCTAAAACCAATATAGGCTTTAGAGGGTTTCGCTGTCAGGTTGTGCTCACGCAAAGTAGACAGCAATTCATCTAACCCTGAATAGTGATCTTCCCAAGTATCGCTGAAAAGACAGATGTCGTCTAGATATGCAATGACATCTGACCGATAAGATAGGATTCGGCGCATCATGCGTACGAATGTAGCTGGTGCGTTCATAAGACCGAAAGGCATAAAATTCCATTGGAACAAACCTCTAGGTGTTGAAAAAGCCGTGAGAGGTTTGGCGCGTTCAGATAAAGGAACTTGCCAATATCCTTTAGACAAATCAAGTTTAGTGAAAAAATGAGATTTGGAGAGTCGAGTAAGTAGCTCTTCCAGTAAAGGCATAGGTTCGGCATCGAACTTCGTTACTTGATTCAATTTTCGATAGTCAACGCAAAGACGTATGTTATTGTCTTTTTTACGCACAATAACCATCGGCGAAGAATATGCAGAGGTGGATGGTTCGATTATTTTCAAATCTATCATCTCATCCAACTCTTTCTCGACCTGTGCTTGAAAATGTATAGGTATAGGATAAGGTCTAACCCTAATAGGAGTATGGTCAGTTAGAACAATGTCATGTTGAATGACATTCGTTTGTCCAGGGATGTCAGTGAGTACATCCTGAAATGTTTGCAACATAGTTGAAACTTGTCGCTGTTCTCCTAGAGACAAATCAGGAGAGACAGTAACGTTCTTCCATGATTCACTGGAATGAAGTGGGATCATTGGAAGAGGAAGATTTACATCTGAAAAACTTGTTTCCTCATCCTGTATCACGGACAGTGATGAGTAATGACCATGTTGTACTGGAGAATTGTCCGTTGCTTGGAAAATGGGTTGCAAATAATCCGGACGTTCATGGAATTCAGTAAGCATATTGATGTGGAAGGTTTTATGCTTCCCATCAATATCGACAATATAGTCGACATCGGAAATTTTCGATATTATATCGTACGGACCTTTCCAAGAAATAAGTAATCTGTTTTCCCTACAAGGTAGTAATACAAATGCTTTGTCACCAGGACAAAGTTGTCGTAAGCATCTCTTCTTATTGGCAAATTGCCTTGCCTTCTGTTTCGCAAATTCAGAAGAAGAAGTTGCTAATTTGCATGCTTCGATAATCTTTTGTCTCAACGCGATGACATATTCGTAGGATGACTTTGTGTCATCGTCAATATTGTCAGATGTTATGAGATCGTGAAGCAACGACATAGGGCCACGCGGACGCGCGCCAAAGACGAGTTCAAAGGGAGAAAATCCCGTATGTTCATTGGGTACCTCTCTGTAAGCGAAGAGGGCCGCAGGTAAAACTCTGTCCCAGTCTTGAGGATGATCCTCAGTTATCTTCCCCAGTAAGTTTTTAAGTGTTCTATTAAGGCGTTCGACCATACCATTAGACATTGGATGGTAGATACTACTTAAAGATCTATCTATCTGCAGAGTAGACATTACTTGAGACATGGTATCTGATATTAGTTGGGTGCCATGGTCTGACAATATCTCTCCGGGGAACCCCAGACGAGAAAATATAAGCCAAAGAGCATCTGCAATATCAGCAGTAGTAATGCTCTTCAGAGGAATAGCCTCTGGCCAACGTGTGCACATATCAACACACGTCAAGATAAACTGATGTCCTCTGGCAGACTTGATCTTAAATGGACCAATAATGTCTATGGCCATTTTTTGAAACGGCCGAATAGGAATGTCCGCCGCCTGAATGGGTGCAGCATGCCGTGGACCTTTGGATTTAACTTCCTGACATACTTTACAAGATCGACAATAAATCCGTATGTCCTTGTTTACCAATGGCCAAAAGAAAGCCGCAAGGACTCTTGACTTAGTACGGGAAAAACCCATGTGTCCAGCACACTGAGAGTCGTGAGCGTGCTGCAAAATTTTAACTCTCAAATTCTTGGGAACCAGGATTTGAGAATGACTTGACGTAATGGAGTCTTGAACCATACGTACAAGTACGCCATTCTTCTTTGTAATCCACGATTTACGACTTGTGTCTTTATTCGGATCACCTTTAGTTGCAAGAATGAAGAATTTCTTCAGAGTGGGATCATCTTCTTGCTGTTTTATAAACGAGTCACGAGAAATTACCAAGGGATTATCTTGGTTATGCACTTCATTATCTTCAGTAGATGAAGTTTGAGGCATATTAAGAGCCTGAGCTCTAGTGACTACAGCGTTAGCAATCTGCATGTTTTGCCTTTCCCACGTGGAAATTTGTTGCGGAGTGCATTCCTTGACTCCATGAATGCGACCGATGATGAGGTCAGCGATCGGATTCGGAAGAAGACATGCGTGTACATCTCCTGTAAAGAAAGGAGTAGCAATCCTAATGATAGCAGTAGAGTATTTCTCTAATGTGCCGCCAAATGTTACACATTTGACTACTTGTCCAGTGGCACGGGAAGGATCTACGAGTGACTGCCTAACACCAATTGTGGTGCATCCAGAATCAAATAGCACAGAGACTGGATTGTTATTCACTAAACCCTTATGTAAGACAAGAGAACCTCTTCCATCATGCGCGACTGATGCTGGAAGAGCAGGAAGAGGATGGCCACAGCTTAAAGTAGACACTGTGGTTGGCTCAAATAACGTTTTGCATTGGGGGCACTGAGATGCTCTCCCAAAATCAAAAGCGGCACATGCCATATTACTAGCATCATTATTATCTTTACTCTGTTTATAGGCTTCATGGGACTCTTGTTGTGCAGAGTTTGCCTGAAAATGTGGTTTATGTCTTTTGTTTTGAGATCTACCTCGGTTATTATCACCTCTGTAGTTATTGTTACCTCTATTGTAACCCCTATTTGGGTTTGAGTCATAGTTCCCTTGGTTACCATTATCATATTCATTATAATGAGTATCTCTGTAATTATGATCTTGTTGACTCCAAGACGGATAACCCTGATAGTTTCTATAATTACTTCCTCTACGGAAATTCCTATAATTATGACCACCCCTGTGTCGAGAGCTATCAGGTCGTCTCCAGTTCTTTGAAGAAGAACCCTGAAATGATTGGTTACCTTGGTTTTGATAACTATTATGGTTACCTTTTTTATCAAATCTGTTTTGAGGTCCCTGAAATCTGTGTGAATAATTGGGATTGTATGGTGTTGCTGAAGCAACTGGCATACTCTCCTTAATCTTAGTGTTGCCAAAAGTCACGTCGGGGTGTGCAGTGACATATTGGGAACAATATTCTTCCATTTCTTTTAGAGATTTGGGTTTACGCTCATGTATAAATTCAAGGAAAGGTTTGTTCACACATGACATAATCTTATCTCTGAGCAACAAATCCATAAGTCCTTCATACGTTTTTTCTGTTTTGGAAAGCTCAATCCAACGATCAACTGTGAGACGTGCCTTTGCAGTGAATTCTGAGAATTCTACACCCGTCTCAGGTACCATCGTTTTAAATAAAAGGCGATAGCCTTCCTCACTTAGCTGATATTTTTTTATCAAAGCCGCCCTAATGACATCATAATTATCCTTATCTGCTTCTCCTACAAGGCATAATCTAGTCAAAGATTCACCTTTCAAGTTTTCTGATAATTGATTAGCGTATTGTGATTTATCCACATTATGTGTACGACAAGAACGTTCAAATCTATCCAGCCAGAATGTAATATCGTCACTGGACTGATTGAACGGTGGAACCTTAACCTTGTAAGTAGAAGGTTTATCATTACCACTAGATGCCTGATTAACATTACTCATACTTGTCAATCTTAATGTCTCCAACTCAAATTCATGTTCTCTTATTGCTTTTTTTTCTTCAGCCTCTCTGTCTAATCTTTTTTGTTCAGCTTCCCTGTCTAATCTTTTTTGTTCAGCTTCCCTGTCTAATCTTTTTTGTTCAGCTTCACTGTCTAATCTTTTTTGTTCAGCTTCCCTGTCTAATCTTTTTTGTTCAGCTTCACTGTCTAATCTTTTTTGTTCAGCCGCAGCTTCTCTTTCTAATTTTTTTTGTTCAGCTTCAAATCTCCTTTCCTCTACCTGCATCTGCAATTTCTTTTGTTCAGCAGCAGCCTCAGCTTCTCTTTCTAATCTTTTCTCTTCCGCCATAGCTTTTCTTTCTTCTGCAGCTAATCTTTTCTCTTCTGCCATAGCTCTTCTCTCTTCTGCAGCTAATGCTTTGTCATATTGAGCAACTGCCCATTGTTCTAATTGTTGACCAGTCTTATCAAGGGCTTTCCCTTGTGTAATGAAGTATTCTAATGTAGACATGATGTCTAACAATAATACTAATCACCTGAATCAATAATAATACCACAAGTTCTCAATGACTTGATTAATCAGTATACTATCCCAATATCTGTGGGTCACAAGCCTTTAATAAGGTCTTGTATAATAGTAATAATAATCAGGTACTGGTTTATACCATAATCCAAGTGCAGTGCACAGGCAATTGTGTCTTATGAAATATACCTATATAAAACATATGTCAACCAACAGAATACATAAAGTACAAATAGGACTGACAATACAAGAACGTTTGCAGAAATCAAAATAAATCAAATAGGGAAATCAATGAAAATAATCACTGAATCTGCAAAGAATAACAACACAAATGACGTCACAATATATGAATATAAATTGTGAATAGAACTGAAAGATAGAAAAGGTTAGACCAACAAATTACAAACAAATCAAAACAAAACTAAAGAACAAAGAAATATTACAAAAATAACAATAATTACAGACTTCACAGCTAACACAAAAGCAACAGTTGTCGCAGCAAATTTTCAATCAAGAAAATTGCACCTATAGAAAACGCCCACAACGGACCCTCTATGACGTGGGATATTCTGTTGTGAGGACGCCGCCCAACCTTAAACACAACCCGCTGACATAGAAACTAACATACTATACAAACAAATAACATGTAAACATAAATATATATAAATTATGTGTATGATAGTATGTGTTGCAAAATAGGCTCAGTTTTACAGTAATGGCAAAGTTATTTTTATGAAAACAAACAAACTGCCACTTTATTCAATTAAACATTCTGGCCTTAAATATTAAAGTTCATATATGGAAAACAAGAAGATCCATCGATGAAAATAGGACTTCTTAGTTCACAAATACTGTCTTCCTGTTAACATTGACAAGAATTGATCCAACTGTTCTGTGAAACTCTATAATGTCTAATGTAAAAAATGTCAACAACGCTGACCTACATACTGCATTCACTTGACAGGTCACGTGACGAAGTGTTGACAAAGAGCAAACCAATACTGCAAGTGTGTCGTATCAGCCACAGGAAACGGTCTGGTATCGGTAATCTGTTGACTTCTGAACTTCTGCGAGGTCAAACCCAGAAAGCTGGTCCACCAGTTGATAAGGTTGATAAAGTTGGATTTTTATTCCCGTTAATGATATCCACCAAAAGATAGATATAAGTGGATGGAAGCAGACATCATCATCATCATCAGTTGATAAGATCTCTATGGTGTTGTTTGCTCCACTGTAGTATATGGAATGTCAACTTGACCTACGCAGTGGTGTGTAGACATGGATTGAGTGTATAATGTGCGAATGATGATAAAGGTTCGTGGTGTTGACAAAAAATGTTCTTTTCTCACACTCATGTATGGCTGGAAGTCATCGACACCAACGACTGTGTACCTTTTCTAAAGTTTAATTGGACGTACACACTCGACAGCACAGATAGTGACAAATCACAGGTTGCATAATACATCATAGTACAGTGGATATCTGGTCTTGCCATGTTACATGGGCACTCATGTAGAATAATTGTATAATGGACTGTCAGTAGCCAAGCACTCAGTATCGCCCATACATATATCATCTGACTTCACTGACTGAGCACGTCAGCTTATAAACAATATTTCAGATGGCTTCTAAACCTAATCTCGTCTAGCGACGATTCTTCAACATAATGTTCAGCACATATTTTTCCATATAATAATATTGAACCGCTAATAATGGGTTCTCATGTGTAGCAGTGATCTCTGGACTAAACAAGCGATAATACGGGCATCCCTTTTCTCTTCTTGAAAGTCACTACATGTTTTGGTTCCAAGATGGCTTCACTCGTGAGCTGTCACTCACGTTTGGATACAGATAATGAATCTGTCCTAAAGTTAGTCATTCATAAAACATTTCATTGCTCTGTAGATTTGATCATGAACAATTGACTGCAATCTACAGGATATAGTGCTGCTAGGAATCGAAGTCGTTTTCATCGAGTCAAATATATTCTCTTAGACATTCAAATCGTAACTATCGAAAATGGTGGCTTCGATCGAGAGTTCATAAGAGTATCTTTGATTACCTTGGTATAGGAAATATGAAACTGCCATTCCTTGGCAATACGAATAAACACTGGGGTAAAGCATACACGATAGGTCTAGACGACTATCACTTTCCCCACAAATACTGAGATCACTTTTTCCCGGCGACAGGCCGACATGGAAAACACACAGTCCCTATCAGGACGAAGCCAAATCACACCACACTCTAGCGACACATCCGCCGAATAGCCTTTGACCTCTCTAGAGACAACAGAACATATAGTTCGACTTAGATATGTAAAGATATACAGATATAAGACAGACTCGTCCTACTCAGACAAACAATACACATAAATTCAGGCCATAGATATTCTGAAGCAAGAACAATCTATTATTACCCAAACAACGAATAAATCGCAGTAAAATGGATTTATCCGCGGAGTTTGATCGAAAGAGCCGACACAACTTTCAAGGGAAGTAACTCAATAATGACTTTCCCTTAAGCACTAAAAAATTACCTATGTATAATATTGTAAGATATCAAAGACTGCACGTAACAGTCTTACCACACCTCCCGGGAAAAAAAAAATGGAACTTTTTTTTTTTTTTGAAATACATCTAGGAGCAACGTACAATAGGCTCACAACGCATGAATAATGCGCAGATGAAAATATCAGGAATACCTATAACGCCTAATATGAGGCTAAGTCGACTTATGGAGCGACTGGTGAGAATGTGTCTCATAAACTGAGAGAAATTATTTCTCTACAAGTATATTTTTCCAGGAAGGTGTCATCAAAGTATAATACAATTCTGGCAATTACACAATGCCTAAAAAATTCATATCATCATTTCGTATTAGATATCTTAAATTTATGATTTATGAAGAAAAAATCATCAAAGCACAGCGGTGAATAAACATCAATGAACCGCTATGTAGTGATACAATCATTATATTATTAAATTACAAATGTGTATCTATCATGATATAGAAAAGGAACTACTATAGAACTAGACATATCAAGAAGTCTAAGCCCTAATAGTTATGTGGAATCATGTGGGCATCTTGACAGAATGTCTGCCATCACATTATCTGATCCACGAATAGCTCGCACAGAGAAATGAAAAGGTTGAAGAGCAATTGCATATCGAGTAGACCTCGAGCTCTTCAAATTCTTACTCTGTATAGCAGTAAGAGCTTTTTGGTCGGTTTCTACTATGAAATGTGCGCCTAGAAGGAATCTCTGTAGTTTGAGGATCGACCAAACCATAGCTAATAGCTCACGGTCTAAAACCGAATAATTCCTTTCTGCCGCATTAAGTTTTCTGGAAATATACATTACAGGATGCAGAGTTCCAGAGTACTCTTGCATTAGTGCCGCTCCAATCCCAGTGGATGAAGCGTCACTACGAAGAACGAATGTCTTATCTTTAGTGGGTAGCACTAAAATAGGTGGTGTTGAAAACAGTGTTTTAATCTTATCCAGAGAGCATTGGCATTCCTGAGACCAGTGGACCACATTAGGCGAACCTTTCTTTAGAAGTGTTGAGAGAGGTGCCATGATAGAGGATAGATTCTGAATGAATCTGCCATAAAATTGAATAAGACCTAACAGACTTCTCACCTGTTTTTTAGTCTTAGGGATTGAGATGTTAAGTATCTTACTAGTATTATGGTCCTCTGTCTTTAGGAAACCATGACCAACTCGGTGGCCTAGGAAAGAAATTTCGCTAAAACCAATATAGGCTTTAGAGGGTTTCGCTGTCAGGTTGTGCTCACGCAAAGTAGACAGCAATTCATCTAACCCTGAATAGTGATCTTCCCAAGTATCGCTGAAAAGACAGATGTCGTCTAGATATGCAATGACATCTGACCGATAAGATAGGATTCGGCGCATCATGCGTACGAATGTAGCTGGTGCGTTCATAAGACCGAAAGGCATAAAATTCCATTGGAACAAACCTCTAGGTGTTGAAAAAGCCGTGAGAGGTTTGGCGCGTTCAGATAAAGGAACTTGCCAATATCCTTTAGACAAATCAAGTTTAGTGAAAAAATGAGATTTGGAGAGTCGAGTAAGTAGCTCTTCCAGTAAAGGCATAGGTTCGGCATCGAACTTCGTTACTTGATTCAATTTTCGATAGTCAACGCAAAGACGTATGTTATTGTCTTTTTTACGCACAATAACCATCGGCGAAGAATATGCAGAGGTGGATGGTTCGATTATTTTCAAATCTATCATCTCATCCAACTCTTTCTCGACCTGTGCTTGAAAATGTATAGGTATAGGATAAGGTCTAACCCTAATAGGAGTATGGTCAGTTAGAACAATGTCATGTTGAATGACATTCGTTTGTCCAGGGATGTCAGTGAGTACATCCTGAAATGTTTGCAACATAGTTGAAACTTGTCGCTGTTCTCCTAGAGACAAATCAGGAGAGACAGTAACGTTCTTCCATGATTCACTGGAATGAAGTGGGATCATTGGAAGAGGAAGATTTACATCTGAAAAACTTGTTTCCTCATCCTGTATCACGGACAGTGATGAGTAATGACCATGTTGTACTGGAGAATTGTCCGTTGCTTGGAAAATGGGTTGCAAATAATCCGGACGTTCATGGAATTCAGTAAGCATATTGATGTGGAAGGTTTTATGCTTCCCATCAATATCGACAATATAGTCGACATCGGAAATTTTCGATATTATATCGTACGGACCTTTCCAAGAAATAAGTAATCTGTTTTCCCTACAAGGTAGTAATACAAATGCTTTGTCACCAGGACAAAGTTGTCGTAAGCATCTCTTCTTATTGGCAAATTGCCTTGCCTTCTGTTTCGCAAATTCAGAAGAAGAAGTTGCTAATTTGCATGCTTCGATAATCTTTTGTCTCAACGCGATGACATATTCGTAGGATGACTTTGTGTCATCGTCAATATTGTCAGATGTTATGAGATCGTGAAGCAACGACATAGGGCCACGCGGACGCGCGCCAAAGACGAGTTCAAAGGGAGAAAATCCCGTATGTTCATTGGGTACCTCTCTGTAAGCGAAGAGGGCCGCAGGTAAAACTCTGTCCCAGTCTTGAGGATGATCCTCAGTTATCTTCCCCAGTAAGTTTTTAAGTGTTCTATTAAGGCGTTCGACCATACCATTAGACATTGGATGGTAGATACTACTTAAAGATCTATCTATCTGCAGAGTAGACATTACTTGAGACATGGTATCTGATATTAGTTGGGTGCCATGGTCTGACAATATCTCTCCGGGGAACCCCAGACGAGAAAATATAAGCCAAAGAGCATCTGCAATATCAGCAGTAGTAATGCTCTTCAGAGGAATAGCCTCTGGCCAACGTGTGCACATATCAACACACGTCAAGATAAACTGATGTCCTCTGGCAGACTTGATCTTAAATGGACCAATAATGTCTATGGCCATTTTTTGGAACGGCCGAATAGGAATGTCCGCCGCCTGAATGGGTGCAGCATGCCGTGGACCTTTGGATTTAACTTCCTGACATACTTTACAAGATCGACAATAAATCCGTATGTCCTTGTTTACCAATGGCCAAAAGAAAGCCGCAAGGACTCTTGACTTAGTACGGGAAAAACCCATGTGTCCAGCACACTGAGAGTCGTGAGCGTGCTGCAAAATTTTAACTCTCAAATTCTTGGGAACCAGGATTTGAGAATGACTTGACGTAATGGAGTCTTGAACCATACGTACAAGTACGCCATTCTTCTTTGTAATCCACGATTTACGACTTGTGTCTTTATTCGGATCACCTTTAGTTGCAAGAATGAAGAATTTCTTCAGAGTGGGATCATCTTCTTGCTGTTTTATAAACGAGTCACGAGAAATTACCAAGGGATTATCTTGGTTATGCACTTCATTATCTTCAGTAGATGAAGTTTGAGGCATATTAAGAGCCTGAGCTCTAGTGACTACAGCGTTAGCAATCTGCATGTTTTGCCTTTCCCACGTGGAAATTTGTTGCGGAGTGCATTCTTTGACTCCATGAATGCGACCGATGATGAGGTCAGCGATCGGATTCGGAAGAAGACATGCGTGTACATCTCCTGTAAAGAAAGGAGTAGCAATCCTAATGATAGCAGTAGAGTATTTCTCTAATGTGCCGCCAAATGTTACACATTTGACTACTTGTCCAGTGGCACGGGAAGGATCTACGAGTGACTGCCTAACACCAATTGTGGTGCATCCAGAATCAAATAGCACAGAGACTGGATTGTTATTCACTAAACCCTTATGTAAGACAAGAGAACCTCTTCCATCATGCGCGACTGATGCTGGAAGAGCAGGAAGAGGATGGCCACAGCTTAAAGTAGACACTGTGGTTGGCTCAAATAACGTTTTGCATTGGGGGCACTGAGATGCTCTCCCAAAATCAAAAGCGGCACATGCCATATTACTAGCATCATTATTATCTTTACTCTGTTTATAGGCTTCATGGGACTCTTGTTGTGCAGAGTTTGCCTGAAAATGTGGTTTATGTCTTTTGTTTTGAGATCTACCTCGGTTATTATCACCTCTGTAGTTATTGTTACCTCTATTGTAACCCCTATTTGGGTTTGAGTCATAGTTCCCTTGGTTACCATTATCATATTCATTATAATGAGTATCTCTGTAATTATGATCTTGTTGACTCCAAGACGGATAACCCTGATAGTTTCTATAATTACTTCCTCTACGGAAATTCCTATAATTATGACCACCCCTGTGTCGAGAGCTATCAGGTCGTCTCCAGTTCTTTGAAGAAGAACCCTGAAATGATTGGTTACCTTGGTTTTGATAACTATTATGGTTACCTTTTTTATCAAATCTGTTTTGAGGTCCCTGAAATCTGTGTGAATAATTGGGATTGTATGGTGTTGCTGAAGCAACTGGCATACTCTCCTTAATCTTAGTGTTGCCAAAAGTCACGTCGGGGTGTGCAGTGACATATTGGGAACAATATTCTTCCATTTCTTTTAGAGATTTGGGTTTACGCTCATGTATAAATTCAAGGAAAGGTTTGTTCACACATGACATAATCTTATCTCTGAGCAACAAATCCATAAGTCCTTCATACGTTTTTTCTGTTTTGGAAAGCTCAATCCAACGATCAACTGTGAGACGTGCCTTTGCAGTGAATTCTGAGAATTCTACACCCGTCTCAGGTACCATCGTTTTAAATAAAAGGCGATAGCCTTCCTCACTTAGCTGATATTTTTTTATCAAAGCCGCCCTAATGACATCATAATTATCCTTATCTGCTTCTCCTACAAGGCATAATCTAGTCAAAGATTCACCTTTCAAGTTTTCTGATAATTGATTAGCGTATTGTGATTTATCCACATTATGTGTACGACAAGAACGTTCAAATCTATCCAGCCAGAATGTAATATCGTCACTGGACTGATTGAACGGTGGAACCTTAACCTTGTAAGTAGAAGGTTTACCATTACCACTAGATGCCTGATTAACATTACTCATACTTGTCAATCTCAATTTCTCCAACTCAAATTCATGTTCTCTTATTGCTTTTTTTTCTTCAGCCTCTCTGTCTAATCTTTTTTGTTCAGCTTCCCTGTCTAATCTTTTTTGTTCAGCTTCCCTGTCTAATCTTTTTTGTTCAGCTTCACTGTCTAATCTTTTTTGTTCAGCTTCCCTGTCTAATCTTTTTTGTTCAGCTTCACTGTCTAATCTTTTTTGTTCAGCCGCAGCTTCTCTTTCCAATTTTTTTTGTTCAGCTTCAAATCTCCTTTCCTCTACCTGCATCTGCAATTTCTTTTGTTCAGCAGCAGCCTCAGCTTCTCTTTCTAATCTTTTCTCTTCCGCCATAGCTTTTCTTTCTTCTGCAGCTAATCTTTTCTCTTCTGCCATAGCTCTTCTCTCTTCTGCAGCTAATGCTTTGTCATATTGAGCAACTGCCCATTGTTCTAATTGTTGACCAGTCTTATCAAGGGCTTTCCCTTGTGTAATGAAGTATTCTAATGTAGCCATGATGTCTAACAATAATACTAATCACCTGAATCAATAATAATACCACAAGTTCTCAATGACTTGATTAATCAGTATACTATCCCAATATCTGTGGGTCACAAGCCTTTAATAAGGTCTTGTATAATAGTAATAATAATCAGGTACTGGTTTATACCATAATCCAAGTGCAGTGCACAGGCAATTGTGTCTTATGAAATATACCTATATAAAACATATGTCAACCAACAGAATACATAAAGTACAAATAGGACTGACAATATAAGAACGTTTGCAGAAATCAAAATAAATCAAATAGGGAAATCAATGAAAATAACACTGACTAACAAAAAAAAAACTTTTTTTTTCTTTCTCTAACATTTCTATGTTTGTCTGGTCAATTTTAATGCGCTGTTTTTAAATCTGCAAACCGTTTTTCTCTATCAGGTCGGGATCTCTAGAAATACGCAATTGAAGTTTTTTAACAACGCATACAGTATTACAACATCATTCATACAAGAAGTATAACAGTTATGTAGGCTTGAATTTCTTTGCAGTCGACTTTCGTCGGTGAATGGCATGTGGTACATCGCGATGAAGCATCCAACAATAATCGGCAAGCATGGTCACACTCCACCATCCTTGATAACGTGACTCCATTACGGCGATATCTTGATGGAATCGTTCTCCATGTTCATCGCTGACTTCGCCAAGTTTGTCAGGGAAAAAGTCAAGATGCGAATCGAGCAAATGGATTTTGAGGGACATGATACAGCCCATAATTCTGTATGCATCTATGCACTGCTTAACAATATGCACATAGTCGACAGATTTGTGATTTCCCAGAAAGTTATCGACGATCGATTTGAATGCCATCCATGCGCGAAGTTCACTACCATGTAACAAGTTCTCGAATTGTTTGTCTGCAATAACTTTCCTAATCTGAGGTCCTACAAAGATACCTTCCTTTATCTTTGCATCGCTAACTTGCGGAAACTTTTCTCGAAGATAAGTGAAAGCTTTGCTCGTTTTATCTAACGCTTTTACGAAATTCTTCATGAGCCCCAACTTTATATGTAACGGTGGTAAAATGATGCTGTCTTTGTTAACTAATGGCTCATGTATTACATTTTTATGCCCGAGCTGCATACGATCCCTGATAGGCCACACCTTTCTTGCATAATGTTCCTGTCTGTTGCGGCTGTCCCATTCACATAGGAAGCAACAAAATTTAGTATACCCAGTCTGCATGCCCGTGAGAATTGCAATGACCTTTAGGTCTCCACAAATCCGCCATTGGTAGTCATTGTACTTTATTTTTGCCAAAAGTATAGCCATATTGTCATAAGTTTCTTTCATATGAACAGAGTAGGCGACTGGAATTAATGAAAATAAATTTCCGTTATGCAATAACACGGCTTTTAGACTAGTCTTGGAAGAGTCGATGAAAAGTCGCCATTCGTTGACTATGTGCTCATGACCGAGGTGCACCATTAGACCGTTTACATCTTTGCAATAGCAAATGCCATCATCCATCTCAAAGTATTGAACAAGTTCTCTGTGTCTATGACGAAATTTAGATATCGGAGTATTGGGCGCTAAAAGATTCCATTCTTTGAGTCGTGAACCGAGTAATTCCGCGTGTCCTTTGGTAAGAGCGAGATCACGTATTAGATCTGAAAGTTCTGAATGGTTAATTAAGTGAACACCATCATTCACCGGTATATAATCCGAGTCAGAATTAGTTTCTAAAGCAGGTAAACTATCACTTTCTGATGGTTCATTCACGTCCAACGGATATTGTTATGGTGGAACTGGGATCGGACACGTGATTGGATCATGAGGAACTGGTTTCGATACCGATTCAATATTTGGATAAACCACAGACTTTCTAGTTTTAAAAGTGAAACCATGGATATTTGTCAAGCAGAAGTAACAATCAGTAGCGTGATTTGTCGGTTCACGCCATATTACTGGCACTCCAAAAGGCATCGACTTATGCTTCGGCGATTTTCGTAACCAACCTGCCAATGTATTTGCACAGGTCGAAAAAACTGCATTTGGCTTCCAAGATTTATTTGCATCATCAACTTTCGAATCGAAATAACGTTCATATGCTTTCTTTAGTAATGGTGTAAAGTTTTTTCTGGTGAACACGATCGGTAAAATATCCGCATACGTAACAGAACAAATCAGCCGAATTTCTACAACTTCTAGAAGCCATATTTCGCTCAGAATTATTTCAAAATACAGTAACTATTTGAAAAATAGCGTAACATATGTCATGCATCTTTTAGCAGTATAAAAAGTAGAATTATTTTGCATTTTATTAATTTTTAATAAGTTATATAGTAAAAATGAAACAGAGCAAATAACGGTTTCCCAAAAATATATTTATTCACAAATATCTTAAGAACCTGACGTGATAGAGATAAACGGATTTCAGATTTGAAATCAGCGCAAGAAACTGACCTAAGAACACTTATTCTTATATAAGAAAGAAAAATGTTGTTTGTCAGTGTAATCACTGAATCTGCAAAGAATAACAACACAAATGACGTCACAATATATGAATATAAATTGAGAATAGAACTGAAAGATAGAAAAGGTTAGACCAACAAATTACAAACAAATCAAAACAAAACTAAAGAACAAAGAAATATTACAAAAATAACAATAATTACAGACTTCACAGCTAACACAAAAGCAACAGTTGTCGCAGCAAATTTTCAATCAAGAAAATTGCACCTATAGAAAACGCCCACAACGGACCCTCTATGACGTGGGATATTCTGTTGTGAGGACGCCGCCCAACCTTAAACACAACCCGCTGACATAGAAACTAACATACTATACAAACAAATAACATGTAAACATAAATATATATAAATTATGTGTATGATAGTATGTGTTGCAAAATAGGTTCAGTTTTACAGTAATGGCAAAGTTATTTTTATGAAAACAAACAAACTGCCACTTTATTCAATTAAACATTCTGGCCTTAAATATTAAAGTTCATATATGGAAAACAAGAAGATCCATCGATGAAAATAGGACTTCTTAGTTCACTCATACTGTCTTCCTGTTAACATTGACAAGAATTGATCCAACTGTTCTGTGAAACTCTATAATGTCTAATGTAAAAAATGTCAACAACGCTGACCTACATACTGCATTCACCTGACAGGTCACGTGACGAAGTGTTGACAAAGAGCAAACCAATACTGCAAGTGTGTCGTATCAGCCACAGGAAACGGTCTGGTATCGGTAATCTGTTGACTTCTGAACTTCTGCGAGGTCAAACCCAGAAAGCTGGTCCACCAGTTGATAAGGTTGATAAAGTTGGATTTTTATTCCCGTTAATGATATCCACCAAAAGATAGATATAAGTGGATGGAAGCAGACATCATCATCATCATCAGTTGATAAGATCTCTATGGTGTTGTTTGCTCCACTGTAGTGTATGGAATGTCAACTTGACCTACGCAGTGGTGTGTAGACATGGATTGAGTGTATAATGTGCGAATGATGATAAAGGTTCGTGGTGTTGACAAAAAATGTTCTTTTCTCACACTCATGTATGGCTGGAAGTCATCGACACCAACGACTGTGTACCTTTTCTAAAGTTTAATTGGACGTACACACTCGACAGCACAGATAGTGACAAATCACAGGTTGCCATAATACATCATAGTACAGTGGATAAATGGTCTTGCAATGTTACATGGGCACTCATGTAGAATAAGTGTATAATGGACTGTCAGTAGCCAAGCACTCAGTATCGCCCATACATATATCATCTGACTTCACTGACTGAGCACGTCAGCTTATAAACAATATTTCAGATGGCTTCTAAACCTAATCTCGTCTAGCGACGATTCTTCAACATAATGTTCAGCACATATTTTTCCATATAATAATATTGAACCGCTAATAACGGGTTCTCATGTGTAGCAGTGATCTCTGGACTAAACAAGCGATAATACGGGCATCCCTTTTCTCTTCTTGAAAGTCACTACATGTTTTGGTTCCAAGATGGCTTCACTCGTGAGCTGTCACTCACGTTTGGATACAGATAATGAATCTGTCCTAAAGTTAGTCATTCATAAAACATTTCATTGCTCTGTAGATTTGATCATGAACAATTGACTACAATCTACAGGATATAGTGCTGCTAGGAATCGAAGTCGTTTTCATCGAGTCAAATATATTCTCTTAGACATTCAAATCGTAACTATCGAAAATGGTGGCTTCGATCGAGAGTTCATAAGAGTATCTTTGATTACCTTTGTATAGGAAATATGAAACTGCCATTCCTTGGCAATACGACTAAACACTGGGGTAAAGCATACACGATAGGTTTAGACGACTATCACCTTCCCCACAAATACTGAGATCACTTTTTCCCCGGCGACAGGCCGACATGGAAAACACACACTCCCTATCAGGACGAAGCCAAATCACACCACACTCTAGCGACACATCCGCCGAATAGCCTTCGACCTCTCTAGAGACAACAGAACATATAGTTCGACTTAGATATGTAAAGATATACAGATATAAGACAGACTCGTCCTACTCAGACAAACAATACACATAAATTCAGGCCATAGATATTCTGAAGCAAGAACAATCTATTATTACCCAAACAACGAATAAATCGCAGTAAAATGGATTTATCCGCGGAGTTTGATCGAAAGAGCCGACACAACTTTCAAGGGAAGTAACTCAATAATGACTTTCCCTTAAGCACTAAAAAATTACCTATGTATAATATTGTAAGATATCAAAGACTGCACGTAACACCCCATCCACCCTATAGTCCTGATTTGGCACCCTCTGATTTTCATCTATTTGGTCCACTTAAAGATGCACTCCGTGGGACAGGGTTTGAAGATGATGGAGTGGTTCATGCAGTGAAGAAATGGCTACATGATCAAGACAAAATCTGGTACGGGCTAGGAATACATGCACTTGTTTCGCGCTGGCATAAAGCTGTACAAGTTGATGGGGATTATGTTGAATAATACTGATGTTTACACAACATATCCATGTATATTGTGTATAAATTTCATGCTTTTTGAATAAACAGCTCCTGAGAAAAACGATGTGGTGCATTACTTTCTGAACGCCCCTCGTATGATGTGGTCTTCAAGTAAACAGACTTAGGCACATTAGTAATGCAGTCAAAATCAAATAGTTTGAACAATGCATACCATGATGCAGGATGGTAACAATCTATTTTGCTTTGACATACAACAAGCAAATTAAGATCTCTACAGCTACTGTTAGTTGAATACTTTATTTATAGCAAACTACAAAGCCATTTATATTTGGACGTGTGCACAAATATAACTGACAGACTCTGTATAGGTTACACCTCATCAGAGTGAAGCAAAAATATTGAGTGCATTGTCATAATCCTTTGTCTTATAACATCCCATGGTGCTTGAAGTAAAGACAAAACTCCACTCTAGTTTCTTGTTTGTCTCTGAACTAATGTGACAGTTTTGTCTTTCTCTTGAGTTTTGCCTCAAGGTGAATACGAATACCCTAATGCTTTTGGTCATTTCCTGTATGCTTTTACCTTTGTTCAAGTTGATGATCTTTATTATTATTGTTTTTTAAACATATTAATAAAATAGGAATATGTTTCTTACTTTTGTCTTCTCACAAATGTCCTGAAGCCCTCCTGGCTTTTCCTACCTTGTCTTTTAAATTCTTAACATCAGGAACCAAGTTTCATCATGTTTTAAAAGTTAGGTTGTGTCACTTAATATGTCGAAGACGGTGAATTTGGAAAGGACTTTGTAAACGGTCAAAGGTATCCTTGATAAACCTTAAAATTAAAATGGGATAAGGCATTCCTTGCCACAGCTGAGTTAGTGCAGTTTTAGTTTACTTTGTCCATACCAGATGTTAAACATTGCTGGGAGATCCATTTGTCTGTCCATCTTCTGTTGGGTCTCCTCTGTCCTAACACAAGAACTGTTGTAAGGACTTATGCTGGTAGATGAATTAGGCTGTGTGCTGATGAAGTGGTCATTTTGCTTTTCAGTTTCTCCATGGAGCTGCAATATACAGTTGAGGCTAATGCATATTGTTGCCACCAACACCTTTGTTTCTTCAATTCTAGTTTTGTTGTTAATGGTGATATTTTCAGGTAACTCATTTCAAATGTTAAGATCTTGTGGTTTTCAGTAGTTTGCATTGGGTTTTTATGGAATGTGCATATTCATATAAGCTAGCCATTGCGGAATCTGTTGGTAAGAGACCTTTTTTTAATCTTCGTTTCCCTGCTCACTCTTTAATCCTGATTAGACTACTATTATTATGACACGTATGGTGTCATGGATAGGCTCTAGTTCTTTTTCTTCATCGCTTACCATCTTGTAACATTTATTTCTCACATGAAGCTAGTGGATTGTCTGAGGCTTGGCATACAGTTTCTTTCTCAAGGGGGTTGATAAAGGCCATGCTGGCAGTCAGCACCTCTCGCAAAGCTGACATTCTGAGGATGTACTGTTTGCTTGCTTGTCTTCCAGACATGGGCACATACCTACTGGTCTGAATTTTAATTTATTGAGTTTCGTTTCCGTGGGGTGGCTGCTGTTAGTTACCACCTGTTTCTGACAGAGCACTTTTCCTCAGCTAAGCCCATTAGGACGCGCTTAATTTGGCACAGTTAGCAACATTATGACTAGAATGTGGTGGTCTTGGTGCTTAAGGGTAGATAAGTAATTGGGAAAATGTCATCAGTTAGTTGTATAACATGTATCAGCTAATGGTGGCTAGTGGGTTTTGGCAATCATTAGTTTTGGTTATTATTTTATTCAGCATGCAACTAAATCGATCATATTGAGTTCATTGGATTATGGTTATATGTCTGTTTTTCTGTCTGCATCAGTCTGGTTAATATCTGTCAGTGATATATATCTACCCCTGTTTCTCATGGTTATCGGAAATGAATTCACTAGAGGAAACCGCTAAAGGGTCTAGTTTTCTTGTTACCTTTCCTTTTAGTTCCAAAACTGATACTAGGTGTCCATCACCAACACTGCCATGCTATGGACTCCAGAAGGAAAGCAAAAGCAAGGACAGCCAAAAGCCACTTGGGCGGAGAACTGTGAGGCGGCTAAACCAGAGCTGTGGTAGCACATGAAGGATGGCTGTCGACCAAGCAAAGTGGAGACAGTTTGTTGCTGCCTTATAAGATGCCACTAGGTGTGATGGTCACTGATTGCTTTGTCAGTCAGTGACCAAGGGCCAAAGAAGAGAAGAAGGTATGCTGCACCATCAGCGAACTTATACACGTCTTGATACTGGTATGGACTGAGTTAAGATAGTGGTATCACTGTGGGAATATTGAGGGCGTGAAGACTTTCTCAGAATTGGGAAATGAAGGCAACACATTTAGGTATTTGCAACTCCGATGTTAGGACTGCCCTGTTGTGAGACTTTTTAAAGACAGCTATAGGCAACCCAGAAGCTCTGGAGATCTACTTTAGTAACAGTAACACTGTGCTCGCTGAAGATCTTGTTACACAACATCAGGTTTTCAGAACATTTGGAATAACTGCACCCTGTGTATAACTTTCGTCTCTTCTTGGTTCCTGCAATTCCATGGATAGAGCTGTAAAAGGTAGTCCCATAGCTGATACTGCCGTAGGGGAGTGAAGTGTTAGAGACTTCACTATACTAGGTCCAGCATCAAGAGGTGAGGTGACCAGTTCCCTTCCTCGCTGCTTTTTCCTTTCTTGACTTAACCTTTTGAATCCGAGATCCCAAAATTTTGGTCCGTGTGTAAATAATCCATTCCCTGAGCGACCGCTTTGTCGGTCTGACACACCTACCTTAGATCAGTGGGGCCTAAATGGAAATGTGTAAAAAATAATGAAGTTCACATGTCTTGTGGAATATTACATAAAAATGGCGGCACCCACGAAGTGATAATATTTTTTAATTCTTTTCAAAATGAAAAGGAGTTGAAAATCCAGGAAATAGCTGTTCTAAAAGACTAACAAGCATGGAACAACTGTAGATGTTCAGACTCCATAACTTTGTATTGACTACAATACTTTCATGGGTGGATGGCGATGTCAACGACCAAGTTTGTTGTCTCAATAAAACACGCCGGCATTATTGCTGACCTCGACGGCTCATAGTGAAATTTTTCATGTGGGCATGCAGTAATGCCTATATACTAATGAATAACTATAATCCCCACAATGTAACTGGAAGATGCTAAGAACATTTGGTATGTTCATGAATGAAATCTGTTAAAGAAGCTTCACAACCGTGTTGATGCACATCAGAGGCTGCAAAATATAGGTTTGCATCATCATCAAGTGTCTCCACAAGCTACAGGCAAATAACATTTGTGTGTTGTGTGTGCATTTAAATTTAACAAACATGTCACTGACTTCCCAAACATGGCCTACAAAGACAGACCATTAAAAAAAAGTGAAGACTGAATTCTGGTGCAAATATTGTGACAGTTATCTGTGCCTAAAGGAAGGGTCTACATGCTGGGAGGACTGGCACAATAAGCAGGAATATTGGAGATGATCAGATCAGCCAATCTGAGATAGAATAATTAAAACTGACCACAAGGTTTTGTCATAGTAACTAGTTTTGCTTATGTCCTTTTTTGTGCATTTTTTGCTCAGGGGAATGGGGTTTTACAGGCTGGGTGGCCAGGGTTAAAGTCAGGTACCCATTTACAGCTGTATTGACTGGAGCGTGTCGGTAATGTCATTCGACCCTGCCACCTTTGCAGCGAGAGACCAGTGCTCAACTAACCATTCTGTCAATCTGACAGAGCGGTAGAATGTTGAACAAAAATCCCAACTAACATAATTACCGATGTATGTTACGTCGATCGGTCACACTCAAAATAGTAACTCGCGCCAGAAAAAAATGTGCGCAGCGCACGGTGTGCAACTTGCGCGGCGTGGGTGTTATATAAAACAAATACTTTGGTTTTTTTTTTTTTTTATTCTTTCACGAAATTAGTAGCGCTCGGCAACGAAACAGTGCGTAAAAATTGGTGTGCATGAGCCCTCACCCGATGTACAAATCATGAAAACTTGAAAGATTTTGTTAAAACCACTTATTAATATTATCAGGGAACACTCTTTGAAAACAATCGACGCACTTTCACACGAAATATTGTCATCAAAGATCTTTTAAATTGAATCTTAAATAACATAATTCTCGCCGTGTGTGCGTTGGTCACAGCTGAGGAATGCAACCGTGTTGATAAAAATTGTATTGTTTTCATATACTCTCCCGAAAATAGTTATCAACAAAGAAAAGCGTTCAAATGACGGTGTTCATGAACAGTTTGATTACACTGTATAATGGAAAGAAACCAAAAACACTCTATAGTCTAAGAATGTACTTCTATCTGCTCATCCGGGAACGGAAACAACACACTATCATTTAAAACCTGTCAAGTTTGACGGGTTATTGCTAGTATTTTAATAAAATGCTACTGCCGCTACAATGAAAAGATTCTATCTTATAAACTTTACGAATAAAGTGAATGTTAGTAAGCTATTTAGTTTGTTTTCACTGGAAAAAAGCACATTTAATCCTTTCGATACAGTGCTTTTAAATGTCGGCAGGAGAGGGCTAATTCGAAATATCGTTAGCTAAAGATGATTTCTATTTTTGCCCCCTCTGTCACCTAGAGGTCGACCGGTAGACTATGATTGACCTGTTGCATTACTTCAAGACATAGACAATAGAGATGGCTACTGTGTTTATGTGTCGAAACAATGTGTCGAAACTGCGTCGTACCCGAACGATTCGATGCGCAGATTTTTGCGGTGTCGAAACAGTGTCACGTCCTGTCTGTTTTGCAGAGACACATTGTCTCACGCAGATTCGACACATAGCCTGCTTCGAACAGCAGCTTCAGTTCCCGTCTGCTTCGCTGTTTTGCAAAAGGCACACTGTATCATTGTCTCATGTGTCAAGCGTGCGCTACATATGGCGTTCATAGATAGTATGGAAAATCAAACAAGTCATAATTTTTTTTAAAATAATTCCTCAGGACTGAAAGAGGCTTACTACTATTAGGTGTCTGCTCGGTTTGAGTTGAATCATTGTCGCTGACTGTACCTATTCTAGTTTTATATAATGTGTCATTATTACTGTTATTATTATAATTTTTTTCACTTTTACTGCAGCTGTCAGCATGTTCCCCTTGCATATCATCATAATGAAAACGACTGTGTAAAATTCTTAACAGTGGTCACACGAAATACCATAGATTTGTACTAACGAGAATAAGTAAATCTGCATACTAGGGTGTCACGACTCATGTCTCATTGTTTCAGTTAATTTACTTGTAGTCTGCTGTTTCGAAACAGTTCCATAGTTCTTTTTCATCCAAGCGCTAATTATACGCATGTTACGGTACTCTTGATTCCTGACTTCAGGCGCTCTCGTAAGAAAACGTGTTTTGTTTATACATAAAATAGTGTTTAAAACTTGTGTTCAACCTCATTTAATCTTCATTTATGGCGGGGAGAAGCCCTGTTTGGGATTATTTTGTAAAGATCAAAGACAACAAAGTAAAATGTAACGTGTGTTCTGGTATTTTATTATTCAAGGGTTCGTCAACTTCAAGTATGACTAGGCACTAGAGATGGCTAGTGTGTGTATGACGGTATGTGTCGAACAATGCTTCGAAACAGCGAGCGATTCGACACTTCCTGCTTGTTTCTTTCGTCTGCCTCGCTGTTTTGCAGCGACACACTGTCTGAGCCTATGTAAAATTTGAATCAACCGTTCGGAACATTAGTATGGAATATCAAACATGTCATATTTTTCAGGGATGTATTATGATGACTTGATTTTACAAGTGATATTATTTTTGCTGAGAAGTTATAGACACTGGAAATTGTGTCAGTGCTGCAGTTGTCAATGTTTTAGGCGCTATGTTAAAGTTGAAAGTGTCAGTGTGTTCGTATAAATGTAATATACACTTTATTAGCTCTGCTGATATGTGTACTCGGTGTGGATTTGAATCATTGTCTACCAAATCTAGCTTACTCTAGTTTGATATCATGTGTTATTATTACTGTTATTATTATTGTTGTTTTTTATTATTTTCCCATATACTGCAGCTATCATCATATCTACGTTTTATTACATCATAATGAAGACTTGTGTAAAAATATTGAATTGTGGTCACACGAAACGCCATAGATTTTCACACACGACAGTAAAAACAGAGGAAAGTGTCTCACACAGTTCATGTATACCCGCGCCGGTACTGTCTATAAGAGACTTCTTTCTCCCCGATACGGGCAATTGTGTCGTTGTGTCGTTGTGTCGACTCACTGTTTCGAAACAGTTTAAATCACTGCGCTAACTGTTTCGAAACAGTTGAGTGTGTCAATTTGCCCACCTCTACAACAGCAGTGATGGCTGTAGGGAAGACTTTTCATAGATAAGTATGATGCCGAGAAGAATAATCGAGACGGAGCAGAATCTCCAGTGTCAAATTGATTTAATTAAAGGGTTGTTGTTGATTAACTAGGGCTGCCGAGCTTGTTGCTCTTTAGCAGTCAATGCCAAGCTGAACAATTTACATGTGTTCAGCAGCTGTTGAGTGGTACTGTATAGAGTGTTTGTGATTGTTGGGGAGACCGGCAATAGCTGTCGTCTTTCTGTGGAGAGTCCAGGGCATGTGAGCAACACATGCTGAACTGTCTCATACGGATGGGTACAGTTGCGGCAATTAGGCTCATGTGTGGGGTTTAATTTGTTTAAGTGTTTTTTGAGTCTGGTGTGTTCTGCTCAACACTCATAGGTTACTAATGTTGTCATTTTTGTTTGGATGGGTCATTTCTTTGTGTAAGGCACGTCCAGTAGACCATTTTGCCCATCGGTTCAGCTATTCCTCTTTGAAGTTGCTTTGGAGTATTCGTTTAGCTGTCTGCATGTTTGCTCGTGTTTGTTTGAACCATGCTTGCTCCTAGTTTTGCTAGTCTGTCTGCTTTATCGTTGCTCGGTATGTTTGTGTGCGCTAGCATCCACTGGAGAGTGACTCTGATGTTGTATTTTGTTAGCAGGTTGTCAATTGTTTCGGCCAGCTATATTATTTATTTATTTTCAATTTGGATGTATTCTAACACCTGAAGTGTTGATTTCGAATCAGTGAAGATTATGATATCTGAGGGCATATATATTTCTTGTTTGAATTGGCCGTCTATTGCTGTGAAGGTGGTGTTTATTGCTGTAATCTCTGCTTGGTAATGAGTACAGAATTCTCCACATGGTTCATTTATTTCTAGTGCGCTGCCATTAGGGTATTTCACATACACTCCAAGTCCAGCATTTATGGTGGCCTTGAATGCTGAACCATCTGTGTATGCATGTATTGTAGTACTAGGGTAGATGTCTATAGTCTCGAAAGTAGCTATTTTAAGTATTGTTGGGTTCGTACCTCTTGTTAATGTGCTATCCATAAGTGTGGTTTTTATTATTGGAAGTTTTAACTCCTTCCGGGATAAATGACTGGGTATTGTTCAATTATTTCTAGTGTCTGTGGGAGGTGGTGTTGTTCTGCTATAGTTGTTGCTTCTTGTAGTGGTGATTTTAGTTTTAGTCTGTTAATGGGCTTCCAGTTTTCAACCATTTGTCTGTTGGGTGGTCTTTTCTCACTTGCATCAATTTCACATGCAGCTGTTGGTGTGGTTCTCATTCCCCCGCATATGAACCTTAGAGCTTGGTTTTGGACTTTGTCCAACTCTGCTTGAGTGGTTTTGCTCATTGCCGACTGCAGAATAAGTTGTTATCCATAACTGATCGGACCTATCCCAGATACAGTTGTCTGAGATTTCCTTTTTCTGCTCCCCAGCTAGTGCTTGCAAGATGTTTAACTAAGTTCAGGCGTCTACTGGCGTTATCTTTCATTTTGTGCATGAAGGTATTGAGGAGTAGCTGTCTGTCAAGCTCCACTCCTGAGTAAGTTGGATTTTCTTTTCTGAACAGTAGTTGTCCATCGAGTTTTAGTTGGTACATCTTCTTTCTTTCCTTGATGCTCCTGGTGAAAATTGTGTACACAGTTTTCTGGGTGTTTATTTTTAGTTTCCAGAGCCTGTAATACACAGCTATTGTGGCTAGGGCTCTGTTTAGTTTTGCTTGCGCCAGTTTTTTTGTATTTTTCTATTGTCCAAATCAGCAGGTCATCTGCATACAGTGTTTCTGATACCTTCAAGAAGGGAGGAAGGTCATTTATGTAGATAAGGAAGAGGGTGCAACTTAGTGCTGACCCGGCAATCCCTCCACTAGTGTTTTCTGGGATGACTTAGTGCCTTCAACTGTTGTTTGTATTGTTCTGTTACTTAGGAAGGCTTTAATCCAGTGATATGCCCAATTTGGCGAAGAGCCCCTGTCTCCATACTGTGTCCTATGCTTGCTGCAGATCAGTGAATACGGCTGTTGTGTGCTTACCCTCTTGGAATGCATCTAAGGTTTTTTTTGCACAAAATGAAAGAGTTGGTGTCTGTTTTGCAACCTTTTCTGAAGCCTGCCTGTGCCTGACTATCATTAATGACTGTATTACTTTCCAGCCACCAGTTGAGCCTGTGATTAACCATTTTCTCTGCAAGTTTTCCTATTGCTGAGGTCAGTGAGACTGGTCTGTAGCTTCCAGGTTCTTCAGTTGGCTTGTGTTTCTTTAGAATTGGTTTGATATTTGCAGTCAGCCAAGCTTTAGGGAGTGTACTTTCTTTCCATGTTCTGTTAATGAAGTTTAAGAGTACTAACTTCGCAACTGGGCCTAGGTTTAGTATCACTTCATTGGTAATCTTGTCTAGTCCTAAAGCTTTCTTGGTCTTTAATTTTTGTTGTGCTCTATTCATTTCGTGGATGGTGTACTCAGTTTCAAATAGTGCAATGCTTGCTTCATAAAGATTTAAGTGACGTTACCAAACTAAACATTTACATTTTTGCTCAGACATGTGCTACAAGCAAATCTTCCCAGCTCACACTCTTTTAAACGCTTCCCAATTTTATAACGGCACTCCCCATGGAAATGGATCATTACAAGCAGATGGGTGGAGTGTGGCCAGGAATTACCGTCACGTGAACAAGTTGATGCAAATCTCACGCGCAAGTGAAATGTCGTCAAGCTGTGAAATAAAACGATCGGCGGATAACATCAACAATAACATTAACACTTTACATCCACCGGGCCTTAAAGTTAGTAGAACGCTTATTTTATTAAATTTATGAATTTAGCTTCTTGATGTCTGACAGTCCTTGACAGCAAAGAAATTCGTCTGCTATCTATGCTGAAGGAGCTGAATTTGACATTAAAGGTTTTTATTGAAATACGGGGGTGGAGATAAACCGAGGGAAAAAGGACAAGAAATCTGCGTCCCCCTCCTTTTTACAATGTAGGAATATACTTTTCTATTGCGGTAGTGTAACCACAATGTGCTTCTCGCTTTCAACATTTTCTGACCACTAAACATATTCATGGATAGGAGTTACTTGGAATATGAAGGGATTCCTCGTTGGGGGTGGTATGCAGTGGAATAAAAGTGACACTGGGAAATACCACTGCAAACAATTGGCAATGAAAACGCCCAGTTATCTTGTTCTTAGTGGTCCATCATCAGGAGCTGCTACTTGGTGCAATGTAAGACAAACACAATGAAGGCAAGGTCTGTCATCTCTTGTACGCAGTTGCTTCCCTGTAATCTAAACCGGCCATTTCTCCTACATGAGGTTTTCATATGGTGGTTCGTGAGACATTAAAAACTATTCTTTTACGACACTCTGTATTCTCGCTTGTCTTACAGATACTCATATAATTCATGCTAATTATTTACAAGTAGAGACCGGGCGATAATTTTCAGACTGGGAACCCGCTACTGTCGACAGACATACAATCTCTTTTCTGTTTTTGCGTATTGTGGAGTCACTCCTGCAACTGTAGTGTTCTGTCTTCATCATCATCAGCTGCCATCTCCACAACGAAGGTTGGCTAGTGTAATGGATCTCCAACGTCTTCTGTCTCTTGTCTTGGTGGTGCACTCTGACAGACTCTTTTCTGTCCATCTCTTGATGTTATCTTCCCACTTATAGCGCTGTCTTCCCCTTGCACGTTTGCCTTCAACTCTCCCTTCTATTAATATTATGATCTTCTGCAAGGTGTTGTGCCTTTTTATGTGGCCAAAGTATTTTAGCTGCCTAACTTTGATCTCCCTCATTAGTTCTCTTTTTATACCTAGATTTTGTAAGACCTCCTTATTTGTTTTCTTCTCTTTCCATGAGATGCGCCATATTCTTCTATATATCCACATCTCAAGAGTCTCAATTCGTTCTTCCAATTGCTTATTCATTGTCCATGTTTCTACACCATACAGTAGTGCAGTAGTTTTCTGTAGCAATGTTTTACGTTACTAGGTTACAATAAAATGTCTCCTGCACCGTCTAGAACTGAGTCATCGACAGTTCTTGTGTTCACTCATATCTAAGCTAGACCATGGACGTTAAGAGTGGAGAAACTATAGTGCCAGTAGGTGCGACCAGTGGAAGCCAAACGCAGCAGTGACTGCTTTGCGCGAAGACAATTAATTTTCATCATTGTTAAAATTAAGGGTCGTCATCTATTGATTGAAACCGTCTCCTAGTAATCTAATACACTTTTTCTAATGTATTCCTCCGCGATCTACAAAAGGTATATCATGCGATCTTCTCCAATCTAAGACATACAGATGTCACGCATTCTATTGCGAGTTACAGTATTTTTTTTTTTTTTTTTTGGTCATGTGTTCAATTGCCAGATACGACACTGTTACTATCCTGTATTCTACCTTTATTGGGAGCAAACTGCCACAATAAGATCTTGAAGGAATTATTCACCACAAATAGACATAAAAAGAGGTGTCAGACAAAGTTGTGTGCTATCCCCCTGCCTATTTAATCTATACACCGACAAAATTTTCAAACAGATAAAGGAAATACCAGGACTGAACATTAGTGGAAGGTCAATAAACAACCTTAGATATGCAGATGATACCGTGTTGTTAGCTGAAAGCGAACAGGAGTTACAAGAACTAGTGAAGCAAGTTAACAGTATAAGTCATGAATATCGACTCGACATTAATATCGAGAAAACAAAAACTATGATAATTAGCAAAACAGACGATAAACCCACATTAAAGATAAGCGTAAATAGGAAAATCCTGGAACAAGTCAAGAGCTACGTATATCTTGGTCATATAATAACAGAAGATGGCAGATGTGAAACAGAAATCAAGAAGAGAATAGGAATGGCCAAAGCTACATTCAACAACATGAAACATATACTGACATCTAAACAGTTATCTCACAAATTAAAACTGAGAATTATAAAGTGTTATATATATTCTGCATTTCTGTATGGCACAGAAACATGGACGATGAATAAGCATTTGGAAGAAAACTGACTGAGGCTCTTGAAATGTGGATATATAGAAGAATGGGGCGTATCTCATGAAGAAAACAAATGAGGTCCCAGAAAATCTAGGTATGAAAAGAGAACTAATGAGGGAAATCAAAGTTCGGCAGCTAAAATACTCTGGCCACATAAAAAGGCATAACACCTTGCAGAAGACCATAATAGAAGGGAGAGTTGAAGGCAAACGTGCAAGGGGAAGACAGCGCTATAAGTGGGAAGATAACATCAAGAGATGGACATGAAAGAGTCCATCAGAGTGCACCACCAAGACAAGAGACAGAAGACGTTGGAGATCCATTACAGCTAACTGTAAAGTTTCTTGTCCACACTGTAAAGTGTCAATCTGTAAAGATGTGTACATAGTTGTTGAGATCAGGCATGCTCCAGTCTACCCAGCTGTAAATGGGTAACTCACCCTAGTCCTAAGTTAGGGAAGGCAAAGGCAGCTGTAAACAGTAGTTTCCCTCTAAGGCTCCAGGGGAAGCAGGCCCTAAACTTGGTCACTTCAACCGACGCAGGATGGTGTAGATATGGGTAGAAGTGTAGAGTGTGTTTAACGCGAATGGTGTACTGTTCGTGTTCTGATGAATCTAAACACTCATTCACTTGTGTCTACAAGGCACCAATGCAGACTGCTGGAATCTTTGTTTACACAGTTTATTGAGACGCACACACTGGGACATAACGAGTAAATCATGGGTAGGTTGACATATCAATTTGCAGGCATACATAGTAGATCCTATGTCATGGCACATTCATAAATAATAGGTAGTACATCAATAGTTTCCCATGTCATGATACATAATGGCCGCATCCCCTATCTGACTAAGCGCGTCAGTGAAGGCGGATCGGTAAGTAACTAAAGTTGCTTTATGTTCACAGTTTATCATATTGTGAAACCACGATAAGGGGTTTCTATCAAAATTGAGATCTCCTTGCCACTGTCCGAATAATAAGATACATGCCCCGTTCTTTGGACAGTGATTCAAAAATACGATGACAGGAATGTAATATGGCCGCCTTCCTGAGTTGTCGCTCACTCGCTCACAGGAGGATATATATATAAGCCAAAGTTACTTTGCAATATAGATGCATAATTTCATAAAGTTCCTCCATACAGATCTACCGTAATCTAGTTACCTCACGTAGACATAATTACAGTATGGAGCCCGTCATCTCCGTCGATACAAACTTGACCCTAGCGTTGCGAAGCACAAAATTCCAGCTAGGCCTAACCGACCTGAGATCATCAAAAACAGGGACTGGAATTACCTGGAGTCCGAATCATACATGGTACCGTACATTAGGAAAGTCTCTAACACAACTCTAGTAGAGACACAATCTCCTATAGAAGAAAAACTACTTCGTAAATCATTTTTATTGAAGAATATACCAGCCCTGGAAAAATGCGTACCCGCCATTGTCACGGTACATCGGAACTCATCACGACTAGATAAGACAACTCCTACTTCCGCTAGAGCGGTGTAACAAGAATATAGTCCTGCCTACCCATCCAAAATATACAATATAGGACTGATTCTACTTGTACTAATAATATGTAATACATATGAATTCAGGCCATAAACATAATAAGCAAATTAATCTATTTTCTGGCCTAAGAAATAGGTACGGACAAGGGTGTCATATCCATGCGCCGAATTAATATCAAGAACGATTACTCCTATAATCAACAGGGTAAAACAATTATGGATTATCTAGCCTTCCCCATAGACAGCATTTTCATACACAAATGAATGAATGTCTATATCTTTTCCATATTAAATAGCCATATCGATTTTTGTAATATGTGCGTCAAAATATGCACGCAACACTAACCTTCGTTGTGGAGATGGCAGCTGATGATGATGATTCTACTGTGGTCTGCTCACTAATCTTTTATGTTCTCATACCATCTAGAACACTTTTTGTCATCTGTTTTCCCAAATGAACGGGTCTTCGAAGTAACTGAAGCATCGCCGATTGTCATTCACATAGGTTTTTTTATGTCTAGCACACACACACACACACACACTCACAAGTGTAGTATGAAGCGTTTACTGTAAAAATGAACTATGTTCCTCGTGATGAATATAATTGCTCTTCATGGATCTGCAACATTTTGACCACCGGCAGGCAGCTTAGTAGCTGTAGGGATCTACTTCAAAAACACAAAATTCTCTAAAGATATACTTTGATAAAATGATGTCTGTTTTCAAGTTTCAGAGTGTTTGGAGGGCAGCTTATGTATAACTTTAATCTCTGTCAGACTATTGGCTTCCTGCTATCCCATCAACACAGCGGTGGAAAATTGAAATGAAATTTGGGATTGATTAAAAAAATCGTAATCGATAAATCAAATTTCTTTAATCGAAGATTAATCTATCAATTTCGAACAATTTTATAAATTATAACAAAAATATCACGAATAACATTTCTTTTTAAATCACTAAGGACTTCATTAATTTAATGTTATACGGCAACATCATCCTGAAAATATAATGAAAATACTGAAAAGTTAAAACCAAACAATTTATTGTTATTGACCATACTTGCCTAATTCTATATCACAAACCTTTAACATGGCAAATGCTCTCGCTTTTGAACAAAATACATAAACATTGATCAAAATGGAATCGATTAAAATTTGTGTTATAAATTTACCGATTGTTTTAAAAAAATGAAAATTTTACCGATTAATCGAATACTTAATAGTTAAAGATCCCAGCACTAGAAATGTTATTTTATCGAATGTTAACTTCACTTAAAGAAAAAATCGCCTTCCCGTCACTGGTGATTAAAATGAATTTTTGAAAGATAGCTGGTGCGTTTTCACCAAAGACGAGGACAACGTGCATGTACATCTGAGAATACCTCGCTTTAAAATGCTGACAGGAGAAGGTCAGTCCGAAATTTCTCTAGCTTTAAATTTCTTACACTCGTCCCGCTCTATCACCTAAAAATTGATCACTCATACCCTGTGATTTACGGATAGCTGGAGGTCTACTATATGCCGACCCCTGATCTAGAACATTCGTGTTCTCCTGTGATCTTCTACATGCAGATAACCCGTCTTTTCCTGCAATATACTGAGTATTTAGATCATTCGTGCTTTTCTGCAATCTTCAAAAGCGAGACTGACTGGCTTAGGCGATCATAACTCTCCCCAACTTCCTGTCTCAGTTTATCAGCTCTGACGCCGATTTCTTTCCACTTCATGATTTAAGCTACGAAATATCTCATTTTTCTTGTCATCCTCACTATCTTTTTTCCGTAAATGTCAAGAGTTACGGTGTCACAACGCATTATAATTTTCCTCTTCCCATTGCTTATCCGAAAAACGGGTACTACTTTCTTTCGATGTGGTAAATAAACTTCTTTATATGCATTGAACGTTTTCAGAATATCTTCAATAGTATTTTTTAGCTATTCGTGGTATCTGTAACTTTCTTCTGTAAAACACACCCACCTCTGTTGCTGTGACATAATTTGTGCGCTCTCTTCTCATCTCCGACAGTATTGAACTATATTTGTTGTGCGTACTGAATTAGGTGCCTTATTCTGTTGTTAACACTCTCTTTTTCCCTACTGTCATTGTTCACGCTTCGATGCATGACAGGTCCAGACAAGCGTACCGTCCATCACTGAGAGGTTAATTGTGTCCCTAAAACGTGATAATGCCACATGCGAGCATGAAGTGTTTGCTAAGATTGCATAATTACTTCCGACTCGACAGGAAAAATGCAAGAAGTTATAACGCAAATATTACCAAGAAGTATTGGATGTAGCAATTCCATATACAGAGGATGACTGTTTGAAATTTTCAAACGCAGAGTCATACAGAATACTGCATGAGGAAAAGTTTTCATCAAATGAGCTTTGAATGTATTGGCTGGCTTTTGAGGCGCCAATAAACAACCTCGCTGATTGGGAGTTTGTCAGAAAACGCCAGGTGGAAGCGAGGGCCGGGAAATTACAATGCAACGTAGGAAAAGTTTGACAAACGGCACTGCATTCCTGAAATCGTTAAATTAGACAGCTCGGACTTTGCTACAAAAAAAAAAAAAAAAGTAGAGTCATATTGCTGGCTCAGAGAAATAACGGCACTTGTAGAGGCATTACACTTGGTCTGGGGTTTTGTTACTTTAACAATAAGTTCCCACTTTTGACTCCGTGTTTCAGATTCCTCAGATTCCGGTTTTCCTCGCTAATAATGGTAGTGCTTTCCTGGGCTCTTAAGTCCTCAAGAATTTCAAACGTCCGGTCCGATAAATGAAATATGCTGCTATTCTTAACGCTGGAAAGGTCTGGTGTCTCCTTGGCGCGAGTGAATTTTCACAGTGCTTTAACCTGGCTAAAGTGTCAGGTTAAATTGCCTGTCTTCCCCCGCGTTTGTTTGTTACGATGTTAAGCAGGGCTCCAATCGGAAAGGGTGTTGGGCCTTCATTCCGAATGTCTACCAATCGTTGCAAACATGCGTGTTTTGTGGGGTTATTCAAATTATTTCCACATGGAAATTTCTGCGCGTTACTGCAAAGGCCATGTCTCCCAAATATGGAATGAAAACATCCTCCTAACTATGGCATAATCGATCACTGACTTCTCATTCCTTGTTGGTACACATCTAGTATATGCATGTATGCTCTTATGGGGGAACTTTGTGTTTGTAATGATCAGATTCTGCTCACTACAGAATCTAAGGAGTAGCGTTCCATTGTCATTGAGAGTATCTTTTCCATATGTAGTAAAATCTGCGAGATAATCGCTCATTTCAGTAAGATTTTAGTCCTATGATAATAAATAACCCCGCCCGATTGTGTCTGACTATAAGCATCTCACACGCCAGCATCGCGCTGAAGTTTATGCCATGTTGATGCTTAGAAACGATCCCGCCGTATAAACCTACTCGCTTTCCTTGTGACGTACTATAAACATTTTTAACATTTTGCCCGATCTGATAGAGACTGCGGCAAGACTTATAATTAACGATCTGCCAGAAAGGTGCTGCCAAATTACTGTCTGAATTAACGTAATACTATAACTTTAACGCCTCTAATAGTAGTAATCCTTACATTTTTTGGTAGTGTAACACGAGACAACAGTAATAATTAACGCCAATTCTAACACCCGCCGCGCAAAACCCCGCTTCGCTTGAGATGAGAGGGGGAAGATGGCTGACTTGTGTAAAATTTTTATTTGACGATTGACAGTGACAAAATTGAAAATCTAAACCATAATGAATCTGACCATAAAAATCATATGGTAGTATAGCTTAGAGTCCCTTAGCAAAAATGTGTTTTAAAAAATATGATAGTCCAATTATTAGCCAAGTTATTGAGAAAATACTATATGTCTAGTAACACTAAGACGGACAGACTGTGGTTCCTGCTTGTTTTTTTCATAACGTTAGTGGGGACGCCAGCTTAGAAAGAGGCATTGGAGTAAATTCAAATCCGATTGGGTAAAACGAGGGAAGGGGAGCGGTAGGTAAATGTTAACCAAAACTAAACATCTTTTTGAATTGGCATAACTAACGCAGACTGACCAATCGACTACCAGACACAGAGTTTGTTTGGAATTTTTTTTTTTTTTCAAAAACTACATTTGAATTCTGGTAGTCGCAAGTTTTCCATTGGCCAGTACTAATAGATATTAGCAAAAAGCTTTCAATGCTCATCGCCAGTTGACAAAAACTTTTTCTATCAAATACGCTGAGATCAGCTGTGTTAATTTATAAAATAAAGAATTAATTCGCAGTCTGGGCAGTGCAGAGGAAAACTGAGGCCATTCTTTGCAAGTCAGCGTTATTTGTTACTATTTCTTGAAATTGTGAGGTTTTATTTCCTGTTACCAGCCGGTAACAGGAAACCTGATGAGTGAGTGTAACGCCAACAAGTCTCCGGTAAAACGTTTATGCTGTCAGCATATAGCTGGAGGAGCTTGTGTGTGCTGAGATATCTATATTTTCTGCAACTACATACTGAATTATTCTTCTACAAAGAATCCCAGGTGATGTGTTAGCATCTGGGTATATCTGACACTTCAGTTACAATAAACTTTGGTATTTTCAATCATACCCAGGATGTTATGGGGCGTGATGAAACTACAGCCCCTCCTAACAAGTGACAAACACTATTAGATAATAAAGTTGTAATCTGTGAATACACCAACAGGAGAGATAGAGTGACTTTATACTTATTGGACAAAGAGTCCACACATTTTAGTTAATCCTTTTATGTAAACTATCTTTTCCTCATTTTCAAAGACCTGTCCAAAAGAGATGGCTGGACAGGCAGATTAAATTGTAAAAAGAAAATATCGAATTTTAAAGAAAAACCTTAACCACTGTTTTAGTCAATTCCTTATAGTGAGTTAAAGTGTTTTGTGTTAATGTACCATCATTTCCATTTCTCCCCTAGACATTAGGTACATCATACACCAGACACTAGAGCCAAAATAGTGACCGTGTGAGATCTAGGGAGGTAGCGTTAGGTTCCCTGCAAATACTTCATCATCATCTATTAGAGTCAGGGGCCTACATGTGCTTGACCTCACACGGTTAACACAGACACCGATTTCTTTCCTTTTAGGTATAACATCATAACCTCCCCAGCAAATTAAACTTGCTACATATATTGGTAGGCTTGTCCGGGAATTGAATTTCTCCTAGTACTACATACATTGGGGTCTGGGTTCTAGCATTAACAACATTCTATTTTCCCAGGGAATCCCCATAATTACTATTGCCCAAGATTTGGGAATTTAATGAAGTGTCAGAACCTGGAATTAATTAAGTAAATTTGCATTTATTTTAGAAATTTAGTTAGAACATTTTGTATTTATCAGATGGCAGATTTGGCCAAGTTTCGCTCTGCGGCTGTGCAGACTGCCAGGGAAATGAATATGGAGGGTTAAGTCTTGATTGACTATGTCACCTCAGAATGTGATAAATTTATTGCTAGGGAAGAACATAGGTTAGCTGAGGAAAGGAAATTGCAGGTAGAAGAGGCTAGGGAGATTAAGAAATTAGAGTTAGATAGAGAGGCTGAAATTAAAAGGTTACAAATTGAGGCTGACAAGGAGGGCAGGGCCTTAGAGGCTGAGATCAAGAGGCTCCAATTTGAGGAGAGAAAATTGGAGGCAGAAAAAGAAGAAAAACGACTGCAAAGGGAAGCAGAAGAAAAACGAATGCAAAGGGAAGCAGAAGAAAAACGACTGCAAAGGGAAGCAGAAGAAAAGAGATTGACTGCCGAAAGGGAAGCAGAAGAAAAGAGATTGACTGCCGAGAGGGAAGCAGAAGATAAAAGATCACAGAGGGAGCATGAGTTGCGACTAAGGGAGTTAGAGTTGTAAGGCCTTGCTCTGGACAATGGTCACAGCCCCTCTACCTCTGATGCTACTGCTAGTCAGGGGGCCTCCAACTCAGCCATGGGGTTCCATCTAGACTATATTGTAGAAAAGGATGATGACATTGAGTCATATGTGAGCAGATATGAAGTATTAGCCATTACTTATGGGTTAGAAAGAGAAAGATGGGGTGTCAAGTTGTCTCAAGGTCTTCGGGGAACAGCTGTGACGTACGTCTAGTTCGACAAGTGAATTTTCCGTGATATGATGGATGATTTAAAGGGACTTTTAGCTTTTCATAACATTAGAACCCCTGAACATTTGTTGTAACTTTTCGTTTCGCCAGAGCGAACTGATGCCACTGGGACTCATTTAGTATGCGGCACGAGATCAAAGACACTGAGACGATCCCCGAGCAGAGAAGCTAGTGTTCTCGCAGGTATTTATCATCTCCGCGCGAACACTCAACCGCTCGCAAGATGGACCAGAGCGATTAGAAGAAAGACACTGGTGGAGATCTCAGGAAGGACGGGCGGCATGCTATCAAAGACAGTAGTGGTCCCTGAAACGATTTCGCATCTCGGTGTTTAGCACGGAACCGATCGCAGCCAGAGCGAATGGGGAAAGCTGACGCAAGCAGCGAGCGAAGATACGAGAGGCCAGGGGCGGCTTCTCTTTGTGGTCTGGCGGTCAGATCCCCAAAATCCGTCCGAGATCAAAAGCTGTCAAGTTTCTCATGTCCCACTCATCTTGCATTCCAGTTGTAGATATACAGATCACGTAGAAATACACTTCATCATTCGCTGGCCAGAACTTGATAGAAGCACTAGCGATATTTGAAATCTTGCTAGATTATCCCATGGATTTTCATTTATATTTGCAGTGAATTCTATTTCTGTGCAAAACGGTAATATATATATTGTGTAAAGTGATCAGTGGTCTAGTTCATTCATTATATTTCATTGGATTTTGTGTTAATTTAAACCTATTAAATTAAACCGTCTCAATAGTTCCAGTTGTAAATGTAATGATATACCTGCTATACTATTTCCAAAAGGATAATAGATGTTTAATGCGTAAATTAACTTTTAAAGTCGCGAAGGAATTTATAATTAATAAATTTAGTTAAGTCCTATATTTATAGATGTGTGATTTAACCACTAGAACTCGCGCAGTGTTTATTAAATACATAATTAAATACGCGAGCATATATATATATAATAGGCTTAACGGGGAATTTATCGCGCGCTTAGAAGATTATTTGATTTTAAAGTATGATTATGTTGTTATGGGTTTTCTATCTTTTTCTCTAGATTGATCACCTTTTGCAATCCCAGCAATAACGAAATCTTTCAGAGTTTCCATACTCGGTTCTTAAACTTCCAGACAGTTTGATGAGACATTTTTTTAAAGTAAATCTTGTGGTGGTCCGGTACGGCCTAGCTATCATAATTACATGAAAGAAAGCCAACCCAAGAACATTTAAATATTATCATCAAATTTAATTGCAATCTGTGAGATAAACTGGAAGATGAACAGTGCCAGTAGCAATAATTTATGTACGGCTCTAAATGTGAGAGATTACCGATTTACCTGACTGTGACTGAGCCTAGTTTTTCCTCACTGGATTAAAAACTTTACCGGTCAGTCGCTATCATCATGCAGTGAAGGAGTATACCATCACCTCATTTTTCACCCCTATGTCGAACTGCGTCAGTGCCATCCCATAGACTCGTTTCTTTATAATAAAACACAAGAACTCTTAGAACTTCAAGTCCGGCGATAAGCGGGAATATTTGCTCTCAGTGAATCCTCGCATTATCTGGGGCGGGACATAGAAGGACTAGACAGTTTTACCTGTAAAGAGTTTAATTACTGTGTATATCATGCTATGGATTTGTCTGATGCTGCAATCGGTAAGTGTGTGGTGTATATGAGTGTGGATCCGCACAGTGTGCATGAATGACAGGAGATTTAATTTTTTTGCAACAAACCATTTGTTAACTTGCCTACCGGGTAATACGTTTTTCTGTATACCCGGCATTGTTCCTTTAGTGGGATAATTTGTTAACTCTGTTTCATCCCCCCCCCCCTTTTTTTTCTTTGCTTAGTAAAGGGAAGACACCAGTTGGGATAACAGTATTTTTTTGTCTACCACCATAACTAATATTGTAACACCTCTTTCAGAGTAATTAAATTCACTGTTGGGTTACATTACCTATGCTCCTGATAACTATCTATCTTGAGACTGGGTTTATCTTTGTCTAATACAAGCGGGAAGGGCTTAGTCGATACCAATCTTCTTCACCCCCTCCCTACCTTGATATTTGCATTTTTCTGTACTTATGATAATTTTATGTAACACTTGATATTGTTTTTTTGTGATTTGATCTTTTAGGTTAATAAACATCATAAACTTATATCGGACTGTGTTGGAATACCCAAAAGCCCAAAATTCCCTATTTGTTTAATATAGCTGTATCCACGTCGTCTGAGTGTTTGAAGCAACAAATCGGTGTGAGCGCAGACGTGTGTCTGGAAAACTGGCAAATAATTGTTTGACCAGGAGAGTGGAAGAGAAGATTGAGAGAAACGATTTGTCGTAAATAAGTCTGTCTTTACTCTCCTCCAGCACTCTGTGGAGCATCATATTTAATCTATACATTTCTATCACTGAGTTTTCATCATCATTCTACACTCTAAACCGGACTACTATTTCTAGACTCTTTCTCTCAAAATAAATTTACGACAATATTTGGCTGGCTCGCCGGGATAATTTTGAGATACATTTGATGCACACATATTTGTGGGCTGGTTCTGCATCTTGAGCTACATTTGAGGCATTCGCATAGCCGGGATAAAGATATTTTGAGTCTGATCTAAGTCTGGGTCTAACTAGATAGAGTGTGAGTGATCTGTCTTTGTGATTTAGGGAAATAAATAAATAAGTAATTACACCCCTAGACAACGCTTTTTAGTATTTGGGTCGTCCACACAGCATATTTACAGGTTGTTTTCTTTCCACAGCAGCGTACGGATAAACAAAAATAGTTGTTATTTAAATTATTCTCTGGCAGAGAAACATTACATTTTTCTTTATAAGATTTGCTGGGATTGCGTGATTGTTTTACAGTCACTAAAGGGTTTTTGAAGTTAAAAGAGTTGAGCTTAGCTAAAGACGCCTTGTTCTGACTTTTAAAGTCTAGTTAACATCGTCTCTTCTCATATAATTGACTTCAGGGGGAGTTTTTTGTAGTGGAGAATTAAAATTTCAGGGAAAATTTTTTTTTTCCTTTAAATTGTTTTAATATAAATTTTTCTCTACTGTTAGTAAGAGTAGATTCTTTTCTAGTGTAACTTACCATTTTAGTGGCATAGTCGCTTGCGTTAAGAGTCTTAAGTGACAATAATAGCAGCGATAAGTTAACACATTTAAGGTAGGAGGTAACTCAAGTAAATTTTTACTTTGGTTTTTCTCGTAGCGGTTCCGAGTTTCTTCCCCTTCTTGTTCCATCTTACTATTCTCTAGTCTTAGAAGCATCCAGTTCTTTGGTATGGCAGAGAGAATTAGGATAAGATCCATTTTGAGACAGGAGGCGAAGGACTCGGGATTAGGAGAAGCCGCGAACCTGTTTGTCAACAAAGAACTTGAAAGATATGACGCGGACCAACAGAGAGAAGAAGTTAGGAAGAAAGAAGCGGACGATCGTCAATTGGAGCAGAAGAAAATTGAGGCAGAGATGGACGCCCGTAGGGAAAGAGAGAAGGAGAGGCAACGCGAAGAAAGAGACAAGGAAAGACAGCATGAATTGGCGCTTAAGGCTTTAGAGAGTCGGGGCGCCTCTACTTCGAATAACGGAGAGCCGTCTTCGCCCCAGTCGCAGTCAATGGATCTCTCCAGCACTCAGTCTGCCCAATTAACTGCGATGTCTTTTGCTTTAGAGTCTTTTCCTAGTCCCAATGAGAAAATTGACAGCTATCTAGAAAAATTCGAGAGGCTCGCAAATCTGTATGGGTTGGAGAGTTCCCGCTGGGCACTTAAACTCTCAACGTCACTGAAAAGTACTGCTTATGACGTATATACAAAGCTGGGAACCAACCAACATGATTACGACATGCTGAAAAAGGCCTTGCTAGAGCGGTTTGAGATGACCGCCCGAAAATTTCTGCAAATGTTCAGAAACAGCCGGAAAGAGAGCACGGAAACATTCCCGCAGTTCTCTTCACGTCTCACGGGCTATTTGACAAAGTGCATTGAATTATCTGACCTACCTCTTACATATGAGGGACTACTTGAACTTGTTCTTGTGGAACAGATAAAGTCAACTTTGTCAAACGAAACCCGTAGATTTTTGGCTGAACAGGGCGCAGTCAGGCTTGAGGACATACTCAATAAGGCAGAACGCTATACCAATGCAATGGCCGAACTTCCCAGCACAAAACGTAAACCCACAGATGAGCCATCTCGTAAACAAAATCTAGAGCAGTCATCCTATTCCTCTAATTCCTCTCAGAATTATAACCAACGAGAAAATAATACCCAGAGACCTCCCCAGGAAAAATCGAAATTCTACAAAACCCGATACCCCCCTAACAACAATTCTGATCAACCCACCAAGCCTACGTGGCAGCGCGGCCACCAAGGTCAAGGAAAAGGGAAGACCCCTACACCAGGAACGTCTGATCAGGGCAAACAAACCGGTCCAAACCGCGTCGGATGTTTGCATACAGCCTCGAAAGGTAGAGTCAATGTCAGTGATTCTCAACCTGAGGGGGACCGACCCTCAACTCGAGGAACTGTAATTTTGAATGGTACCTCAACTACTTGTCTCTTTGACACTGGATTAAGCTTTAGTTGTATTGTTGCTAGACACCTAGTCAAACCAGGTCAGGAGACAGAGGAAACCGTCAAACTTAGTGGAGTTTTCAGGAGTGATGCACCCAGGACGCTTCCTATCGCACTGGTAGAAATACACTCTGATTTTGTCAGAGGTGTTATTAAAGCGGCCATTATGGATGATCCTATCTACCCAGTTATCCTGGGATGTAGATATGTGTTTATTGGGAGACCAAAGGAGCCGATTGTGGCAGCGGTAACCACAAGAGGGCAAGCCAAGAAGGAGAGGGAGCCTGCGCCAAATTTGTTGCCGAATGAACTGAAGGAGGCGCAACAAAAGGACCCTACTCTGGAGCTCTGCTTTAAAAAACTGCCCATGGCTAAGGACCCCAGACACAACGGAGACATCTTTTCTAAGGATGGCGTATTGTATCGTAGAACGGGCAACCCGGACACGGGGAATAACCAGCTCCTAGTACCGACGCAGTACAGAAGCCAGATCTTAGAAATGGGGCACTCTCTTCCCTTTAGCGGACATATGGGACAAAACGCCACTATTCAGCGAATAAAAAACCACTATTGGTGGCCAGGAATGAACTCTGACATTATCAGGTACGTGAAATCCTGCGCCCAGTGCCAACGGGTAGCACCCAAGCACTTGACACCCCCAGTACCTATGGGGCAAATGCCAATAGTGGGTACTCCATTTGAACGGGTTGCTGTCGACATCATTGGACCCCTGGAAAGGACCAAAAGAAAGCACAGGTTCATCCTGACTTTAGTCGACACTTGCACAATGTGGGCCGAAGCTATACCGCTAACATGCACAGATTCCAAGCATGTCGCAGAAGCCCTCGTGCAAATTTTTACACGGTTGGGATTCCCTCAACAAGTTTTGACGGACAATGGATCCCAATTCCGTAGCCTGTTAATGGAGGAGATCTTTAAGATCTTGAGGGCCAAACATATCCACACAAGTCCCTACCATCCGGCCGGAAATGGGCTCGTGGAACGTTTTAATGGTACCCTCACCACCATGTTACGTAAGCTGGGTCAGGAGAAACCGGAAGACTGGGACCTATATATATCGGCTGCCTTATTCGCCTACCGAGAGGTACCCCAAGCGTCTACGGGATTCGCGCCAGCTACACTTTTATTTGGCAGACCTATTAAGGGGCCACTAGAAGCCTTACTTCGGTCCCTGACAGACCAAAAGGCTGACGAGACAGTCGTCTCTGCAAGCAAGTATGTATCTGAGCTCAAGGAAAGGCTAAAGCTAGGATGGGATCTAGCTACTACCAACCTTAAGAAAGCCCGCGCTAAACATGCTAAAAGATACAACAAAGCTGCAAAAGAGAGAGAACTACAACCAGGGGAGAAAGTTTTGTTGCTACTTCCAACCGGAAGCAATAAACTTCGCATCGGATGGCAAGGGCCGTTTACCGTCCTTAAAAAGATCTCACGTACCAATTACAAGATCTCCATCAAAGGAAAGGAGAAGGTCTTCCACATAAATCTGCTTAAGAAATATTTGGAAAGACCGGTGCCATCCTCCGAGCATCTCCTGGCTGTCGCCATAGCAACGGAAGACGAGGAAGATGATGATGGTTGCATGGAGTATCCATTGCAACCCACAGAATCCTTTAAAGATGTCAAGTTCGGCGACAATCTCTCACCAGAACAACAAACAGAAACCAGGGCTCTACTAAAACAGTACAGTGCAGTCTTAACGGATGTACCTGGTCGAACAAATCTCATCGAATTTGATATGAAATTAACAAACGAGACCCCTGTTCGAACCAGAGTTTACCCCATCCCGTACGCTAAAGCTGATGCACTTCGCGGAGAAATAGACAAGCTGCGTCAGGCAGGAATTATCAGTGAGTCTACATCTCCTTACAGTTCGAGTGTAGTGCTGTTGCAGAAGCCCAATAAGGAAGTTCGGCTGTGTATTGATTACCGGTTGCTAAACGCTGTAACGGAATTCCAGCCCGAACCGCTCCAAACTGTTTCTGAGTTGTTCACCAAGCTCAGCAAAGCAAAGATTTTCTCCAAGATTGACCTCAGTAAAGGTTATTATCAAATACCAGTCAAGGAGGAAATTAAACCTTTGTTAGCTTTCAGCACTAGTGAAGGACATTACACATTTAATGTGATGCCGTTCGGATTGCATAACGCACCAGGAGTGTTCACCAGGATGATGAGGAAGCTTCTAGAACCTTTGCAAAGTCCCCATATCCATAATTTCATGGATGACATATTAATTGCATCGGAAACCTATGAAGAACATATTGCTACGGTTGCTATGCTCCTCAGGAGACTACAGGAAACTGGTCTCACAGCCAGACCTAGCAAATGTCTCATCGGGTTTGAACAGTTAGACTTCCTGGGGCACACTATTTCTCACGGATGCAGTTGGCCTATTAAGAAGAACGTGGAGAAAATAGTGGCAGCAAAAAGACCCCGAACGAAGAAAGACGTACGTTCCTTCATATCACTATGTGCATACTATCAGAAGTACATCCAGAACTTCAACGGACTGACAGCACCTCTGACTGACCTCACAAAGAAAGGTTGTCCTGATAAGGTCATATGGGATCAAAAGTGCGAACACGCGTACAGCACTTTGAAAGGACAGTTGTCTGCATACCCCATTTTGAGGTTGCCTGACCTCAAGAAACCTTTTGTACTGAGAGTCGACGCGTCAGGTCAGGGCATCGGGTCAACACTGCTTCAAGCCGATGACAGTGACCCAAACATGCTATTTCCAGTTGCCTATGGCAGTCGGAAATTAAATAAAGCTGAACGGAACTACAGCGTAGTCGAAAGAGAATGTCTCGCTCTGATTGACGGTATCAGACGCCATCATGAGTTTCTCTATGGTACATCTTTCACGGTGCAAACAGACCACGCTCCGTTAGCATTTCTGGGTGCCAATAAAGAATTTAACGCAAGGATCATGCGTTGGGCGCTTCTTTTAAGCGTTTATTCTTTCAAAGTGGAATATATTCCGGGAAGACAGAATGTCGGGGCTGATTTCCTGAGTAGAAACTGGTCTACAGAGGAAGAAGAGCAAACTGAAGATACCACTCATCCTAAAATCACCAATCAGGTCACCTCCATTGTCAAAAAATGAAACATGAAAAATGGTTTCATGTCTAAAAGTGGGGACGATTGTGACGTACGTCTAGTTCGACAAGTGAATTTTCCCTGATATGATGGATGATTTAAAGGGACTTTTAGCTTTTCATAACATTAGAACCCCTGAACATTTGTTGTAACTTTTCGTTTCGCCAGAGCGAACTGATGCCACTGGGACTCATTTAGTATGCGGCACGAGATCAAAGACACTGAGACGATCCCCGAGCAGAGAAGCTAGTGTTCTCGCAGGTATTTATCATCTCCGCGCGAACACTCAACCGCTCGCAAGATGGACCAGAGCGATTAGAAGAAAGACACTGGTGGAGATCTCAGGAAGGACGGGCGGCATGCTATCAAAGACAGTAGTGGTCCCTGAAACGATTTCGCATCTCGGTGTTTAGCACGGAACCGATCGCAGCCAGAGCGAATGGGGAAAGCTGACGCAAGCAGCGAGCGAAGATACGAGAGGCCAGGGGCGGCTTCTCTTTGTGGTCTGGCGGTCAGATCCCCAAAATCCGTCCGAGATCAAAAGCTGTCAAGTTTCTCATGTCCCAGTCATCTTGCATTCCAGTTGTAGATATACAGATCACGTAGAAATACACTTCATCATTCGCTGGCCAGAACTTGATAGAAGCACTAGCGATATTTGAAATCTTGCTAGATTATCCCATGGATTTTCATTTATATTTGCAGTGAATTCTATTTCTGTGCAAAACGGTAATATATATATTGTGTAAAGTGATCAGTGGGCTAGTTCATTCATTATATTTCATTGGATTTTGTGTTAATTTAAACCTATTAAATTAAACCGTCTCAATAGTTCCAGTTGTAAATGTAATGATATACCTGCTATACTATTTCCAAAAGGATAATAGATGTTTAATGCGTAAATTAACTTTTAAAGTCGCGAAGGAATTTATAATTAATAAATTTAGTTAAGTCCTATATTTATAGATGTGTGATTTAACCACTAGAACTCGCGCAGTGTTTATTAAATACATAATTAAATACGCGAGCATATATATATAATAGGCTTAACGGGGAATTTATCGCGCGCTTAGAAGATTATTTGATTTTAAAGTATGATTATGTTGTTATGGGTTTTCTATCTTTTTCTCTAGATTGATCACCTTTTGCAATCCCAGCAATAACGAAATCTTTCAGAGTTTCCATACTCGGTTCTTAAACTTCCAGACAGTTTGATGAGACATTTTTTTAAAGTAAATCTTGTGGTGGTCCGGTACGGCCTAGCTATCATAATTACATGAAAGAAAGCCAACCCAAGAACATTTAAATATTATCATCAAATTTAATTGCAATCTGTGAGATAAACTGGAAGATGAACAGTGCCAGTAGCAATAATTTATGTACGGCTCTAAATGTGAGAGATTACCGATTTACCTGACTGTGACTGAGCCTAGTTTTTCCTCACTGGATTAAAAACTTTACCGGTCAGTGGCTATCATCACGCAGTGAAGGAGTATACCATCACCTCATTTTTCACCCCTATGTCGAACTGCGTCAGTGCCATCCCATAGACTCGTTTCTTTATAATAAAACACAAGAACTCTTAGAACTTCAAGTCCGGCGATAAGCGGGAATATTTGCTCTCAGTGAATCCTCGCATTATCTGGGGCGGGACATAGAAGGACTAGACAGTTTTACCTGTAAAGAGTTTAATTACTGTGTATATCATGCTATGGATTTGTCTGATGCTGCAATCGGTAAGTGTGTGGTGTATATGAGTGTGGATCCGCACAGTGTGCATGAATGACAGGAGATTTAATTTTTTTTGCAACAAACCATTTGTTAACTTGCCTACCGGGTAATACGTTTTTCTGTATACCCGGCATTGTTCCTTTAGTGGGATAATTTGTTAACTCTGTTTCACCCCCCCCCCCTTTTTTTTTTCTTTGCTTAGTAAAGGGAAGACACCAGTTGGGATAACAGTATTTTTTTGTCTACCACCATAACTAATATTGTAACACCTCTTTCAGAGTAATTAAATTCACTGTTGGGTTACATTACCTATGCTCCTGATAACTATCTATCTTGAGACTGGGTTTATCTTTGTCTAATACAAGCGGGAAGGGCTTAGTCGATACCAATCTTCTTCACCCCCTCCCTACCTTGATATTTACATTTTTCTGTACTTATGATAATTTTATGTAACACTTGATATTGTTTTTTTGTGATTTGATCTTTTAGGTTAATAAACATCATAAACTTATATCGGACTGTGTTGGAATACCCAAAAGCCCAAAATTCCCTATTTGTTTAATATAGCTGTATCCACGTCGTCTGAGTGTTTGAAGCAACAAATCGGTGTGAGCGCAGACGTGTGTCTGGAAAACTGGCAAATAATTGTTTGACCAGGAGAGTGGAAGAGAAGATTGAGAGAAACGATTTGTCGTAAATAAGTCTGTCTTTACTCTCCTCCAGCACTCTGTGGAGCATCATATTTAATCTATACATTTCTATCACTGAGTTTTCATCATCATTCTACACTCTAAACCGGACTACTATTTCTAGACTCTTTCTCTCAAAATAAATTTACGACAACAGCTTATGAAGTTTTTTCCAAAATGAGCAGGGATGACCAAGACAACTATGACATGTTGAAGCAGGCGCTTTTGTTAAGATACGAAAAGAACGGAGAGTTTTATAGAAAGAAATTTAGGAATGCCAGGCTACTGTCGGGTGAGACCTATAACCAGTTCTCCTCCCGGTTAGAAACGTATATGGAGAAATGGGCTACTTTGGGGAAAACCCAAGATCTTAAAGAGATGATACTCATAGAACAGATGAGAGAGTACATGGCTCCAGACATGAGAAAGTTTCTCATGGAACAGGGCGCGGAGAGGCTGGGTGAGATAAATAATGTCGCTGAGAGGTATCAGGCAGCCCAGGCAGAGGTAGCTGGCACCAAAAAGAAACCAGTAGATCATTATAAGGCCCCACAAAACTATAATAAATTTGGCAATAGAGGTAAGCAAAACTTTGATAGGCCTCGAAATGATTATAAAAATAAAACCTCGCATTTCACTGACAGAAAGAATGATGAAAGAAAACCTTTTCATCAAGGTAGATTATATTGTAGATATTGTAAGAGGGATGGACATGACATTAAATTTTGTAAAAGTAAACTTGCTGGATTTGCTGCTATGAAAATGGCGAACAAGGAAGTAAAGGACAAACCTGTTGGACAGCAGGAACCTTATCACCCCCCAGTTTGTGAGGATGTTGTATGCAATGATGTCACCATTAGGTGCCTCTATGATACCGGTTTAGATTTTGATTCTGTCGTGAGCTCGCACTTGGTGAACCCAGATCAGTATACCACAGAAACAGTGGAGATACAAGGGGCGACCAAGGACATACCACTCATGACACTTCCCATAGCAAGAATAAATGTGAAAACTCGCTATGTGGAAGGTGTAATCAGAGCAGCAGTGATCGACGCACCCATCTACCCTCTGATATTGGGGTGTCGTTATGTCTACTTGGGGAATCCCAAGAGACCTGTGGTCTTGGCAGCCATCCAGACCCGATCACAATCCAGAAAGGAAGAAGATGAACCTATAAATACTCATCCAGAGGAGATGAGGAAGGCACAGGCTGAAGATAGGTCACTGAAGCCGTGTTATAAGAAACTCCCAAAGAGCCATACTCCTCCTAATAAAGGAGAATTTTATATGAAGAATAAATTGTTATATAGGAAGGCCGGCACTGGTTCAGCTGGTCACGGACAGCTGGTCCTTCCCAGTTCATATAGGGAAAAGGTGATGGAGTTAGGTCATACTATCCCCTTCAGTGGTCACATGGGGATTAGCGCAACAGGACAGCGTATAGCTTGTCATTATTTCTGGCCAGGGATAACGGAAGATATAAAGAGATATGTAAAATCCTGTCCAGAATGCCAGAGAGTAGCTCCAAAGCATTGGACTGCTCCAGCAACTCTAGGGGAAATGCCCATAGTGGGAACACCTTTTGAGAGAGTTGCAGTGGATATTGTGGGACCTCTCACTCGGATCAAGAGGAGGAACAGTTATATCCTTACTCTGGTAGACACTTGTTCTATGTGGGGAGAGGCGGTAGCCCTGTCTTCAATCGATTCGAAACATGTGGCAGAGGCATTACTTACTATATTCACAAGGTTAGGATTCCCGCATCAAATCTTGACTGATAACGGCTCACAGTTCAAGGGGAAACTAACAGAAGAGGTTTTTAGGTTGTTTCAAGCCAAGCACTTTCATTGTAGTCCGTATCACCCCAAGGGAACGGCCAGGTAGAGAGGTTCAATGGGACTCTCATTTCTATCCTGAGAAAGCTGGCACATGAGAAACCTGATACGTGGGACCAATACTTGCCCGCCGCGTTGTTTGCGTACCGGGAAGTTCCACATAATTCAACCGGGATGGCACCCGCAACCCTGTTATTTGGGAGGCCAATAAAAGGTCCATTAGAAGCATCGTTAAGGACTTGGACAGATGAGAAGGCAGAGGAGACTGTTACCTCATCATATCAATATGTGAACGAACTGACCACTCGTTTAAAAACTAGTTGGAAACTGGCAAATGATAATTTGAGACAAGCCAAGAAAAAGCATGCTGCTTATTATAATAAGAAAGCGAAGGATATGGAGCTTGCTGTAGGGGAGAAGGTACTTCTTCTATTGCCCGGCAGCAACAATAAACTTCAGATCGGATGGCAAGGTCCATATACAGTTTTGGAAAAGGTATCCAGAACAAATTATAAGATAGACAAAAAGGAAAAGGAAAAAGTCTATCATGTGAACCTTTTGAAGAAATATCTGGACAGACAAATCCAGGAAGGAACACACCTAATGGCCTTGTCTATCGCAACCAAAATGAAAAATGACCCTCTCACCTCATTTGAATATGCACTGAAAACCAGTGAAACGTTTGCACAGGTGAAGATCAGTAATCACCTGACAAAAGGACAGAGGGAGAAGGTTCAACAGGTCCTTGAGAAACATACAGATGTGTTAACGGATAAACCGGGGCACACAAATTTGTTGGAATATGATATAAAACTACTAGACCCAGCACCTATCTGTATGAGGCCCTATTCTATTCCTTTCGCTAAGGAAAAAGCTTTAAAAGAGGAGATAGATTATTTGTTACAAGAAGGGATAAGAGGAGATAGATTATTTGTTACAAGAAGGGATTATTTCTCACAGTGAGTCTCCTTATAGTTCCTGTGTGGTTTTGTTGCGAAAACCATCGGGAGAACATAGACTGTGCATCGATTACAGGAAACTGAATGCTGTCACAGAAGGTCAGGTGGATCCATTACCTGATACTACTCAACTATTTGCCAGGCTGAACAAGGCAAAATATTTTTCTAAGGTGGATCTTAGCAAAGGCTATTACCAAATTCCAGTAAAGCCTGAAGTTCGACCTTATTTAGCCTTTAGCACCTCGGAAGATCATTATGAGTTCAACATGTTACCGTTTGGGTTGAAAAATGCCCCGAGTGTGTTTTCTAGGATGATGCGAAAATTGTTGGATCCCCTGAAAAATCCATGTATTTCGAATTTTATGGATGATATCCTCATTGCTACGGAAACATTTGAGGAACATGTTACCTCTTTGAATATGCTGTTTGATAGACTCAGAGAGGCTAACTTGACCGCTAGACCAACAAAATATTGTATTGGTTGTAAAGAGTTGGAATTCTTGGGACATACTGTACATCAGGGTAGCATGACCCCTGATCCCAAGAATCTGGAAAAATTGAAAAGAGCACGTAGGCCACAAACAAAGAAAGATGTGCGATCTTTCGTGTCGTTGTGTGGGTTCTACCAAAAGTACATTAAACATTTTAACTCTATATGTGCTCCTCTGACGGATTTAACACGCAAGGGTCAACCTGATACAATAAATTGGTCCGCACAGTGTGAATTGGCTTACCAGGAGTTACAAGAAAAACTCACAAGTAGGCCAGTATTGCAATTGCCTGACTTGAATCAAGAATTTATCGCGAGAAGTGACGCAAGCAATGTGGGCCTGAGCGCTACATTGTTGTATAGGTCCTCCTCACAAGATGGAGAATTGAACCCAGTCGCTTATGCAAGCCGCAAGTTGAACAAGGCGGAAAAAATTATTCAACAAGTGAAAAGGAATGTCTAGCTTTTAAAAGGGCTTTAAAAAAATTCCAGATTTATCTATATGGCAGGACATTTGTGGTCCAAACGGATCATTCACCTCTCGTATTCCTGTCACAAGCCAAGCATGAAAATTCCAGATTATTGAGATGGTCATTATTGTTACAGCCATACTCATTTCTGATTGAATATATTCCCGGCGCTCAGAACGTCGGTGCAGACTTTTTGAGTAGACATCCTTATGATGAAGATCAGAAAAACGCGTAAGACTTCAGTTGAGCTAAGTTATCTCGCAGATTATAACTTGCAAATGAATGCATGTTCTAGGACGGGAGGTGTGTAGTAAAATCTGCGAGATAATCGCTCATTTCAGTAAGATTTTAGTCCTATGATAATAAATAACCCCGCCCGATTGTGTCTGACTATAAGCATCTCACACGCCAGCATCGCGCTGAAGTTTGTGCCATGTTGATGCTTAGAAACGATCCCGCCGTATAAACCTACTCGCTTTCCTTGTGACGTACTATAAACATTTTTAAAATTTTGCCCGATCTGATAGAGACTGCGGCAAGACTTATAATTAACGATCTGCCAGAAAGGTGCTGCCAAATTACTGTCTGAATTAACGTAATATTTTAACTTTAACGCCTCTAATAGTAGTAATCCTTACATTTTTTGGTAGTGTAACACGAGAAAACAGTAATAATTAACGCCAATTCTAACACCCGCCGCGCAAAACCCCGCTTCGCTTGACACGCGGTGGGATTGGCCCGATGATATATACACACAGACAGTTTAAATTCTCGCCAAGTAATGTATTTCTGACGTTACTCAAACAAGTTAGTTATTTGAATAAAAATGCTAGAGAGAGATGAGAGGGGGAAGATGGCCGACTTGTGTAAAATTTTTATTTGATGATTGACAGTGACAAAATTGAAAATCTAAACCATAATGAATCTGACCATAAAAATCATATGGTAGTATAGCTTAGAGTCCCTTAGCAAAAATGTGTTAAAAAAAATATGATAGTCCAATTATTAGCCAAGTTATTGAGAAAATACTATCTGTCTAGTAACACTAAGACGGACAGACTTTGGTTCCTGCTTGTTTTTTTTCATAACGTTAGTGGGGACGCCAGCTTAGAAAGAGGCATTGGAGTAAATTCAAATCCGATTGGGTAAAACGAGGAAAGGGGAGCGGTAGGTAAATGTTAACCAAAACTAAACATCTTTTTGTATTGGCATAACTAACGCAGACTGACCAATCGACTACCAGACACAGAGTTTGTTTGGAATTTTTTTTTTTTTTCAAAAACTACATTTGAATTCTGGTAGTCGCAAGTTTTCCATTGGTCAGTACTAATAGATATTAGCAAAAAGCTTTCAATGCTCATCGCCAGTTGACAAAAACTTTTTCTATCAAATACGCTGAGATCAGCTGTGTTAATTTATAAAATAAAGAATTAATTCGCAGTCTGGGCAGTGCAGAGGAAAACTGAGGCCATTCTTTGCAAGTCAGCGTTATTTGTTACTATTTCTTGAAATTGTGAGGTTTCATTTCCTGTTACCAGCCGACGACAGGAAACCTGATGAGTGAGTGTAACGCCAACAAGTCTCCGGTAAAACGTTTATGCTGTCAGCAGATAGCTGGAGGAGCTTGTGTGTGCTGAGATATCTATATTTTCTGCAACTACATACTGAATTATCCTTCTACAAAGAATCCCAGGTGATGTGTTAGCATCTGGGTATATCTGACACTTCAGTTACAATAAACTTTGGTATTTTCAATCATACCCAGGATGTTATGGGGCGTGATGAAACTACAGCCCCTCCTAACAAGTGACAAACACTATTAGATAATAAAGTTGTAATCTGTGAATACACCAACAGGAGAGATAAAGTGACTTTATACTTATTGGACAAAGAGTCCACACATTTTAGTTAATCCTTTTATGTAAACTATCTTTTCCTCATTTTCAAAGACCTGTCCAAAAGAGATGGCTGGACAGGCAGATTAAATTGTAAAAAGAAAATATCGAATTTTAAAGAAAAACCTTAACCACTGTTTTAGTCAATTCCTTATAGTGAGTTAAAGTGTTTTGTGTTAATGTACCATCATTTCCATTTCTCCCCTAGACATTAGGTACATCATACACCAGACACTAGAGCCAAAATAGTGACCGTGTGAGATCTAGGGAGGTAGCGTTAGGTTCCCTGCAAATACTTCATCATCATCTATTAGAGTCAGGGGCCTACATGTGCTTGACCTCACACGGTTAACACAGACACCGATTTCTTTCCTTTTAGGTATAACATCATAACCTCCCCAGCAAATTAAACTTGCTACACCATATCTTCCGATAACTCCATAGTTTTGGAGTTCCCACAAAGATGCATTGTGAGGCGGGCAAAGATGGTTTACAGCTTTGCCAAAGCGGCTATCAATTTCAGTGTCCAGAGAGAGTTTGCTCATTTCTCCCGTTCGTTTACTTAGTTTCTTGCGTGATGTTGGGCAGTTCCTAGGCTGAGTAACTCTTCCGATAATCTAGCATTGTCATTTCCAACTCTGGCATTGAAATCTCCGAGCATGATAATTTCATCTAGGCAGTCATCCACTGTCCTTTGAAGCAGCTCGAAGAATTCCTCCTTGACCTCTGCTCTCTCATCCTTATTTGGCCCATACACTATGACAAGGTTGATTATGGTTTCTCCTTCTTTTAGTTTTACAACCATAATGCGCTCCGAGACAAAGTTCCATCCCTTGATACTATCTTTTTTTTTCTTTTACCACAATGCAACCCATGCCCCCTTTAGCTCATTCAAATGTGGGTATACCACTGTAGAGCAGCGGGTCGCCATTGAGATCCATGACTCCTTGTCCCCTTTTCTTCGTTTCCATTAAAGCCAAGATTTCTAGTTTTGCTTTCCTCGTCTCTTCCACCAGCTCCTCTTCTTTCCCATTTATATTTCTTGTGTTCCAAGTTCCATAAGTCGTAGTCCGTTCCAGTTCGTCGCCTTTGGAATCAGTCAGGTTTTCTCTCTTGTATTTCGCGTAATCATGATTTAAAGCAAACAGGTGATTGGCCTGTTGTGCCTTTGCATGATGGAGGAGCTGCCTCCTTACGGCCTTCGTGCAGGCCGACCTCCTCCTTTTTCAGCCGGGCTTGGGACCGGCCTAGGCGGTGTAGAAACTTTCAATTTATGAAATTGTTGTTATTTTTGATCAGAATCGACGTCATTGCACTCCGGGAGAACCCATAGGCGCTCAGTCTCCCCCAGCAAATGTCGAAGTGTATGAATGCTAATTGTTCCTGTTGCGCACTGGTTGTATTCACGCCGGATGCGTCCTCTCATATGTCCATCCCTGCTGGTTTTACGTTTGATGCCAAATTTCAGCAGTCTTAGCCTTCAGGATTCATCAATTGCAGTGTCATTCTCTAATAGGCGATCATGAATTGCCTTCAGTATTTCTCTCTTATCCATGGCCAATGCACCTTCTATGGGTGCTCTTGAAGCTAGTCTGTCAGCTCTTTCATTGCTGCGTACCCCGGCATGACCAGGACAGTAGATCCATAACAGTTCTTGAAGATTCGATGTTGCTATGGAGGTTTTCCATTCATGTCGGAGCCATCCATTTTGGACCTTTCGAAGCATGGATTGTGAGTCTGAAACAATAACTGCCTTTGTTAATAAACTTATGAAATGAGATGCAGGAGAAGAGTAATTACCACAGGAAAACATCGGAAGCACCAGTATAATTGGGGAGGGGAAGAACACCTTGAAATTTGGAACTTGGTTGAAACATTAAAACCCATGACGCCTAAACTTGATATAAGTGAAGTCTCTAACACTTCACGCGGCTGCAGGACTACGTTTACCTTTTTCACATTCAACGACATTAAAGGTTTTGCCCGAAAGTTTATGCTACTACTTGTGAACATGTGGTATTAATTTTTGCTTTGCATTATTTTCCAACTGGAAAACTCACAGTGAACAATAACTGACATGCGGTACAAAGGGGCGCACGTGAAACACGTGCCGAAGATGGGGACATAACTTTGATGCGACATAAACACACGAGGGCGGCACAATTCTGTCGATGAACATAATTGGATATGTAAAGCGACAGTTTGAAAGGGCGTCGATCTTCGCTAGCAAAATGTGGGTACTTTTCCAGCAGACATTATCTTGACTCTCTATTTCATCCCTTAGACTTGCGTCTCCAACGTCCATTACATCGTTTTCTTCCAAACGATTAACTTTCATATCTTCATACGCAGCAATTTTGACGTAGACACACAGTTGAACATGTTAAAACGCAAGCTAAAACACCACACGGACGCATACAAGTTAATACTGAATGGTGGTAAAAGGTATTACTTAAATGGTCGAACACACGTGTTCATGCTGAGGACCTCTCCACTGAAAACGATGAACTCTATCACAGAACTAACAGGTGCGGATTTAGGAAAACTTCTGTATTTACCATTTTCACTGTAATTGATGTTTTTATGGTTTCTTACAATCACAGTTTCTTGCCTAAAGATGTAGAGTATGCGATTATCCTTGACATTAATTGTATCAGTACATAGCCATATTAAGAAATAGTTTTGCACGTGATTATTATCATTATTGTTATCAGTGATTATGATTGCCCTCAAAAGCTTGTCGCAATCTCACCACGGGATGCGCACTATTCTACTCCATTCTTATTCCTGGGATATCTGCAAGCAAATTACTCCGTACTGTTTCTATGACCCGTGGCATGCGATGTCAGCAGACATTCGTGTCAGGCTTGACATACATGGCTATGTTTGTCCCTGGTCTACCTGCAAGGAAACAGGAGGTTTGAAATCAGTTTCCTTCTCCTAGATGATAGCTTTTATATCTTACAACACTCGTCTACCCAGATCATCTTGTTATATGACACCAGAGACTCGTCCTTGCCCTTTCTTGTGTTATTTTAAAACGGATGCGTCAAAAGAAAGTCAGAATTTGGGCATTCTCTGTGACAATGGAGCTAACAGCTTACCATCAATATTATTTCAACAGTTTTCAGGATCTGGCATGGTCATTTACTGAAATGAAAAATTTAAACAACAAAATGTGTCGGTGATAACTACGGAAACAAAACAAGTGCTTCCTGTTTAAAGAAAAGCCGCGGTAGCATAGTGGTTAGTGCACTGGCTTCCTAGCGCAGTGGTCTATGGTTCGATCCCCAGATAAAATTAGCAGACTCCAAAATCAAGCAATGAGAATTATAACGGGAGGCATGAAGTCAACACCTATAAAAGAACTCGAAAAGATTACTTGCCTCCAGCCAATGACAGATAGAAGAGACTGCAGGGCTCAGCAACAGGCCGAAAAATTCAAAAGACTAGCAGACCACCCAATGTGCCATAGAATAAATGCTCTTAGAAGGCAAAGACTCAAACGAAGTAATTTTGTAGAATCAACCAAACCACAAATGAGAGCAGTATCCATAGATGAAATATCCACTGTTAAACCCATCTACACTGCACACAAGCTTCCAGTTTGGAAACAAAATCGTTTCCCTAAAATGATAGAAAACATTCCTGGAATTGAAAGAAAAAAGAGCCAAACTGCAACAGATAGAAAATCCATAGCGACAAAATACATAGAGAAACATTATCCACGCAACACCTGGACCCATGCATACATAGATGGATCAGCAACAAATGCAACAGAAAATGGAGGTGGGGGTGTCTTTCTGACCTTAAGCACTGGTGCAGAAAAAAGGCTGTCAGTGGCGACAGGACGATTCTCCAGCAACTTCAGAGCAGAGGCAGATGCCTTAAAAACTGCAGCAGAGGTTATAATGACAGAAGAAAGGGCAGAGAAACAAGTTGCTTTCTTTACTGATGCACAGTCAGTAATTGCAACGTTGAAATGCCAAAATAATACAGACCTGGATGATTTCAGAGTAGTGCTCCACAAACTTTGTCAACGATTCAAAAGTGTTGTGATCCAATGGATCCCATCTCATTGTAACATCGCCGGCAATGAAGAGGCTGACAGAATGGCAAAAGAAGGTTCACATCTACCTCAGCCTGACGCAAGCATAACTTTTGAGGAGGCAAAGAGTTTTATCAGAATCAGTTACAGAAACAAATGGAATGTAGAACATCCAGGGCACACACAGAATGATGCTTACTACCAGCTCCACAGAAGAGACTCCGCACTGGCCACAACAGATTGAGATACCATCTATTCAACAAGCTAAAGATAGGAACTACCGATCAGTGTAACCGTGGCACTGATCAAATGACTGCTGAACATCTGCTTCAAAGTTGCCCCTTATATGTGGTACAGTGAAAGTGCATATGGCCGACGCCAGCTCCTTTCGTGGAAAAGCTTTACGGGGATTCAAATAGCCTCAAACTGACTACTGCTTTCTTTGAGAACATTCAAGTGGACGTCTGAGAGTGTACAAAGAAGAAGAAGAAGAAGAAAGAAGATCCCCAGATGAGGCGGGAATTTTTTAGGCCACAAACGGCTCCTGGGGTGACCCAGCCCCAAATGGGTACCAGAGCAACTCTGGGAAGGTTAAGGCGGCCGGCGTGATGCCGACCACATCACCCCTCGTGTGCCGACGGTCAAGATAATATGGGCCTAACACCATATTCCCAATATGCCTCAATGGGCGTGTAACGTTTTCCTTTACTTTTTTTGCCTTTTATATCATATATTAATCTGTATACTGGATACTGCAACGTAGTTTTATGGATATTGTTTCTTGTGACAGAATGGGGCGACCCCTCTCGATCTTTGTTTCACTACGGTGGTATCAGTAACATTTTTGTACTGATTTTTGTTGCGTGCTTTCAATTGTCGCACTTCCTTTCGTTCGTTCTCTGCTATGTGTAGCAGATAGTTGGTATTTTATTCTTACACTCCTCTCAGCGATAGTCTGTGTGTTTACCTGTCTATCCATGCGGATAGAGTAGACTGTGATGCAAGGTTGACAGACAGAAATCCTATTGTACCACAAGGGTGCGACTGTCCTCGCACGTAGATGGTCAAGCGAGTTTACTTAGCGCTGATATGGCTCGTGTGATCGACAAATTATTGTCGTGATAAGACACAGCACAGATGGTCAAACAGGAGTTTGTTTTTGCACAAGGACCGCCGGCACGGTCCAGAATCGACCTGGTGGGATGACTGACACACATGAGCGGAAATTTTGTAATATTTCCGGGTAGATGTAAGAAGTTACATTTAATCATTGACGAGAATATTTGAATGTCACGAATGTCATATATGGAAAATGTGACCTTTACATTACGTTCAAAATTTTCCCATATCGGAAATATTTCGAATTTTCCCACGGGACATGCATGTTTGAAAACGATTGGCTTTTTACTTAGCTTCGCCACAAACAGATGCGGGGGCAGGACAGTGAATATAACCTGACGCTTCAGTCAGTCAAATCTGCTGTGAAGATCGCTTGCCAAGACACCAGACGTTAGAATTTAGAATTCAATTTTATCATATATATATATATATATATATATATATATATATATATATATATATATATATATATATATATATATATATATATATATATATATATATAAAACCATGTGAAGATTAATCTGTGAAAATAGCTAGTGAATGTCCAAGTCATTTGATGCTGGCACCCTCAGCGTATAAAATGATGATTTCATGAACCACCACTGCCTAGGGCGAGCGATTGCTTTATTGCTAGTTTCTTAAAGAGAACTAAACGAATAAAGAGTCCCAGGTTCCATATGGAGCAGGGAGGGAAAGATGAAAGAAATGATGTACATTGTAATTACAATACTTACAGTTTCAAAGCAGTGTAAATGTCGACATTCACTTTAAAAATAATATAAGTTTGCAAGCATTCCAACAAGTGTAGATGTAAATTAAAACATATTCACTTTAAAATTAATGGAAGTTTCAAACTTTTCAAATCAGTGTAAAAATAAATGAAAACATATTCAGTTTATATTGTGAACACGTTTCAATCAGTGGAGATGTAAGTGTAAACATACTCTTTCTGTATTATTAACCTTTTCATTTAAATATAATGTAAAGCTAAATCTATTCTATTTAAATGTAAAGAAAGTTTTATCCCGAGGGGTTAAATTTAATTCTCATCGAGGGTAAATTCTGAGTAAATGGGATGGTGGAATAAGAAAGGGGGCACATAACTATGTGTCGGAAAACGCAATACTCAGGAGAGCGTTTCGTTTCTATTCTTTATCATAGTTATTGGTGGTACCAGCATAAAGTATTATCTCTGGAACAAGAAGAGACAAGTGGCCTAAGCTTTAAGACGACGGACCAACTTTCGTAGACTCTCCCTGATATTTCTGGGAAACGAGCTTCACCCGACAACCTTGACAAGCGACGAGCGTGGGCAGTGTAAAAAGAACCAACCTATCAGAAGGAGCAGAACCGTCATATGCAGCTAAGTTCAATATATACTGCCACTTGAACTTCTTGTAAACATTTATTACTACCGATAGCTATGAATTGACAGTGGTGCACCACTTCACATATCTGGGGTCTGCCATCAATTACAAACTCTCTCTGGACACTGAAATTGATAGCAGCTTTAGCAAAGCCGCAACCATCTTTGTGCGAACTCCAAACTCACAACGAAGGCCAAATCTATGGTATATAATGCCAGTGTCAACATATGCTAAGCAAGAAAGAATGCTCAATAATTTCCATCTACGGTGTCTACGGCACATCCTTGGTATTTCATGGAAGGACAGCGTGACAAATGTCGAGGTATTATCACGTGCTGGCCTTCAAAGCATGTATACACAGCTTAGACATCGCAGACTACGTTGGCTTTGCCATATCCACCGCATGGAAAGTGGTCGCATCCCACAAAGATGTTTTCTACCGACAACTAGGAGATGGCAAAAGAACTGCCGGGAGACTGCAACTGAGGTACAGAGATGTGTGCAAGAGAGACCTGTAGGCACTGGACATAAATCCAGCAGCCTGGGAAGATGAAGCTGCCGATCGCACCAAGTGGAGTTGCTCCATTTGGCGCCATCTCAGATTGGGCGAAAGAGGAAAGAACGCACCGAAAGGATCATTAGAAAAATAAAGCAGCCAAGGGATATCACCTCTAGGGCACATTCCCACAGTCAGTTATGACTGAAAGGGGCTACTACTGTCGTAATTATAATTGTTTTACACGATTATGTCCCGCCACAGATTATGCAGTCTGATGTTTGCCATCAAGTCTTTTGTTGATTACACTTGTGCTATAACTATAGGGTCTCAGTCATTTTCGAATTTTCTGTCTTTGTTGTCAGCCGCTTCACTTCACTTTAAATTTCTCATGTTGTCACGTGTGTCATTTCCCATAACAATTCTTCACGTGCACAATAGGCCCTATAGATACCAAATATAAAGCAGCTAAGTGTGTCTGATACATAACGCATCCAAGATTGGGAATAACATGTGCCATTTGTGCAAGGTCGACTCTTGGGCGGTTCGGCCGTACCGGGCACCGCCTGGAGGAGGCGCCGAAACTAAAAACAAAATTGTGAAAGAACAAGTAAAATGGAACAGAAAATATTTGCTTACATAAAACTGATCGATTTAATTATTGATCAGAAATGAATTAGTTTTCGTATAAACGCACTTTTATAACATATTTCACAATAAAATTCTTTCCGAAGAATGTATATCCGTTTATTGATATTTGTTCTTCCTTTTTTTCATAAACAGCACATCTGACCGTCCAACATGGATAAGAAAAAAAACATTAGTTAGCATACGATTATTAAAACGCTAAGTGCATTATTTATACTCATCACCAGACTTGGCACTACTCTGAAAAAAACTCAGAGCCGACTCTGCATTTATGGCCCTTTTGAAAGTATCTCGTTTCACGTCTGCTTTGTCTTATATGTATAAATAGTTGACGAAGCGTGTCACATGACATGACTTACAAACAGAGCCGGCTCTATGGAGATTTTTCTTGGTGATGAAAGGTCACGTGATGGCGCAATCTTCCTTCCCTCCCACACACACCGTGAAGTACTGTATGTTCTCTTGCAAGACTCAATTTCATGCTATTATATTTGATCCCACTGTAATTTCAGCAGTGGCGGTTCCAGGGGGTTGTCACTGGGGGTGCTGCACTGTTCATTCATTTAAAATACTATACATAATACTTACAAATTGTGACCACCATGTGAAATATCAACCCAGACACAAATGATTAGTGTCTTATCTCATCTAAAATCTGTCAAGAAGTTCTGAAAAGTTATTTTAAAAGTTTACTGCAACTGGGAGTAATCATTGTCAGTCGTAGCAGCTTCCCGAGTCTCAAACCGGTTACACGGACATGTATGCTACTATTTCTCGTGTTTAAAATTGTCATTGTAACTTCCCTTTAATTTGCTCATTGCACTTGAGCTGTGGATGGCTGCAGCTCTGGTTAAAAAATTCAAACCAATCGTAGTTCGCCTCTAGCTGTGTGTATGACAAGCATTCGCTTATAAGAGGTCAAGGTCACTTGAGCTGTAATCGTTTGCAGCACTTTTCCCCAATACGGTGTTAGATAATTTTTTGTTGTTGTTGGGTATTTAACCCTTCCGGTGTAACCTCAATTTTTTGGTCTGTCCGTATTATGTATTATAATGTAGGAGAGACAGCAGTATGCATTCCTTTTCTTAGGGAGTGCTGCAGCTCAACAGCTCATTAAAGAAAGCCGCCACCGAATTTCAGCATTAACATAGAATTTCACCAAAAAAACTAAAAAAAACTTCAGTTTTTAAAACTTTCAGTACCGAGTATTTTGTCCCCCAAAAATACATGAGCGTTGTGGAGAAAAATTGAATAATATAGACAAGTAGGACAGCGATCAATTTCATACAAGGAAATTTTTGAAATTTTACTTTGTAGTTTTCCTATTTAATGTTTCTTGTTTTTTTTTTAAACTTTAATTGTTTTATTTCTTAAAATAAATATCGCGCCGAGCGCGGTCGCAGCCTTCGCCTAAAAGCCGACCCAACTTATAAACAGATCTTTGTAGAAATAACAAATGCTTATATATTTTTAGTCATTTTTAATTTCCATCTCTATTCAAATAAAAAGAAAGCAACAACAACAAAATTAAAATAACAATAAAAATTATTTAAAAAGTAATAAAAATAACAGTTATAATAATAGTAACAGTAGTAATAATAATAACAGTAATAATAATAACAATAACAGCAGTAATGGTAATAATAACAGTAATAATAAATATAACAGTAATAGTAATAATAATACTGACAACAGTAATAACAATAACAGTAATAATAACAGCAGTAAAAATAACAGTAATAATAATTATAACAGTAATAGTAATAATAATAATAATAACAACAACAGTAATAATAATAATAACAACAGTAATACAAATAAGAGTAATAATAATATTAATAATAACAGTAATAATAATATTAACATTAATAACAGCAATAATAATATTTAAAATAATAATAATAATTGTTTTTGGGCACCCAAGCTGCACAAGTGTCAGCAGAGTCACTGTTTGTCTGTGTTCATTGTCAGAGCAGGTGTTCTTGGTTCCACCCATAACGGGAAGATGGAGCACACGACATTCCCTCTTCATCTTCACCACGTGCTAACTCCAGAGCGGGCACTAATTGTTAGCGCGTAATACGGGGTCTGAAATAGGCGCACGGTCAGTCACGTGTCTATCTGTTCCGGGACTATTTCCTCCATATCTTTTCCTCGAGGCTGGGAAACAGAACAAGTTTGCCATGTTCGGTTCTCTTGATAAGTCTTCTTTGTCTCCTGAAGTTAGAAAAGGGAGGATGGGGGGAAAATTGTATTCTAAATTAGTGTTTCTCAAACATTTCTCCAGGGTGGACCGCTAAAAAAGTTGGAGCTGACTCCGATGAGTCCTTGCCAAAAGCAGTGTCAGTAATAAAACATAGAGTGCTTAGTACAATAGAGAAGTAAAGAAATAAAATAATAACATACAATTCCAAAGTAATGATGTTCGAGGACGCCACAGCTGTCAAAGGGGCTAACATAGAAAATTTTATATCGTTTTTTATTTGTAAATATAAGCCGACTCATTTGTGTATGAACATTAAGGATCACTTGCAATATACTTTTAAAATCAATTTTTAAATAGATATTTCATTTTTATTATACTTGTGAAATAATTAGTGGAGAAAGCGTTATTAGAATATCAAATTTTTCATATATTCACTGTTAAAGAACGAATATTGATATGTTTTTGTATTGTTGCCACACACAGACTTATTGCCAGTACTTTTGAAGAAATATGTCTCTTTGTGGTAACTCATGGTTTTGCACGGGTTTTAATTTATACTGAACGCTGTATATTTAATACGTCACCGGTTGTCTATGACGTAACACGTTTGCACTAATTTATTCTAACGGCTAATATTCGTGGCCTTTCGTTACTTCAAGTCAACCTAGTAGGACGTATTGTTTCAAGCTCCAAGAATTGCGGAGGAAGATATTTATTTAAGTTGCATAACTAACTTCGGAGGCCGCCACTATGTTTCTAAGATGGTCCTGAACTTATATAGAAGTTCCACCTTTTATCGAGTAAGATAAATCAAGTTATTATTATATTCACGTCGTCTGGTCTACATTACTTGGGTGGTCATCGTTCGTATGCACCTCTAGTACAGCGGCCAGGACTGAATGATTGAGACGAGACAGATGGAAGATTCACTACTATGTATGCCTTGTACAAGTATATGCATTAACCATGAAGATGTTTCCTTGATGTAAAATAAATGCTGAAGAAGATATATTGTGGACTCTCTACCCGACGTCTTGTGTTATTCGGCCAGTGATGTTCCGTGTCGACCATTCGTGTTTGTCAGCATGATGTGTGAACGTTTGTGATTCTATGTTATACTCTAAACCAAACCACAAGAAGAAAACCACATCGTAACATTCACTGCTATTTTTCATGGTTTGATTGTTTCCCTTTAGACAGCAAGGGGAGAAAGTTAGCAAAAATAAAATTTCCTGTTCAAGCTTATATATATATATATATATATATATATATATATATATATATATATATATATATATATTATATATATAATATATATATATATATATATATATATATATATATTATTATATAATATATATATATATATATATATTATATATGTATGTATGTATATATATATTATATATATATATATATATATATATATATATATATATATATATATATATATATATATATATATATATATATATAGGGGAGTTCAGAAAGTAATGCACCACATCGTTTTTGTCAGGAGCTGTTTATTCAAAAAGCATGAAATTTATACACAATATACATGGATATGACATGTAAACATCGGTATTATTCAACATAATCCCCATCAACTTTCAGTACTTCATCTCTCGATTGCTTCTCGGCCTTTTGGCTAAGATCAAAGTGTCATACTTTTAGGGATCATTTCTAGAGTATGCCGGGTCTTAGCCAGGGCCGGGATCATACACCTTAACACATGAAACCTAATAAAGTCTTATAGACCTCATTTTGAACCCCAGAAGGGGCAAAAAATAATTTAAAAAAAAAAAAAAAAATCAACTTGTACGGCTTTATGCCAGCGCGAAACAAGTGTGTGTATTCCTAGCCCGTACCAGATTTTGTCTTGATCATGTAGCCATTTCTTCGCTGCATGAATCACTCCTTCATCATCTTCAGACCTTGTCCCACAAAGTGCATCTTTAAGTGGGCCAAATAGATGAAAATCAGAGGGTGCCAAATCGGGACTATAGGGTGGATGGGGTAGTACAGTCCAACCCAATTTGGTGATTGCTTCCCGTGTTGCCAGACTTGTGCGAGGTCGCGCATTGTCGTGAAGGAGAAGAAGGTCTGCTGGATTCTTGTGCGGCCGAACTCTGCGAAAACGTTGATTGAGTTGTTTCAATGTCTTAATGTAAGCTTGCGAATTGATTGTCTCTCCTCTTGGCATAACGTCCACAAGAATCACACCTTCAATGTCCCAAAAGACTGTGATCATGACCTTTCCAGCTGAAGGAATTGTCTTGAATTTCTTTCTTCGTGGTGATTGCGGATGATGCCACTCCATTGACTGTCTTTTTGTCTCAGGTTCAAAATGATGAGCCCAGGTTTCGTCACCTGTAACGATCTTAGCCAAAAAGTTCTCTCCATCAGCATTGAAACGCTCCAACAATTCAGAAGAAATTGCTTTCCTTTGCAATCGGTGGTCATTTGTGAGGCTTTGAGGAACCCATCTTGCGTATACCTTAGAAAATCCGAGAGTTTTTATAACTGCATTTGCACTACCAATGCTGACTGACAGCTGTAAGGCCAATTGTTGAGTAGTGATTCGCCTATCAGTAAGAATAATGCCCTCAGCGCATTTCAAAATTTCTGCGTTGGTGGCTGTGGCAAGACGTCCACAGCGCGGCCGATCAAGCAGCTCCGTATCGCCACTTCCTGATTCTTTGATTCTCTGAACCCAGCGACTGACTGTACTCCTGTCGACTGCAAAACTTCCATACACATCACATAGACGCTTGTGAATGTTCACAACAGTTTCCTTCTCTGCAACGAGAAATTCTATCACAATTCGCTGCTTATAACGCAAGTTGCTAACACGCTCCATGTCAACGGTTTAGGGCAGCCGTATTATTTGGCCGGTTGCGGTGCAATATGGTGCACACAATTGGCACATACCATATTTGAAGTGTGCAAAATTTCAAGCTGCTATCTTCATTATTAGCTGAGAAAAACGATGTGGTGCATTACTTTCTGAACGCCCCTCGTATATATATATATATATATATATATATATATATATATATATATATATATATATATATATATATATATATATATATATATATATATATATATATATATATATATATATATATATAAAGTTAAAAAAGAAGGTGAACATTATATTCCAAAACTTTACAAATATTTAAGTAACTTTGTACAGAATCTGCCAAAAGAGTTCCGAGTAAGATCTTCAGACATCTAAACTTACTGAAGCTGAAAGATTAAGACGTTGGTTTTAATTCTCCCTCGTTATTATTTAGACAGCTATACTTGCCGTAATAAAATATTTAAGTATCATATCAGGATTAATGGCTAACTTTATACTTCCCGCTTGTTTGATGATCTCAACGGTACAGTTTGAGAAACACTGTAAACCCCCGATAACGTTGCGAAAGAGATCTTATGTGGAAGCTGAACTTTGAAAATACAGTATATCTGGTGCGTTGGTATATTTCACCTGTTAGATACAAAATGACATACATCTACGCAATAATTAATAAACGCAAAGCATAAAAAAAGCAAAAAGACTGAAAATTATTAATGGTTGTTGGGGAGAGGGGAGATGCAATTAAAACGAAACGGAGAGAAAACATATATTAAAGTTGAATAAGAGTTTCAAGAGAGTGTGCTTGCTTTAGAAAAGGATAAGCTGAATTTAAAATTGTCTATAGTTAACTGTTAACACACTGAGGGAAGTATAAATGAGGATTCGTTGACATTCAACCGCCTTATTCTCATGTAAAGCGAAGAGCCAGCATGGGATGCAGTACTGAAAATTAACTCCCCTTGCTGTGTGTTTTAATGGGATAAGCTTCCGACACGATCACGTGCCGACCACGTGTCCAGTCGGAGCGCGCGGACAAATACGAATGGGCAAGAGATTCAGAAGCGCGTGCGCCAGAGCACGTGACATCTCAGGTTCAATTCTCTTGATGTCACTTCCGGAAGAATACACAAAATATTAGTTAACATAAAGGGTACGTATCAATTAATCATCTGGGCCAAAATTAACAGCCATCTTCCGATGCGAGAAGAGCACAGACGAAAATAGAAAAGTTTTTGTTGCATGTTTTTTGCCCCTTGCTACAAGCACGCGCCAAGCACGCTCCACGCACCCGGTTCCGCATCTGCTAGCCACATCAAAAAATGGTGGACAAGGTTCGAGCTCTTTCTTTAAAACTCAAGATGCCTGAGTCAACGGACGGTAATTCTGAATTTGAAAGTTGTAACGATGTAAAAAAGTAATATTTATGAATTTCATAGTGGTAACTTCAGACTGTTGCCAATGCTTCTGACACATCCCAACAGCCAAAACAAGAGGAAAAAAAAAAACAACAACTGATTTATTCTAGTATAATGCTATAGCGTCGATGTTGGATTTCTATATCATTCAAGTCTACATTCCGTAGTTTAGAGTTTTGACGTGAAAAAAAGGACTACCCCAGCGTTTGCACTTTCTTTAGCACTTAGCTGGTCGTTTGTCTAAAAAACGTTCATTTATCGTCGCGATGAGATAGCTTGACATAGATGGACTTGGACGGAGTCTTCTAAGTGTTTATTTCTTCTGCTTCTTTTCTCCTGTACAGGTTAGCTCTATCATTCTTTACTTCGGTCTGTCTGTCTGCCAGTCTGTCCGCTGTTTGTCTGTCTGTCTGTTTTTCTTTCTTTCGACTGCCAACAATGTAACCGTTTCCTTCTTTGTTTACAGCTGACATGCCTGTCTTATTTCTTTGTTTACGCATTCATCACCGAAACCAACGAATACAATTGCCTATTATTTTATACTCTACTGTTTATCACCAGATACAATTATTATTGCCTGCATCTGTAGTCTATTTGTGTATTTGGTCTATTTGGTCTATTTGTGTATTTGGTCTATTTGTGTATTTGGTCTATTTGTGTATTTGGTCTATCTTGTTAAGAGGAAAGCTGTGAAATAGTAGTGTATATAAACATCTGTGGTTCGTTCAGGTCTATGTTCCATAGTTGCCAGTTCTGGAGTGAAAAAGACAACCCAAGCGATAGGTCATATTTATGGCGTGCCTAGCTGGTCGTTTTTCTTAATACCTTTATTTCTTGCAGTGAAGCCATGGCGTCACTTAGATGGACCTGCATGGAATCTCCTGAGTGCCTGTAACTTCTTTTTTTTTCTGCTGTCTATTGTACTCATTTGATTGTTGTAATTGTCAGATGTGGTTATTAACAAAAGATCAGGGCAGAAACAACACAGACTATGAAATGAGATGTCCTGGGAAATGGGGGGAGGAAGCAGCTAATAAGAAATGACGAAATGAGAAACAAAAAATATCAAGAACTTCGTTGCAATAACGCAATTTAAAACACTACACACACACACACACAGACACACACACACACATATATATATATATATATATATATATATATATATATATATATATATATATATATATATATATATATATATATATATATATATATATATATATATATATATATAATAACAATACGGGACTCTCTCGAGGCCCCGTAATTGGAATGAGTACACTTTAAACCCTTTAACGAGGATCTATTGGAGGGCAAGTCTGGTGCCAGCAGCTGCGGTAATTCCAGCTCCGATAGCGTATTATTATCAGTCGAGGTTCCTTAGAGGACACGATCATACTTGGATAACTGTGGCAATTCTAGAGCTAATACATGCTTACCATGTCTACGAGGGCAAGTTCCGTATCCTACTGATGACAGGCGGTTGCTAATGGTGTCAGACTGTAACGGCCAAACCGTTCCTCTGACTTCCAGGCCAAGTCTCGCTGCATGGGCAACAGCTTGATCTACAATTGCCCAGCCTAGTGCCACCGAAAGTTATTTCGGGAGGTACGCTCCTATGGTCAGTAATGACTGGAAGGGAAGCTAGCAGAGAAGTCCACTTAAACTGAACTCTTTTTCTTTCTTCTTTGATTCTTTGCCGCCGACTGTCAAAGCAGTCAATGGCCGTCACACCTGACGGCGTCTTGTAGAGCAGCAACAAACCTCTTCCACTTTTCTCGATCGGCTGCCATCCTTCGTGCAGTACCCCAGCTCTGGTTCATCCTTTGCATCTCGGCCTCCACAGTTCTCCGTCAAATGGTTTTTGGTCGGCCTCTCTTTCGCTTTCCTTCAGGGGTCCATAGCTTAGCTGTTCTTGTGATGGCATCAGTGTCTCTTCTGAGGACGTGGCCAACCCAACTCCAGCGTCTGCCATCTATGATGGCGTGCATGCCATCTTGGTTGCTCCGAGTAAGCAGATCTTGGTTGGTGATGGTATTCGGCCAAAAGATTCAGAGCATTTTTCGTATGCAGACTGTGTGGAAAGATGACAATTTTGACATTTTTTTCTCTGTTACTCTTGTAGCAAAGTTAGATTTTGCTGGAGAGGTTATGATGGTATCCTAAAAGAATGAAATCTGTGTATGTATTTCCCGTGTGAGGTCAGGCACATGTAGGCCCCTGACTCTATAAATGATGATGATGAATTATGTGCAGGGAACCTAACGCTACCTCCCTAGATCTCACACGGTCACTATGTTGGCTCTAGTGTCTGGTGTATGTTGTACCTAGTGTCTAGGGTAGAAATGAAATAATGGTACACAACACAAAAACACTTTAAGTTACTATGAGGAAGTGAATAAAACCTGTGGTTAAGTTTTTCTTTAAATTAATTTTTTTGTACAATTTATTTTGCCTGTCCAGTCAAATCGTTTGGACAGGTCTTTGAAAATGAGGACAAGATACTTTACATAAAAGATTAACTAAAATTGTGTGGACAATCTGCCCAAATAACTACAATGTTATTATATGTATTTCCTATTTGAATGTTCACAGCTTAAATTTATTCTTCTAAGAGAGAGAGTCACTGTGTATGAGGGGCTGTAATGTCTTCATACCCCACAAAAGTCCTGAGTATGACTTGAATTACCAAGGTTTATTTAAACCGAAACTGTCAGATGTACCCAGGTCCTTAACATATCACCTGGGGTTTCCCGTTGAAAGATAAGATATTGTAGTTGCAGAAATAGCGATATCACGTCACACACCCAAGCTCCTGCTGTTATCTCTTGACAGCATATGTAAAGTGTAGGAGACTTCTTGGCGTAATCGTCACTCCTCAGGTTTCCTGTCACCAGCTGGACACAGGAAACGAAACCTCTGCAACAAAAGGACACCCTGGCCTTTTACATCTGATCACTTATTCTTTTATTTACTTTCATACGTGGGTATGGGGTCAGCCTCGCGTGCATTTCAGGTGCACTCATCCCCTAATTTCTCATGACTCCCACCTTGCTGTGACCACCCCTCAGGTCCCTATGGCAGATACGCCACTGTAAGTTTACATAGTTTCCCTCAATAATATAATGTGGGGTAACCACATTTCCTTTTATATATTTTTCTCATCTTTTTCTTTTTTAATATGAATGCTTCAGGCATGTTGAACAGTGTTCATTGAACACAGAGGCTTACTAATATGCTCTAATACAATAATATTCAAACATAATCATGACAACATACATTAGTTAGATACATTTCAACGTGAGGACTCAACAATGTCTGCTCCCGGCACGTCCTTCACTTTTTCCCAATAGCAGTATCTAACTTTGGTAATGGGATTAAACATATTAAATTCATAAAGCCTCCTTACCACAAATCAAGAAATATAAACAAATGACGCTGACTTTGCAAAGAAATGGCCTCAGTTTCCTCTGCTCCGTCCAGACTGTGAAATACTCATATAGTTATTTAATTTACTTTTAAATTTATCACAGCTGTTCTCAGCGTATCTGAATAAAAAATACAGTTCAACTGGCAATGAATAGTGAAAGCTTTTGCTAATATTTATTAGCACTGGCCAATCGAAAGCTTGCGACTACCAGAATTCAAATGCAGTTTTTGAAAAACCAAAAATAATTCCAAACATACTCTGCGTCTGGTAGTCGATTGGCCAGTCCGCTTTAGTTATGCCAATGCAAAACGATGTTAGTTTTTTGGTAACAATTTTCCTACCGCTCCCCTCTCCTTCTATACTCTTGTTATCAAAGCTAATTTGAATTTCCTCAATGCCTCTCTTCTAAGACGGTGTCCCCACTAACGTTAAGAAAAAAACAAGCAGAAACAACAGTCCGTCTGGTCGTGCGTCCGTAGACATTTAGTATTTTCTATACAATTTGGGTAATACTGGGACTATCATATTATTTAAAACACATTCTTGCTTAGTGAATTCTAAGCTATACTACCATATATTTTTTATGTTCAGTTTCATTATGGTTTTAGATTTTTAATTTTGTCACCGGTCATCGTCAAATAAATATTTTACACAAGACGGCAATCTTCCCCTCTCGCTATCTCGCTAGCATGTATTTTTCAAATAACTAACTTGTTTTTGTGACGTCAGAAACATTACCGCCAGGAGGCAATAAAATTGTCTGCGTGTTTTGCCTCTCTTGGCTTTGTCGCAACGTGTATATATGCATGGCAGAATGTGTCAGGCTAAGCGGGGTTGTGCATGGCGGGTTAAGAATTGGCGTTAATAATTTGTATTGTATCGTGTAATTTGCGTTAAAGTTGACAGAATACGTTAATTCAGATAGTTATTTTGCGGCACACTTTCTCAAAATCGTTAATTATAAGTCTTGGCTGCAAAGTGTATGCAGCAGATCTGGTAAAATGTTAGTAGTACGTTTTCGAAACCGAAACTAAAACGCGTGTTAGATTTTTGTTACCGTGGAATCGTTCTATAGGCTTTAGCACTGCACAAAAGGCAGCGTTGCTGGCGTGTGAGAGCATCACCGTCAGACACAATAGGGCTGTTTTATTTATTATCATTTTATGACTAAAATCTTACTGAAATGAGCGATTATTCTTGCAGATTTTACTACAACTCTCCAGCATTCTGCACCACAGTGAAGCACACAAAGTACACAGCCATTATATAATCTTAATTTGGTGTTTGTGCTGTATTGAGAGGATTTCCAGATGTTGTTTAGATTAGCAAAGGCTGTTCTCGCTTTATTCATTCTGTTGTTAATGTCTTTGCTTGTTCCGCCGTCTGGTGTTACTATGTATCCTAGGAATGTAAAAGAGTCTGTCTGTTCCAGCTTCTGGTTCCTTATGTTATGGGCTCAGGATTGCCCATATTGAGTGTCATGACCTCTGTCTTCTTTAGGCTGATTTAAGCGTGTCAAGGGACCAAACAATGGCCAAAACCTAGAGTATCTAATGAGGGTCTTCAAAGGTATCTACCTTCGCTAAAGGTTACTCCTTGCAGAGTTGTGGATAGAAGGATGCTTCTATCTTGAGGGAGTGTTCATAAGATAATTCAGAAATCAAGAACAGTGTTGAATTGGATTGAGCAATTGTTAACTTTATATCTGCCCGCCGCTTTTTATAAAGAAATTTTATGTATCGTTCATGCCCTCAGCTGATTTAACTGGGTAAAATATTACTTAAATAGCTCCGTCTAAGTGTATTTGAAAATGACTGAGACACACGGGTGAAGTACACTAGAAATGATTAAATCAACTATACTTTTGTTTATATACAGACAACAAATTTAATAATCAATTATATTTAACAATGTAAAAAAATGAATAATTCTTTAAAAACTCCTCACCGATGATGTTATGGTTAGTTAAGGGAATGTTCTTCTTGGGAAAGTTCACTTCACAGCTTTTAAGTGGGTGCTTAGCTGCCAGTAAGAGGTCGGTTGGTTTCTGCTCCAGCCGATGTTCTTTGCACATTGTAGACTGGTTCACTCTCGTCACTGGTCAAGTATAGTGGCGGTAACACGTTCCAAGAAGTATCATGGAGTAATTACGAAGCTGATCCAGCATCTTCAAGACCCGTCTGCTTATGGTGTCTAGCTTTGACACCACTCACTTGTTTCACAGATAGTACCACCAACTAGTATCATGAAATAAGAGAGAAACAAATACCCTCCTGAGTATTGGGTTTTCTGACACAAAATCAGGTATCCCCTCTGTCAAGGAACACTTATCATGGATAACACTCCACTGTGTTGCACCACTGCAGTGTGGATTTATAATAACAATAATAAGCTCGCTCTAGAAGTATGACCACACAACAATGGCTAACATAAGTAATCAACACCTTTAACGTGAATTTCCCTTTATTACTAAACACAACACACTCAGGCCTCACATGGCCAACAAACGCATGAAATACAATATAATAATGACATGCCAATGTAACTTGCCTAAACAGTATAATCTATCAGCATCATACACCACAGTACGACTTAACTGAACAAACACTACAATGACTATCGCTCACCATGAGCGGCAAAACTGTGACAATGGTACACTGTGGTAAAGTGGGATGTTATAAATATCTATAGGGGACTTAGTGTACTGACTGAGATCAGCTGTGAAGGTATCTGTATCTAATAAGTGTGGTGTATTACAGATGACCTTACTTGCTACCACATTTACCTCAGTCAGAATTATTCTGGAATATTGTGATGACTACGTTAAATGTCTAGGGTTATGAAAATGATGAAGTGTAAGTCACAACAACAACAAACAGATAAACAATTTAATTTATTCCACAACACTTTACAACACTGTGACACTAACACACTGTTGCGTGCATATTTTGACGCACATATTACAAAAATCGATATGGCTATTTAAGATGGAAAAGATATAGACATTCATTCATTGGTATATGAAAATGCTGTCTATGGTAAAGCTAGATAATTCATGATTGATTCACACTTTTGATTATAGGAGTAATCGTTCTTGATATTGATCCGGCGCATGGATATGACACCCATGTCCGTACTTATTTGTTAGGGCCAGAAAATATATTAATTTGCTTATTATGTTTATGGCCTGAATTCATATGTATTACATGTTATTAGTACAAGTAGAATCAGTCCTATATTGTATATTTTTGATGGGTAGGCAGGACTATATTCTTGTTATGCCGCTCTAGCGGAAGTAGGAGTTGTCTTGACTAGTCGTGATGAGTTCCGAGGTACCGTTTACAATGGCGGTTACGCATTTTCCAGGGCTGGTAGATTCTTCAGTAAAAATGATTTACGAAGTGGTTTTTCTTCTGTAGGAGATTGTGTCTCTACTAGAGCTTGTGTTAGAGACTCTCCTAATGTACGGTACCATGTATGATTCGGACTCCAGGTAATTCCAGACCCTATTTTTGATGATCTCATGTCGGTTAGACCTAGCTGGAATTTTGTGCTTCGCAACGCTAGGGTCACGTTTGTATCGACAAAGATGACGGGCTTCCATACAACAGTTATGTCTACGTGAAGTAACTGGATTACTGTAGAACTGTATGGAGAAACTTTAGGAAATCATTCATATGTATTTCGAATTAACTTTGGCTTATATATATATACCCTCCTGTGAGCGAGTGAGCGACAACTCAGGAAGGCGGCCATGTTACATTCCTGTCATCGTATTTTTGAATCACTGTCCAAAGAACGGGGCATGTATCTTACTATTCGGACAGTGGCAAGGAGATCTCAATTTTGATAGAAACCCCTTCCATGGTTTCATAATATGATATAAATTGTGAACATAAAGCAACTTTAGTTACTTACCGATCCGCCTTCACTGACGCGCTTAGTCAGATAGGGGATGCGGCCATTATGTATCATGACATTGGAAGCTATTGATGTACTACCCATTATTTATGAATGTGTCATGACTTGGGATCTACTATGTATGCCTGCAAATTGATGTGTCAACCTGTACCCGTGATTTACTCGTTATGTCCCAGTGTGTGCGTCTAAATAAACTGTGTAAACAAAGATTCCAGCAGTCTGCATTGGTGCCTTGTAGACACAAGTGAATGAGTGTTTAGATTGGTCAGAACACGAACAGTACACCATTCGCGTTAATCACACTCTACACTTCTACTCCATATATACACCATCCTGCGTCGGTTGAATTGACCAAGTTTAGGGCCTGCTTCCCCTGGAGCCTTAGAGGGAAACTACTGCTTACAGCTGCCTTTGCCTTCCCTAACTCAGGACTAGGGTGAGTTACCCATTTACAGCTGGGTAGACTGGAGCATGCCTGATCTCAACAACTCTGTACACTACAATGGACATATACAGTAGTGGCACCACAAACAACATGTTACAGTGATTGATAGTGGAGCTTTACAGAAGAAAGAGAATACACCACACTTCTTTACAGACTGACACTTTACAGTGTGAGAGAACTCTACAGTGGTGGCACATAAGAAGATCCAACGATGAAATTTGCACTTTAAGTTCAACATTGCTCTTCTATTTCAGCAGGATAAACAATCACTAGTTTAGAATCCTGACTGTACTGTGCCAAATGTCAACAAGTGCTGACCCAGATATTGCTACACTTGTCAGAACAGGTCAAGCTGACATTGATTGTATAGCTGTCCTACTGGTGTTGATGTGGTCAAACAAATGTTCTTGCAACTGTAAAATGTGATTCTCAACACAACAAGACTGCGTAGGCTGGACCCGGGAATCTGGCTCACCACTGTAGAGTTCTCTCACACTGTAAAGTGTCAGTCTGTAAAGAAGTGTGGTGTATTCTCTTTCTTCTGTAAAGCTCCACTATCAATCACTGTAACATGTTGTTTGTGGTTCCACTACTGTATATGTCCATTGTAGTGTACAGAGTTGTTGAGATCAGGCATGCTCCAGTCTACCCAGCTGTAAATGGGTAACTCACCCTAGTCCTGAGTTAGGGAAGGCAAAGGCAGCTGTAGGCAGTAGTTTCCCTCTAAGGCTCCAGGGGAAGCAGGCCATGATCCACCTATTCAGGCTGCAGACATTCCCATTCGACCATTTCAAAAAATGGCGATAGACATCATTGGTCCATTTAAGATAAAGTCTGCTAGAGGACACCAATTTATTTTGACGTGTGTTGATATGTGCACACGTTGGCCGGAGGCTGTTCCTCTAAAGAGCATAACTACTGCTGATGTCGCAGATGCTCTTTGGTTAATATTTTCTCGTCTGGGGTTTCCAGCAGAAATATTATCCGACCATGGTACCCAACTCATATCGGATACCATGTCTCAAGTAATGTCGACTCTTAAGATAGAGAGATCGCTGAGTAGTATTTATCATCCTATGTCCAATGGGATGGTGGAACGTTTGAATAGAACTCTGAAAAACCTACTAGGTAAGATAACAGAAGATCATCCTCAGGATTGGGATAGGGTTTTACCCGCGGCTCTCTTTGCATATAGAGAGGTCGCCAACGAACATACAGGATTTTCTCCCTTTGAACTTGTCTTTGGCGCGAAACCGCGAGGTCCTATGTCCTTACTTCATGATCTTATAACTGCTGATAATATTGTCGATGACACAAAATCCTCTTATGAATATGTCATCGCACTTAGACACAAGATTATTGAAGCATGCAAATTGGCAACTGCTTCTTCTGAATTTGCGAAACAGAAGGCAAGGGATTTTGCCAATAAAAAGAGATGCTTGCGTCAACTTTGTCCAGGTGACAAAGCATTTGTCTTGCTACCTTGTAGGGAAAATAGACTTCTTATTTCTTGGAAAGGTCCGTACGATATAATATCAAAAGTTTCCGATGTTGACTATATCGTCGATATTGACGGGAAGCGTAAAACCTTCCACATCAACATGCTCACGGAATTCCATGAACGTCCGATTATTTACAACCTGTTTTCCAGGCAACGGACGATTTTCCAGTCCAACATGGACAGTACTCATCTCTGTCAGTAATACAGGATGAGGAAACGAGTTTCTCGGATGTAAATTTACCTTTTCCAATGATTCCTCTTCACTCTAATGAATCATGGAAAGATGTTGCAATTTCTCCCGAATTATCTCCAGGAGAGCAGAAACAAGTTTCTACTATGTTAGAACAATTTCAGGATGTCCTTACTGACATTCCTGGTCAAACTGATGTCATTCAACATGACATTATTCTTACTGACCATAGTCCTATAAGAGTCAGACCGTATCCTATCCCGATACATTTTCAAGCACAGGTAGAGAAAGAGTTGGATGAGATGATAGAGTTAAAAATTATTGAACCATCCACATCAGCATATTCTTCGCCGATGGTTATTGTACGAAAAAAAGACAATAACATACGTCTTTGCGTGGATTATCGCAAATTGAACCAAGTGACGAAATTTGATGCTGAACCTATGCCTTTACTAGAAGAGCTACTTACGAGACTATCGAATTCTCATTTCTTTACTAAACTCGATTTGTCTAAGGGATATTGGCAAGTTCCATTATCCGAACACGCCAAACCGTTTACTGCTTTTTCGACGCCTAGGGGTCTATTCCAATGGAATTTCATGCCTTTCGGTCTTATGAACGCCCCTGCAACATTCGTACGCATGATGCGTCGAATCCTATCTCATCGCTCAGATGTCATTGCGTATCTTGATGACATCTGTCTTTTCAGTGATACTTGGAACGATCACTATAATGGTGTGACAGCGCCATCTTGAGGTCTGTCGTTCTCGGCGCTGGCCCCATCTGGGCAGTCATATTGTCTATGTGGTTTAGTGCCTTTTGATCACGTTATCTTCAAGCAGATTTATTACAAGGCCATAATAAGCCTACGAATTAGCTGTGTTTTTGCTCTAAGTTGTGTAAATCTGTGTTTTCATGCATTCTGGAGCAATTATCGCGTGTGTTATCTGTGTGGCGCAGATTAATGCGCGTAAGCGCGCAGTAAATTGAGTGGTTAGGCCAGGGCCTATAAAAGGGGTAGCAAGTGGCGAAACTGGGATTGTTGAGACAGCCGCCCAGTGAGAACAGACGAAGAAGACACACAAGAGCCAAGCTGTAAATGCCTTGAGCACGTGAGTTAATTTAAATTAGCATTAGTTTTCTAGGATTCTGAAATTATATCGATGTGGCTATTTTAATGTTTAATGGAATAAATAGATAGATAGATAGATGTGAAAGTTTAAGAGCGATTATTTCATTCTTCAGAAAGGCAGACATAGTGTGAGGCTATTAAGATTAACGATCGCAAGATAGCAACCTCGTGGTGATAAAAGGCGGTGATAGCGAGTCTGAGCAAACACGCTCCGCGTGTTAAACCTATAATATGTTATGCCGAGCGACACGCGGTGTATTTAGTTCCAGTTTTTGGTTAAAGCCAAGAATATTATTCTTTAATGTAAAAGTAATTAAGTGTATTTCACGATTATTGATTATTCTACTGTTTATCTTTAGTGGTTACTTAGAAGGGAGAATAGTCATTTAGATTTCTGGTGCGTAAGGCAAGTTGAGACAGGTGTTTCTCTGTTTGCTCCCGGTGGAGCATGGAAACACCAATGCGGCTGGTGTCCACCACAAGTCAACAGAAGCATTTTTATGCTGTTACAGTGGTTGTTGCTGTAATAATGTGTTTCATGTGATGAGTTCCCAATCTCGTCAGGGGTCACATATGACACGTTTGTGGCCAGGCGCACCAGTCGTCACTTACGACATGTTCAGAGTGCGGGAACGAGTATTGATGTGGGTCGGTTGAGAGGTAGTAGTTAATTCTCATTATTGAGATTATTTGTTGTACATGTATTGAAGAATATTATTTTATGTCCAGTTGATTATTATTGTTATGTGAACATGGTTTGTGAGAGCACGTGGGCGTACTTGGAGATGTATATTTCTCTTCTCCGCTCCTGTGGGAGCATGGGGCCACCGGTGTGGTTTGCCTCAGCATGAAGCATTCAGATGCTCTTGCAGTAGTGGTTTCGGTAGCAACCTATGTTACCCGGTGCGATTGCCAGCCTCATGCACAACACCATACTAGTCGCATTGGACGACACGCATGAGTGTGTGAGATAGTGGATGATATCAGGTGGGCGCATGTTTTCTTTATGGTAAGTGTTATTATCCATGCTATTAATGTTCACTTAGACATTGTTTTATTTATTGTTTTTCAGACAGTCTATGAACACTGACTGGGTGTTCGTTTGATTGTTCGTTTGATTGTTTGTTGGATTGTTTGTTTGGTGTTCGGTTCTGTTCGGTAGAATTAAATGTTGACCTGCATAAGGCTTTGGGTTGCTTGAATTGTTAAGTCTGCTGCTGAGAGGGTTGCAAGCAACCAATAATTGCAACCCCTGTCAAACGATCCTTTATAAATTTTCTTGGTGCACGGGTCTTGGGTGTGAGGTACCCCTAGCGCCCCTGTCACAAGTGGCGTCGTCGGCAGGATTGACAGACAGCACGCAGTGAAGCAACTCTTCAGCAATCAGAGCAGCAACAGCCGAAACAGTAGAACACCCAGTTCAGTGCAAGGCGAGGGACGGGATCATCCAGTTTGTCAAGATTTCTAGTCAACTCTACTTGCAACAATATGGCGGCACGCAACACACGCGCTGCTAGTAGAACTGATAACGAGGATGTGGCTGAGGTGGATGACCCTGTAGTAGGGCTAAATCGTCAACCAGAACGAGTGCAGTACATCGTGGTACCTACTCACAAGAGGGTGCGGTGCTTTGGGGAGCGCACGGGTCCTACGGCCGAGGAATATGTCAGAGAGGTGAGAGCTGCCTGGAGAGTAGGGATGATGAGTAAAGAGGACCAGGCAGATGTTATTCTTGACAGTGTGACCCCAAGTGTCCGCAGGGAGCTGAGGATTCAGGCTGATGACGATGACCCAGAAGCGATGCTACATTCCATTCTTAGGGTGTATGGGGAGCGTCGGAGCATCCCAGAAGTAATGGCCGCGTTCTACTCTACCCGGCAAGGTGCAAGGGAGTCTCTTTGGGAATTCTCCCATCGCATTCACGAGGTGTTTGAAAGTGTTGTAAGGGCACAAAAGCAGAACAACGTCACTCCTTTGGCGCCATCCTTTCTTCGTGACCAGTTTGCTGCTTGTCTGAGAGATGACCTACTAAGAAAGCTTGCAAAGGAAATGATCATCAAGGAGCCTACAGCATCGTTCACGTCGGTGAGGGACTATGCCCTACGGTTTTTGGAGACTGAGCCCACTTCTGGGGCTGGTGTTGCCAGTGTCGAAGCAGCTTCGGGGGCTGGTGTTGCCAGTGTTGAAGTGGCAAGAACAGAGACTGTGTCAGATACGCATGCATTAAACGCAGAAGTAGAGCGGCTGAGAGCACAGGTGGCTCAATTAGAGGCTAAAATTGATGCGATGTCTCAGGAGCAGGGGAGACGTACCAGGACAGTTCGTTGTTTTAGATGCAGAGAACTAGGCCACGTACAGAATCGATGTCCACAGGCGTTAAACTAGACCCCTCTGCGGCTGGGAGTCAGGTTACAGAAGGGGAGCAGAATGGCTCAAAGATAAAGATGGTTGGTGGTCGACCGGAGTGTGAGGCGCTTATTGCAGGGAAGAAAGTCAAAGGCGGCCAGGGATGTAAGGGTAGCAGGAGGCGACCCAGGGCACCAAGGAAGCCTAGGAAAATAAGATGCTTCAACTGTGGAGACCTTTCGAACCACATGGCAGCCAAGTGTCCCCAGGGCCCGCTTCCTAAGCGATGTTTCCATTGTAGGTCCCCGGACCATTTGATATCGGTTTGCCCATCAAAGAGCGCCCTCTCTAAGCGTACCAACACATCTACATTGCCGTCACAGTGCAAGCCAAGAGATGGCCGTGGCAACTGTCACCATAAGGGCGCCAGGAAAAGTGGTCGGCATTTAGAGGAGGAGACTCATCTAAAACTCGTTGAAGGACACGTTTCCAGGCTACGAGGGGCGCACGTAAGAGCAGAGCCACCGTTGCAGAGTTTTGCAGCAGTCCGGAAAGAGAGATGTGACAAGCTGTCGTGTTCTACTCCACTACAGGTCGGAGAATTGGTGAAGAAGAGAATGCACGACGCTGAGAGATCCGAGATTCGTGATATGTGGTCAGAAGACGAGTACGTTGTAGTTCGTGCTCCCACAATGACAGGGGGTCCATATATCATCCAACGAATGGACAGAGCGAGTCCGAGCATTAGAGTAACCAGCAATGACCTGAGACGAAGTGAAGGAAAAGGTGATCCTCCAGATTTGGAGAATACGACTGAAGCGCCTGATTTAGTGCAGTTGTCGGGACGACAACAAAATCAGGCGGGGAATATGTGACAGCGCCATCTTGAGGTCTGTCGTTCTCGGCGCTGGCCCCATCTGGGCAGTCATGTTGTCTATGTGGTTTAGTGCCTTTTGATCACGTTATCTTCAAGCAGATTTATTACAAGGCCATAATAAGCCTACATATTAGGTGTGTTTTTGCTCTAGTTGTGTAAATCTGTGTTTTCATGCATTCTGGAGCAATAATCGCGTGTGTTATCTGTGTGGCGCAGATTAATGCGCGTAAGCGCGCAGTAAATTGAGTGGTTAGGCCAGGGCCTATAAAAGGGGTAGCAAGTGGCGAAACTGGATTGTTGAGACAGCCGCCCAGTGAGAACAGACGAAGAAGACACACAAGAGCCAAGCTGTAAATGCCTTGAGCACGTGAGTTAATTTAAATTAGCATTAGTTTTCTAGGATTCTGAAATTATATCGATGTGGCTATTTTAATGTTTAATGGAATAAATAGATAGATAGATAGATGTGAAAGTTTAAGAGCGATTATTTCATTCTTCAGAAAGGCAGACATAGTGTGAGGCTATTAAGATTAACGATCGCAAGATAGCAACCTCGTGGTGATAAAAGGCGGTGATAGCGAGTCTGAGCAAACACGCTCCGCGTGTTAAACCTATAATATGTTATGCCGAGCGACACGCGGTGTATTTAGTTCCAGTTTTTGGTTAAAGCCAAGAATATTATTCTTTAATGTAAAAGTAATTAAGTGTATTTCACGATTATTGATTATTCTACTGTTTATCTTTAGTGGTTACTTAGAAGGGAGAATAGTCATTTAGATTTCTGGTGCGTAAGGCAAGTTGAGACAGGTGTTTCTCTGTTTGCTCCCGGTGGAGCATGGAAACACCAATGCGGCTGGTGTCCACCACAAGTCAACAGAAGCATTTTTATGCTGTTACAGTGGTTGTTCCTGTAATAATGTGTTTCATGTGATGAGTTCCCAATCTCGTCAGGGGTCACATATGACACGTTTGTGGCCAGGCGCACCAGTCGTCACTTACGACATGTTCAGAGTGCGGGAACGAGTATTGATGTGGGTCGGTTGAGAGGTAGTAGTTAATTCTCATTATTGAGATTATTTGTTGTACATGTATTGAAGAATATTATTTTATGTCCAGTTGATTATTATTGTTATGTGAACATGGTTTGTGAGAGCACGTGGGCGTACTTGGAGATGTATATTTCTCTTCTCCGCTCCTGAGGGAGCATGGGGCCACCGGTGTGGTTTGCCTCAGCATGAAGCATTCAGATGCTCTTGCAGTAGTGGTTTCGGTAGCAACCTATGTTACCCGGTGCGATTGCCAGCCTCATGCACAACACCATACTAGTCGCATTGGACGACACGCATGAGTGTGTGAGATAGTTGATGATATCAGGTGGGCGCATGTTTTCTTTATGGTAAGTGTTATTATCCATGCTATTAATGTTCACTTAGACATTGTTTTATTTATTGTTTTTCAGACAGTCTATGAACACTGACTGGGTGTTCGTTTGATTGTTCGTTTGATTGTTTGTTGGATTGTTTGTTTGGTGTTCGGTTCTGTTCGGTAGAATTAAATGTTGATCTGCATAAGGCTTTGGGTTGCTTGAATTGTTAAGTCTGCTGCTGAGAGGGTTGCAAGCAACCAATAATTGCAACCCCTGTCAAACGATCCTTTATAAATTTTCTTGGTGCACGGGTCTTGGGTGTGAGGTACCCCTAGCGCCCCTGTCACAATGGGATAAATGAACTATTGTCTATCTTACGCGAGCATAACCTGACAGCGAAACCATCGAAAGCATGTATTGGTTTTAGCGAAATATCTTTCTTAGGACACCGTGTTGGTCATGGGTTCCTAAAAACAGAAGACCATAATACAAGTAAGATACTTAACATTTCTATTCCTAAGACTAAGAAGCAAGTGCGAAGTCTCTTAGGTCTAATACAATTTTATGGACGATTCATTCCGAATCTGTCCTCCATTATGTCACCTCTTTCTTCCTTGCTAAAGAAAGGGTCTCCTAATGTAGTCCATTGGACTCAAGAATGTCAATCCTCTTTGGATAAGGTTAAAACTATGTTTTCTACTTCACCTATCCTAGTATTGCCTTCTAAGGATAAGACATTTATTCTTCGTAGTGACGCTTCATCCACCGGGATTGGAGCAGCACTAATGCAAGAGTACTCTGGAACTCTGCATCCTGTGATGTATATTTCTCGGAAATTAAATGCCGCAGAGAAGAATTACTCGGTCCTAGACCGTGAATTATTGGCTATGGTTTGGTCAATCCTTAAACTGCAAAGATTTCTTCTTGGCGCGCATTTCATCGTGGAAACTGACCAGAAAGCTCTTACGGCTATTCAGAGTAAAAATCTGAAGAGCGCGAGATCAACGCGATACGCGATTGCTCTACAACCATTTCATTTTTCGGTGCGAGCTATCCGTGGGTCAGAAAATGTGATGGCAGATATTTTGTCTAGATGCCCACATGATTCATAACTGTTAAATTATATACCTAACTTTGATACAGTTGTTCCTATGTTGAAATGTGTACACATAGGTAATATCATATATTGATTGTAACACTACTTAGCGGTTCATTGATATTTATTCACCGCTGATCTTTCAATGTTTTTTTTTCGTCTTTGATGATCATGATGTTAAGATATCTTAGATGAAATTTATGTATAAACTAATGTGCAAATTGTGTCATTGCTAATATTGTAGTATGCGTTGGTGACACCTCTCTGGAAATATTTATACTTAGAGAAGTACTTTCTCTAAGGTCATAAAACTTATGCTTATCATCTGCGCATTGTTATTGGTGCGTTGTGAGCCTATTGTATGTTGCTCCTAGATGTATTTCAAAAAAAAATGTATCATTTTTTTTTCCCGAGGGGTGTGGTAATCTGTTGCGTGCATATTTTGACGCACATATTACAAAAATCGATATAGCTATTTAAGATGGAAAAGATATAGACATTCATTCATTGGTGTATGAAAATGCTGTCTATGGTAAAGCTAGATAATTCATGATTGATTCACACTTTTGATTATAGGAGTAATCGTTCTTGATATTGATCCGGCGCATGGATATGACACCCATGTCCGTACTTATTTGTTAGGGCCAGAAAATATATTAATTTGCTTATTATGTTTATGGCCTGAATTCATATGTATTACATATTATTAGTACAAGTAGAATCAGTCCTATATTGTATATTTTTGATGGGTAGGCAGGACTATATTCTTGTTATGCCGCTCTAGCGGAAGTAGGAGTTGTCTTGACTAGTCGTGATGTGTTCCGAGGTACCGTTTACAATGGCGGTTACGCATTTTCCAGGGCTGGTAGATTCTTCAGTAAAAATGATTTACGAAGTGGTTTTTCTTCTGTAGGAGATTGTGTCTCTACTAGAGCTTGTGTTAGAGACTCTCCTAATGTACGGTACCATGTATGATTCGGACTCCAGGTAATTCCAGACCCTATTTTTGATGATCTCATGTCGGTTAGACCTAGCTGGAATTTTGTGCTTCGCAACGCTAGGGTCACGTTTGTATCGACAAAGATGACGGGCTTCCATACAACAGTTATGTCTACGTGAAGTAACTGGATTACTGTAGAACTGTATGGAGAAACTTTAGGAAATCATTCATATGTATTTCGAATTAACTTTGGCTTATATATATACCCTCCTGTGAGCGAGTGAGCGACAACTCAGGAAGGCGGCCATGTTACATTCCTGTCATCGTATTTTTGAATCACTGTCCAAAGAACGGGGCATGTATCTTACTATTCGGACAGTGGCAAGGAGATCTCAATTTTGATAGAAACCCCTTCCATGGTTTCATAATATGATATAAACTGTGAACATAAAGCAACTTTAGTTACTTACCGATCCGCCTTCACTGACGCGCTTAGTCAGATAGGGGATGCGGCCATTATGTATCATGACATTGGAAGCTATTGATGTACTACCCATTATTTATGAATGTGTCATGACTTGGGATCTACTATGTATGCCTGCAAATTGATGTGTCAACCTGTACCCATGATTTACTCGTTATGTCCCAGTGTGGGCGTCTAAATAAACTGTGTAAACAAAGATTCCAGCAGTCTGCATTGGTGCCTTGTAGACACAAGTGAATGAGTGTTTAGATTGGTCAGAACACGAACAGTACACCATTCGCGTTAATCACACTCTACACTTCTACTCCATATATACACCATCCTGCGTCGGTTGAATTGACCAAGTTTAGGGCCTGCTTCCCCTGGAGCCTTAGAGGGAAACTACTGCCTACAGCTGCCTTTGCCTTCCCTAACTCAGGACTAGGGTGAGTTACCCATTTACAGCTGGGTAGACTGGAGCATGCCTGATCTCAACAACTCTGTACACTACAATAGACATATACAGTAGTGGAACCACAAACAACATGTTACAGTGATTGATAGTGGAGCTTTACAGAAGAAAGAGAATACACCACACTTCTTTACAGACTGACACTTTACAGTGTGAGAGAACTCTACACACACATATAACACTCTATAAGACTATCTTAAATGAGTCAAGTGTTTAAGTTTAAAAATATATGTATTAATTCTTTCAATAATGGGTATCCTGATTCAACTACACAGTGAACCAGGAATCACAATCAAATGTAATTACAAGTAGTATGTACACAGTTTATATATATGAACTTTGTATTGACATATTTTATTATTATTATTCTATGTGTGTAATTTGTGAAGTAGTAATACAAGGTAATACTGGTTTTGTTCAAGCTTGGTTGTTGTTTTTCATCATGACTTCAAGTGTTTGATTATCGTGGAAATAGTATTGGGAAAAGTTCACAGTTCCTATCATTTGAACCAAATTATTGTCCCTCTGTGTTTAATAGAATGTCAATTTTTGAGGGGGGGGGGCGCACATAATGTTGAGCTACTCTGGCCACAGAAGCTTATCTTTCGTGATGGCGGCAGGAAAAGACTCCTCTGCTCGATTGCTTCACTGTGTTCTGGAGACACCTCACTGGTCGCTATCTGGACCAAGGAGTATGCTGTCAGCCTCTGGATTCAGCAAAACTCAGACCAGGTGCTGCTTCAATAACTAGGACCACAGTCCCACAATTCATGGAAATAATACACAGATACGTTGACTGGTGATGAATATGGCACAAATTCCGATCTGCCTCTGTCCCAGACTTTTATTTAGAAAAATATGATCTGGATCTCAACGCACTGTTTCTTAGTAAGTTTATTTTAAAATGTGGCACCGAACTGACGCTCTTAATTGACTATATTGGCGGGTCTAACCAATCGGGCCATGTTTACACAGCTTTTCAAAAAAAGTACCCTTGCTACCGTTTCCCCTAACAACAAAGAATTAGTATTTGTAGTCCGACTAATCGTGTTTAGCCTTACATTTACTTCTATCCAATCAAATAGGATTTTACATGGTGGCCCATTTCCCGTAAAATAGTGGTTTCAAAACATGCCACTGTGCGATTATTTTTTGGTGTTGTCTGACACCCTCACTATTTTCTTTTGGCTATAATTTGTTAATTCCTAGACTATTTGTGTAACACTTAACATATTCTTTGTCAGCAGTCCTAAACCCAAATATATAAGTTTAATGGGGCTAAGGGGCTGCGTTCAAAATATGCATTTTCTTCTACCTCCCGTTCACTTCGATACGATGTGGTGTCTGGGTACTGTCAGGCTTTCAGACATAAAACAGTATAATGTCATGTTTCCTAATAAGCGTTTTTCAGGTTTTTAAACCTAACTCTCGTATGGGTAGTGTTTTTTATCACGGTCTATTTGAAAAAAAGTTAGTGCTTCTGGCCTTTCGCGCGGGGAGGGTGGCATTAATTGTATATCGCGAGACGCGTGTTAGTGTTGCATGTGTTCCTGCTTTCAGCCCTCCCTCTCTCTATCCTAAGTTCATCTGTCTTTCCGTTTATGTTAACGTAGTGTATAAAATGAAATTAATGGAAGTATTAATTTAGGTCATTACGCAGTGTGCCTAGCTCAAGGTTTTCTTAGAAATACAGTACACGTTTTATTGTAGAAAGCGTGTAGTGATGCAGTAGGCTTTACTATCAACGTGAAACGTTACAATTTGCAGACGAAGTAGAAAACAAGGGGGATTTTTGTACGCCATTGTGACAGCACTGTACTTTTACCCTTTCTCTTTCCTTTTATTGAATTTATGTGTTAGGCTTTACATTTACCTTTTAATTTATATATGTGGATTTAGAATGTTTCACGACATACACTCAACTCATTGACAACTTATAAATCTACGGCCTGTAACAAATATAATCTAGACACCACACTGTACTAGAATAACAACCTAATAATCCATTAGACCCGGAATATGGCAAGCACTTATAACGAATTGTCCATAACATGAACTTCACAGCTAACTCGCTGGCAAAAGGGAAATATCTGCGTCCGACCCGGACGCTGGCTAGATTCTCACTGACTACTCTCGCGCCTGATTTCCCGGCTTCCGGTAGTCACCTGACTCGCCGGTTTTGCTATACCCGGCTGACTTTTCGTACAAAAGATGCACTGCGAAATAGCGCCGTGACATCCATCCCCCCCCGTCCCTTAAGAAAGAAAACGTAGTTTTCTTCCATCAGAGGAAGCTTTGCCCAACCCCTTTCGGAGTTTGGACGACCATATGCCATTAACAGCATCTCCTCATCTGAACCGAGAGAATGCCATAGTTCTTTCCTACCATTGTCGTTACTGCATTCTCCAACCTACCCCAAAACACAACATGAGAATGAAGTAAGCTATCCAAGGTTCTGGCAGTCGTGACAAAGGACAACGACTGTTCTCCCCTGGTCACCCAAAACACAATGCATAGTACATTCATAGTAACTCTTCTATAGGCACCCATTACAGTAGATAATCTCATAGAATAAACAGTCATTTGTAACAAGGTTTAGATATACATTAAATTTAACTCTATAGCAAATTGCCTTTATGGCACCATGATACATAAATTACAAGCATAACATAGCATATCATAAACATGATCTTTAAAGTTTACAAAACATCTCTAACGTGGTTTCAATCAATTGCTACCCACTATCACATGTAAACACCTCCTCAATTCTCCTCACTACATTATAAAGCTGTACAGAACAACTTATATTTATCAGAATAGTACTGGTAGCATGGGTCACACTCTGCGGTTCGGTTCACGTTAACCAAAACACCTTAACTAAACGCAAACCCAAAACCTATCCCCTGCTATTGCTGGACTTTCAGCAGGTGGTTATGGAGCAACGACGTGTGCTTCCACATGACTGCATCACGCACACCCCACCTATTCGCGAAAGTAACACGTGCAACCTTGGTATTGTCTCGCAATGACAATACCTCAACGAATATAACTGGCGCAACCTCATTAAACAATCATCTGAGTGTGCGCCAACTAGCACTCAGGGGAACATTGCGAACCCATACCGCGCGGTTACTCGCTATCAGGCCCTCAGGTATGCCTTTTCTGTTCCTACTCATGTCCCACGGCCCTGGACTATGGGTATTCATGCGCGCCTGTCGTGACCCCCGTTTCAGATGTACTTTCTTCTCAGGTGGTGATACCTCGCCCACCTGATCATCCGTCTCGGGACTTTGGTGTTGCTAAGCCTATGCTCCAGCCAATCCCGTGGCGTTATGCACTCCCCGTACATTGCCGACGATCAAATCGGCGATTGGGTTCTCTAGGACAAACGCGTTCACTCTACCTGTTATGAACGGGGTGTCCACATTAATGCATGCCTGGGGGTAAGACTCGACTTTGCCCCCAAACGTGGTACACTTTACAGTTTTGCCTGTGAGGCAGGATTCGTCGATGCACGAACGACTACCCCGACTGTAGTGCATCCAGTGTCTCTCAACACCGAGACTGGTTTCTTCTCCACCACACCTTTGTGGAGAGCCACCTTGCCAGTCTCATGGACCGTCGACAGACATAGTACCGCATGCCCACAGTGTAGCACTACATTCTCGTTCGCGTGGAACAGAGGACGACACCCCATACAGTCCTCGCTGTTGACTGTGTCCAACACAAACGCAGAGTTCGTGCACTCGATTGGGGTGGAACACCTGTCTACATTATGTCCCTTACCATTACACCTGGAACATCGGAGTTCCCTTTTTGCTTCCTCGCGTGGACTATTGCTGGTGCTGTTAGCTGGTGAAGACCGCACATCGGAGTCAGAAGATCGACGCTCTGAGGATCCACTCCTCCGCTTGACCTGTTTCTCTTTATAGTGCCTATCTTCCTTTCGAGACTCCTCGAAGCGCACTTGCTTACGCATTTGGCGCTCTTCTCCAACACTATCGCTAACAGAGTGATGGTTGTTCCACCTCGGCTGGATGTGACATATTATGATAATAGCTTTCATATATCTATTTCATCATCTACATTTTTCTTTCACCTACGCACGTTTGTTAACATAAAAACCCTCCTACACTCAGAGATCTGTCTCTTTTTCTAATTTAGCAGGCATATTTTATTGCTGTTCGCTATTTCCTTTGATAAAGGTTTACCAGCAGACCTAATTAGCTAACGCTGAGCCGGTTACGTGTAATTTTTAACGCCAGCGATTGAAAAACGTTGTAATAGGATCAGACGTAACAGAGGAAGGTGGCGATAGGTTTAAACGTATTTTTCGTTAGACAGTGATCAGGGGAATTAATTTGAGTAGATAATTTTGAACCAAGGGCAGACATTTCTATTACCTTCCTCTGAATCGTTCGTTTGAAAGGTAATTAAACACGGCGAATCGCCAGATCAAAAGACGGGCTTCGCTCGATTTCGCTCGATGGCCAGGGTCTGTGAGCGGTAAATGGCGTGAATATTTCGTCTGATTCGCAGATCGACCGAGGAAAAGACGAAATCTAAACGAAGGTGTTAAAAGTAATAAGTCTGAGCGAAGTTCTGGAAATTTAATATATATTCTCCAGCTTTTAAAATCCATTATTCAGTACTTCACAGATTCAGAAGACATCTAGCTTCGATTTCTAGAATCACTTGTATTAGTAGAGTTTCTTAGTTTTTCGTTGGAGATAGTCTTAGAAGTTTTGTGTGGAGGTAATTATATTTTCTAGTAGTTTGAGTGATTTACTAGATAGGTCCGTCATTTATATTTCTCTAGGATTTACTGTGGTACATTGGCTGGCAGAATAAATAATAATTTCTAGCTAAACTCTTCCAGCTATAACATAAATTTAATTAATTGCTAGTAACCAGTCAGAGAATATTTTAACCAACTAGTAAATGCACTGTTCATCATGAGTATTGGCGAAATATGTATTTATTTCTAATTCATGATGATTAATCTTTTTTTTAAGTGACTAGAATTTATTTCACGGAAGTTTTAAACGATAAGACAAGCTCTAAGCTTGTAGTTATAATTTAAGTTAAATAACCGAAGAGGATAAACTATGTACTGGAAAATCTCAAGCTATTGACACTGTGAGCGCTGTTAAATTTTTTACCTGGACAAATTAGAGGTGCCATAAACAGTAATCCTAAATAAAAATAACAAAGCGAACGCTCCCCGGAGAAGTGAAGTTAACCTGTCTTTGAGGAGCTGGGGTTCTCTTTGCCAAAAATAACACTGGATTTGCTCTGTGTGTGTGAGTGTCCTAAAGATTGTTCCAGAAGATACAACACAAGTATTAGGTAAGAAAGAATGCTCGTGGCCACGGTTGTCTGAGTAGAGCGGAAGGATGACTGAATAATTCTCATATATATCTTGTAGAATCCATGTACTCACTTTGTGTATTTCTTTAATGCAAGTTTTTGCTAAGGCTGTCCCTTTCAGAATAGATTAACCTATAAACTCAGTTCTTTACTGTAGAGGGAAATCCTAGACCATAGCGTATAAATCTTTGACTCTTTGGGGGTTAATAACTTTCTTCTAACGGGATCTTGTCTCAACAGAGGGAGGGAGGATTACACCTATGAGTCTATTTTCTTGATTAATTCATTAACCTATGTTTATTTGTATTTGATTGATATTCAAAATATTGCTGTTGTGAAGTTTCTTTATGGTAAATAAAATTTACATAAACTTATTTACAGTTGTTGGTCAGCTCGTCCCAAAATATCCCTATTCCATTGATGTAGTTTTCACGTCTGTGCGTCTAACTGTCGTCACTTATGTGTATGTGAGTGGTTGATATATATATTAATATATATTTTGGTAGACTGTCTGACTAACCAAGTTCTGTTGTAGAGATAGGCTGAATGAGAGATGCTTCTCGAGTTCAGGGACAGACTCTTCCTATTTTCCACCAATTCACTCGTGAAAAAAATCTATTTCTTATATTATCTCTCACTGAGTCACCACCTGTTCTAGTCTATTCAGAAGGGACCAATCGATGTCTTAATTCCCCTATCAAAATCTACGACACTGGAACCTCTGACGCGTTCTAAAATGATCGTAGTTGCTACTGATAGGGCCGAGGTGACCTATTGCGTTTCTGTTCTTCGTAGCTATCTGCACCGTCTGACTGATTTTTCCACGGTTGGCGCTAGATTTTGCCGACGCCTGCAACGAAGGCGTCTGACAGACCAGAACGATGGATGGGTTTGCCCGGATGGGCAAGGACATAATGGTGGCCCAATTGTGCCATGGACTCAATGTCCTTAGGTTGTCGTTCCTGAAAAAAGCTACCAACTCAGTAGAGCAGAACGACAAAACTTTGTCCCGTAGCATTAGATCAACCACGCCATTAAAATCCTTAGTAATTCCCTCCAACTCGATCCATCTATTCAACAGAAGCTTGATCTTCGAGATGAAATCCTCGAAGTCTTGGTCTGCACTTGGCATAGTGTTTCTAAACCGCGTCCGGTACCCGTCAGACGGAACTTCCGAAGCAACCGTTCCTTCACCTTGTCGTAATCAGCCCTTTCTTCCAGCGGGAGGCTATAGAAAGTCTCCATCGCAGGCCCCACTAGCACCGTGTATAACAGAGATGGCCACTGATCTCTGTCAGCCTTCCAGGCTTCGCTCTCAGCCTCGAACCTCTCAAGAAAAAAAATCTAAACTGTCGATTTTGTCATTAAAATTTGGCAGACGCAGCCTAAAGGGACGATGAGACTCCCTCGGAGTCGAGTTCTGACCACTCGCACCCACTTCTAATCTCTTCAATTGTATTTCCTTATCAATCTTTTTCTCTTCCAGAGCTATTCTCATTCTCTCCTTTTCTAATTCTAACTCTAACTCTCTCTGTTTCAAATCGTTAGCTTCTTTCATCTTTTTTTCTTGTAATTCGAACTCTCTTCTTTTTAGCTCTAACTCTTCAGCGCAAGCATCTCTTTACCGCTTCTGTTTCTCAATCTTTTCCTTCTCTTCCTGCTTCTGTTTCTCAATCTTTTCCTTCTCTTCCTGCTTCTGTTTCTTCTCCAAAGCTTTTTGATTTTCCTCTGAATGGTATTTGACTTCAGCAAAATCCATCAATTCTTTCTGGGTGTACCCACATTCTTTGCCTATCCGAATGAAACCCTCTAGGTCCATGATGTACACTCAGAATACTCACTATTTTCTTTTGCTATAGATTCTTACTATGCAACTACTCAATCGTATGTACGAGGGGCATTCAGAAAGTAATGCACCACATCGTTTTTCTCAGGAGCTGTTTATTCAAAAAGCATGAAATTTATACACAATATACATTGATATGTCATGTAAACATCGGTATTATTCAACATAATTCCCATCAACTTGTACGGCTTTATGCCAGCGCGAAACAAGTGCATGTATTCCTAGCCCGTACCAGATTTTGTCTTGATCATATAGCCATTTCTTCGCTGCATGAATCACTCCTTCATCATCTTCAAACATTGTCCCACGGAGTGCATCTTTAAGTGGACCAAATAGATGAAAATCAGAGGGTGCCAAATCGGGACTATAGGGTGGATGGGGTAGTACAGTCCAACCTAATTTGGTGATTGCTTCCCGTGTTGCCAGACTTGTGTGAGGGCGCGCATTGTCATGAAGGAGAAGCAGGTCTGCTGGATTCTTGTGCGGCCGATCTCTGCGAAAACGTTGATTGAGTTTTTTCAATGTCTTAATGTAAGCTTGCGAATTGATTGTCTCTCCTCTTGGCATAACGTCCACAAGAATCACACCTTCAATGTCCCAAAAGACAGTGATCATGGCCTTTCCAGCTGAAGGAATTGTCTTGAATTTCTTTGTTCTTGGTGTTTGCGGATGATGCCACTCCATTGACTGTCTTTTTGTCTCAGGTTCAAAATGATGTGCCCAGGTTTCGTCACCTGTAACGATCTTAGCCAAAAAGTTCTCTCCATCAGCATTGAAACGCTCCAACAATTCAGAAGAAATTGCTTTCCTATGCAATCGGTGGTCATTTGTGAGACTTCGAGGAACCCATCTTGCGCAAACCTTAGAAAATCTGAGAGTTTTTATAACGGCATTTGTTCTACCAATGCTGACTGACAGCTGTAAGGCCAATTGTTGAGTAGTGATTCGCCTATCAGTAAGAATAATGCCCTCAGCGCATTTCAACATTTCTGCGTTGGTGGCTGTGGCAGGACGTCCACAGCGCGGCCGATCAAGCAGCTCCGTATCTTCACTTCCTGATTCTTTGATTCTCTGAACCCAGCGACTGACTGTACTCCTGTCGACTGCAAAACTTCCATACACATCACATAGACGCTTGTGAATGTTCACAACAGTTTCCTTCTCTGCAACGAGAAATTCTATCACAATTCGCTGCTTATAACGCAAATTGCTAACATGCTCCATTTCAATGGTTTAGGGCAGCCGTATTATTTGGCTGGTTGCAGTGCAATTTGGTGCACACAATTGGCACATGCCATATTTAAAGTGTGCAAAATTTCATGCTTCTATCTTCATTATTAGCTGAGAAAAACGATGTGGTGCATTACTTTCTGAACGCCCCTCGTACTATAAACACCTCACTTATATCAACAGATAACTCTCTGCTTTCAAAGTATGCAGTAATGACATATAAATAGCAATAACACTTCTCAAAGTACAAACCTATGCATGTAAATATAATCCACTTCACCATTCAATTAACCTCTTGGCTACTGTCTCCTTATTCTCTAGGTTTTGGTCCTTCCGACCACTTAGTCTCTGTGATACAACTGAATGGCCCTTACTATAGTCGAAGATTGTATTTCCCTGGCTGATAATATCTCTTGGTGCTATACCACCTCACACTGTAAGGTTGTGGCACCACCACAAAATTGAAAAATAAGTCAGCTTCTATACTACAGTATCTCACTAGCACCCACTCTAGTGCTGCACACTGACAGTATTTCAATTCTTTATATTCTACCTAATACTAAAAGTTCGCAACTGGCAAAAATGAACACTCCACAGATGAAAAGACACACCAAACACTACGATAAATACCAGTCACGAGGAATAAGACGACAGACAAGATCAGAGCAGGGATAGACTGATATATACAATTCGTGACTGACAACGGACGAAAACACGGAATACCCGTTAACGTATTTACAAGATAGCCAGAAGGAGCGAGAGATCACACCACTTAAACACAACAATAGAATTACTGAATGTACAAGACAACGTAAATACAAACTCCACCAGCACGCCTAACGAATACTGAGCTTGGAATGTTAAGTAGGGCAGTCGCAGGAAAACCTTCTGCCTGACTCCACCACTAAACAATAAACAGCCACACCCTAGAATCAATCAGTCTAATCCAATCTTTTCCCACAAGTAAGAAAAGGAAGAATTAAACTCGCCACTCGTCCACCCTTGAACACACGAATATAATAATAAACACAGCAGACTAAACAACAATTACACTTAACAATGAAGTGTTGAGAGCTATCTCCTTCACTAGCCACCAGCTAAATAACACCAATCAAAATAAACTAAATAACATATAAGCAATAATATCACTATAACATATCCAAGATTTACTGTGTATATAATACCAATGACCCCAAGCGATAGGAAATAGAGGGACAGATACCACCAAACTACCTACCCCATATAAAGACACAGATTGAGTTTCTATAAAGAAAGCTAGGACAAAGAACAAAACCCAAGGAAAGAAAAACAACAACAAACCAATAAGCAAACCTCAAGAAACAGGTGTAGAAACAGAACAAAACTTATTGCTTTATGCTAACCTGACACGACCCCGACAGAACTGTCCCACTACTCTAGAAGACCAGACTGTATGATAAGTTGTATCAGGTGGATAGACAGAAAAGAAAATATTGAAGGAAGAAAAACAGAATTTAGAGGGAAAAAACCATAAATGCAACAAATCATACACAGATATACAAACAATAACTTAACTGACGATCCAGCGATGTTCTTCCGCGTAGCTCCTCAAACACAGAAGATGATAGATGAAACAGCACGAACTGGACTTCACAGACTTGAAGACATCAAAACGAAAATAATGTTCCACACGGTGTTATCTCAGCACTGTCCACATTAAGAATAACGACCGTAAATCCAATAATGTCCAGATAACACGACTTCTTCCCAAGTCTATGTGCACGATAATAATAATAATGTCTTTTGGCCCGGTGATGCGTGTAATATCCAAGAATAGTTCACTTCACTACGACACTTCAGGAACCCAGCAGTCTTCAGCACAGTGTATTCCAGGACCACTCAGATCCACAGACTTTGGTAACCGGCCTCCCTTCAAGCGTTACTAGGACCACGAAAGAGCATGGGTAGGCTCCTATTGGAAAGGCACATCGGTAAGTTATGATCACGACTGAACTTGATAGGTAGGTAGAGCAGTACGAGCGATGACGCTACTACAGATTGGCTACGTACCCAACAATGGTTGAGTTGATCTAGACCATGATCCAGATAAGAGGAGTTACACACATCCTGAGATACCACCGCCACTATTGATACTCCCAATATCCACCAATCTTGAAGATCTATATTCCTCTGCCGACAGTCAGGCACTCGAGTCCAAATATTACCAACCAATATTGACGAACTATTCCCTCCTGACGACACCGCAGTCAGTCACTCGGGCCTACTAACTTCCGCTGCTCCGACTGGATCACCACCTTCCTAGCACTAAGCTACAAAATGTGCCTTGTAATATATCAAACTGTGATGCCAGCCGCCAGCTGCAACCTTACTCGTATCACTTTTTACCCTGCTTCCATCAATACTTAACACCCTAGCACAAAATTAACTTTCAAAACAGCGTCGAACATAATAAATGACAAATATTCTCTGTACTGACAACACCAACCTTTCACTGTGCCCTATTTCCAATCTAGGTCAAATGCCGCTAGCGGGTCACAACCTGACCAGAACAGTTCACTGCCTACTGACTAACCAAACAAACACACTGCCGTGAACACTGTAAAACCCGAAGGCGTGAACACACTACTGCTATAACTTCTCATATGTGTGCATAATAACTTCTAGTCTTTATAATGAAAATATAGGCCGTACGGCCTTTAAAGAATCGGACAAGAGCTCCCCAATTGTCAAGAACACTTACCGTGGATAACACTCCACTGTGTTGCACCACTGCAGTGTGGATTTATAATAACAATAATAAGCTCGCTCCTCTAGGAGTATGACCACACAACAATGGCTGACATAAGTAATCAACACCTTTAACAGGAATTTCCCTTTATTACTAAACGCAACACCCTCAGGCCTCACATGGCCAACAAACGCATAAAATACAATATGATAATGACATGCCAGTGTAACTTGCCTTAACAGCTTAATCTATCAGCATCATACACCACAGTACGACTTAACTGAACAAACACTGCAATGACTATCGCTCACCATGAGCGGCAAAACTGTGACAATGGTACACTCAACTCATTGACAACTTATAAATCTACGGCATGTAACAAATACAATCTAGACACTACACTGTACTAGAATAACAACTTAATAATCCATCAGACCCGGAATATGGCAAGCACTTATAACGAATTGTCCATAACATGAACTTTACAGCTAACTCGCTGGCAAAAGGGAAATAGCTGCGTCCGACCCGGACGCTGGCTAGATTCTCACTGACTACTCTCGCGCCTGATTTCCCAGCTTTCAGTAGTCACCTGACTCGCCGGTTTTGCTATACCCGGCGTTGCCCGGCTGACGTTTCGTACAAAAGATGCACTGCGAAATAGCGCCGTGACACCCTCTTTCCATTACACCATCCCATCTACCTCAGAACGTTACCCTCTCTGAGCATTAATATTAATTTCAGTGAGCGGAAAAAATCCATTGCATTTATATTGAACATGCTTCCATTTACATTTGCAATTGTTGAAAAGGTTAGTATACTCAGTATGTACATCAGTTCTATCATAATCCACTGCCTGCTCCATTTGGAATTTGTGACTACCTCTGCTTTTGGTTCTCTGTGAGAAACCCGCATAAAGCAATCATCGGCTTTTGCAGTTTATGAAATCATCATTATGTATGCTGAGGTTGCCAGCCTCGTATGACTTTGACATCCGTTAGCAATTTTCACATGTTAATAATACAAAATATAGATTATAAAATGTACAACTTACCCCATAATCTCTTTTGGGAATACCGACTTCTGGCTCAGAGAAATAGTTAAAGCAACTTGTTTAAGATGCCTCTTACAACCCCCCCCCCCCCCCTTCCCCCTCACATAATTCACTAAAAATATTACACACACCACTCTCATACACATTCTCACAACCACATGCAGGAGAGAACTGTATACGGAAATAAACTTGGAAAAAATGTCCATAGCAGTAAGTCTTATACTTCGCATGGAAACATGCATAAAAGAATGGAAACATGCATACAAGAATACAAAATGCATGGATGAACAAAGAAGTAGGGGAAATATACAGAGACGAGAAAGACATGCACTAGGGAAATAGGCGTGAAGAGAAGGAAAATCCGTTTTGTAGTCAGTACAGCACATATTCACATACAAGAATTGTACTCACAAATAAAAAAAACTTGCATCAGTAGATTGTTTACAAATCAGAAAAAGGTAAAAATCACCGTAAGCAAGAAGAAAATAGTACGAAGGAAGTCAGATCATATTACAGTGATTCAAAAGTACAATGTTCAAAGAAATTATCTTTTACAATCATAAATGGTAATTATAATTTCTCGTTTTTTTTTTGTTCCTTATGGAGCATGGAGGTACAACTGCAGCTGGTCCCCTTACAGCAACCTACACTGAAGAATTCATTGTCTTCCTGCAGCAGTGGTTTCCACATCTGTCTGTTATACATGATAAGGGTGCCAGCACCATGTAAAATCCGCACTTTAGTCGCATCTTACAACATGCGTGATCGGCAGTAGTCATATTCTTTCTTTGTCTCCCTATAGACCCCCGGGACCTACACGGGACAAACTAATGATGGACAAACCCATTGTTTTAGTGTCGGCTATCATAGCTATTAATGAGAATAAATGCAGGTAATGATAACAGGGTTGAACTTGAAGAAACACCAATACAAGATGTAGAATCGTACACATATCTTGGCAGCAATATAGACAAAGTTGGACAGACAGTGATATCAAAATAAGAATACAAAAAGCAAGAAGAGCTTTCATTGCATTGGGAAATATATGGAGATCAAGAGAAATCGGATCCAACACGAAAATAAGAATCTTCAACTCAAATGTAAAGTCAGTCCTATTGTATGGCTCTGAGACATGGAGAACAACAAAGACAACTACCAAAAAGCTATAGACTTTCATAAATGGGTGCTTGCGTAGAATAGAGGGATTGAAATGGTATGACAAGGTTACCAACGTGGAACTGATGACAAGAACTAGACAAGTGCCAGTGGAACAAGAGATGAGAAGAAGGCGATGGATAGGACACACACTGAGGAAACCTGTTGATAGCATTACAAGGCAGTCCTTGTTCTGGAACCCCCAGGGCAAGAGAGGCAAAGGTAGACCAAGAAGCACATGGAGAAGAGAGCTGGAAACAGAGGTGAAAAGGATGAGGAGAACGTGGAAAGAACTTGAGATGATGGCACGTAACAAGAGGACTTGGCATGTGTTTGTTGAAGGCCTATGCTCCTTTGGGAGTGGAGGGTTGTGAATGAATATAGCTATGTCATCTTCTTTATTTCACATTTCACTCCCACATAGCTATGTCATCTTCTTTATTTCACCTTTCAACTCCCACATAGCTATGTCATCTTCTTTATTTCACCTTTCACTCCCACATAGCTATGTCATCTTTATTTCACCTTTCAACTCCCAAAAGGAGCAGATTTCAACAAAGTTGTGCCAAGTCTTCCTGTCACGTGCCATCAGCTCAAGGTCTTTCCATGCCTTCTCCGTTCCTTTCTTTTCTGTGTCAAGTTCTCTTCTCCATGTGTTCATTGGTCGTCCTCTACCTCTTACCCTGGGGATTCCAGAACGAGGATAGTCTGGTCATGCTATCAACAGATTTTCTCAATATGTTACCTATCCATCTCCAGCGTCTTCTTCTCATCTCTTGTTCCACTGGCGCTTGTCTAGTTCCTGTCATTAGGTCCACATTAATGATATCAGTGGCATCATTGACAATAATACTGATGGATGCAGCAGCAATAATTGTCACAACTCTCTTTAATATTCAAAACCCGGATGAATTATATTACAGGTGAAGATTCATTATAAAGATATGTACCGCGTGTCACCAATACACTTCGTAACTGTTTTATCCGTGTCCTTGATACAGCACTCTTTCGTCTACTTAATGGAAAGGCCTCAGTGACCTGGTTCTTTGTCTGCAGGAAGAAGTTATAATCGTTTAGAGAAAGGAATATACGTATATTCTAACATGGACGATCGTAAAATGAAACCATCATCATCATCATCCCCCTACAGCTCACTAAGGACCATATAACTTCAACAAATTTATGCCAAGTCTTCCTGTCCAGTGCCATCAGCTTAAGAACTTTCCATGCTTTCTTCATTCCCTTCATGTCTTTCTGCAGTTTTCTTCTATGCGTCTTCTTTGGTCTTTCACAATGCTCCAGCATATCTGTGGCCAATGTTCAAATACAATGAAAGACGCAGTCAACGCTTTATCAAATTGCACATATCCAAGCCTAGGCTTGACTTATTCAAGAAAAGCTTAGCTACTCTGCTGCTCATCTTTGGAATTGTCTTCCACATTACCTAAGAAACAACCTCAGTCCCTATTCATACAATCGTAAACATTTCGAATACGTTATGAGTTCTGATTACGTGACCTCCTAAGCGGATTATCATATCGTATAATGTCAACTGTAGGTTCTAATGACGATGTTTGTACTTTTCAACATATTTTATGTCATGCTTTTTAAGTAGTTAATGTTAATATGAGTGTGCTATTTTATTTTACTTTACAACGTTGAATTCCTTGAATTTGATATGTAAAATGCAGGTGAGAATAAATGAATTCAGTATGAAAGGTGAGAGAAAGGAAGGGCAGAATGTCAGACGGGCCTGCGTGCCCAGTTCTCAACCCTTTGAAAATAAAGTTCGTTCGTTCGTTACCTCTCTTACCCTGGAGATTCCAGAACAAAGACTGCCTGATTATGCTATCGACAGGTTTCGTCAGTGTGTGACTTAGTCATCTCCAGCGTCTTCTTCTCATCTCTTGTCTGCTCTGACAATGTTGCTGGAAACAAACTACTTAATGAAACCATCTATCGGATCTGAGTGCCCAACAGTTTTGGCTTCTGCTCCACTTACGTTGTCTCACCTCCAATAACTTCCCTCTCTATTCTATGATACGCACCACTAGCCACACACTGAACCGGCAGCTGCATGAGTTCGTTTCCACTACTAAACATCATAAACTATCCCGTCTCCTCCCTACCTACCCCTAATGCTTACCCTCCATCCTCCACTCCATCCCGGACTCAGGTAGTCTTCATCCCCTCAGATCTGCTCTCTGAGGGAGAGCGCTCTGTTCTCAGTAAGGGCCTCAAATGTGTTCCTCTTCGTCCGACCCTAGACCAATATAATCTCGTCCAGGATGTTCATCGGTTTCACCGCCGCATGAGGCTGAAGTTCCATTTTAGAGACTGAGGACAGCACCGCCGCAGTCTCAGGCTGAATCCGACATCTTCGCACGTTGTTTCTCACCTAACGAAACCTCCCTTTTACACCCAAAACTTGGGCTTTCTCACACTCCTTGGGACCTGTAAATCAAGAACACCATCCATGACATTCAGCAGCTCCGCCCTCGTAGATTGCATTATTCCAATGTCACTTCTGCAGAGTCTCGTGCTCTCTCCCTTCTTCGCGTAGAGATGACATTGTCATCAAACCGGCTGACAAGGGAGGGGCCATTGTTGTCTGGCAGAAGGACTTATACCTACGTGAAAGTAAAAACCAGCTGACCATTGACTCTTTTTTTTCAAGCCTAGGACCAACAATGCCACTGTCTCTAACAATCACATTGTACACAGCACTATTAAACAGCTCATCACCAGTAAGGCTCTCCCCCCCCCTCTCCCCCCCCCCCCACCCCCGCATCTCATCTTAGGATTCATGAAAGTTCTTTGGGCAAGCCTGTATTCTACATGCTCCCCAAAATTCATAAGATCGACAACCCTGGCAGACCTATTGTCTCGGCCTGTTCCTGTCCTACTGAACACATCTCTGACTTCCTTGATAGCATTTTCCAGCCTATTGTTGATAATCTTCCCTCCTTTGTTAAAGACACTAATCATGTGCTTATAACCTTCTCCTCTATCCGACTATCAGCAGACCGCTCCTACTATCTTTTCTTGTTAGACGTCTGTTCTATGTATACCTCCATTCCCCACTCTGATCGTCTCCGAGCTCTTCGGTTTTTTTCTTGACCAGCGCACTTGTCCTTCTATATCCACTGACACTCTTCTTCGTCTTGCTGAACTGGTCCTTCTACTAAATTCCTTTGAATTCAATGGTCAGTTTTTCGACCAAATTAGTGGTGTTGCTATGGGAACGAAGATGGGTCCTAGCTGTGCCTCCCTGTTCATTGGCCATTTGGAGCATCAGATATGGCAACAATACTCCAGTCCTTTCCCCGGGATTTACCATAGATATATCGACGATGGCATAGGTCTCACAGATATGTCCGAGGCTGATTTATCCCGCTTTGTTCACAGCGCTATTTCGCAGTGCATCTTTTGTACGAAAATCAGACTGGGAACACTGAAGTTGGCAACCCTGATGTAACTAAACCGGTCAGTCATGTGACGATCCGGAAGGCGGTAAAAAGGAGGCGCGAAAGAGTCAGTGATCGTCTAGTCAGGTCCGGGAGTGGACGTACTGAGTTTTCCCTGCCCAGCGTTATGGCTGAGAAGAGTGTGCCATGAGATTCATTTCCTGAGTTTTGCCTTCCTGCGGAGTATTGGGATTGTAGTGCATAATTCTAGTTTGGAATTTTAACTAGTGGCATTTTTCTACATACCGCAGAGTATACGTCGTCCAATTTTGGAGGTTGTTTCATTGTATAGATTAGGGCCGCTGTGTGAGCGGGAATCAGTTCATTGCTAATACTAGGCCGCCATATTGTGTATGCGGTTATTAGTTAAATCTATGGAGGCAAATTTGCTCTGGCATGTATTTATGTATCCATATATATAATTCATATATTTGTAGCCGTGTGTGGCGATATTGTGTGCATTCGATCATTAAAGGGAAATTCCTGTTGAAGGTGTTATTTCTTATTGTCAGCATTATATGTGGTGGTCGTACCTTTAGAAGGACGAGCCTTGTTTATCATTAGTGGTGGTGTGTTTGCAAATCCACAGCATATTGTGCTTTGACACGCTTCATCGACTTCGTCAACCACTTCCACCCACCATCAAGTTCACCTCCCTCATCTCCACAGTGTCTGTCAACTTTCTTGACATTACTATTACTATCACGCCCTCCGGCCTCAATACCTCAGTATACTACAAGCCGACAGATGCCCACAGCTACCTTCTGTATACCTCTTCTCATCCTCGGGCTTGTCGTGATTCCCTTCCATATTCTGAACTTCTCCGCCTCCACCGTTTGTGCCAAGACGACGATGACTTCCACTTCCGCGCCAATGAGATGTTGGATTTCTTCCGTAGCAGACTTTATCCGGAACATGGTCTCACCTCCACCCTCAAACGTGTTCTCCCCATCTCTCGTCAGGTGGCCCTCAAACCCCACTACAAATCCACGTCGGAGAGAGTCAAATTAATCTTGACCTATCACCATCACAGTACTGCAGTCAAACACATCCTTTTCCGCCACTTACCCATCCTCCAGGCAGATTCTGTGACCCTAGAAGTATTCGGTGAGGCACTTTTGGTGGCATATAGACGTGACAAGAACCTGAAGGATCTTCTTGTTCACAGCCGTCTCCCAAAGGAGAATGCCACTCACTTTGGCACACTACCCTGTGGTCGGACACGATGCACGAAGTGCAAGTATATCATCTAAACCCAAAAGGTGTCTTTTCCTAAGGCCACGTTCACCATCATCAGTATCTTCACGTGTGAGTCGTGCAATGTTATTTATACAATCATATGTAAACGTTGAAGCAAAACCTATATTGGTCAAACAGGCAAACGAATTGGGGACAGATTCAGCCAGCACCTTAATGACATCTCTCAGCATAAGACCACACCAGTTGCCATACACTTTAATGGTCCTGACCACCATGGTCCCATCGACATCCAGGTCACGGCGATCAGATCATGCTCCTCTGACACTGCTGGCCGAGAACAGCTTGAGAACCGTCTTATCCATCGCATGGGGTTTCTAAAACCAGCTGGTCTTCACACCCTATACACCTTTTTCTGAGGTCACCCTTTCCAGTCTTGTTGCATTTTGACCCTTTCCACTCTTATTCATTTTTCTAATTCTCCGTCGGCCTCTAATAATATACGATTATATAAAAATGTTCAATATGTCTTGATTTTTTATTTAATATTTATTTATCTCCAACTCATTCTGTCCTCTTCTATCTCCAGTCCTCATTAATATTACGTTTGGGTACTTTATTGTTCAGTTTCGTAATTTAGTTTCTTAGTATGTACTGTTTACATCCGGAAATAGCAGTCATTTCCTTTTCCGGGAACGCACGTCTGTTCGGCGGCAAGCGTGTTAGGACTCAGATGCCTTAAGGGAAGTACCCAGGTTCTATTTTTGAATTTATTTAGATTCTTATGTCTCCTATCTAGCCTTCACTTTCGTTCCTTTCCTTGACGAAGGCCTTGTGGCGCAACGTTGGCTATTTTCTTTGTATTTTGTCATCGTAAGACGAATCAACTTTTTTTCGATTTTTTTATTTCTTTCCCATCCATTGGAAACAAACTACAACGTTGATCATTTGGAAAAATTTGTTGAAACGTTCAGCACAAAGGGAAATAATTTTATAATAATTTATCATTTTAAAGGGAAATTAGCAGCTTATTATAAAGCAAAGAATTATATGTAATTTTATAATCTAACATTTTCTTATTGTTATAATGCGACGTTTAATAAATAAGCGAATTAATGGCAAATAATGAAAATGAGTTGCAGGAAATATATGATACAGTTTTGACACAAAGTGAACATACGTTCCTTAACCTTAATAGGAACAAAGACAGAAGTTATGGTCGTCTTGAAGTTAACGACTTCTCCAGAATACACTATCATGGTAAATTAGTTACTGAAATCGGACAACTACGGTCTACTAATAAAACCAATTGGGAACGAAGCCACTGCAGTTATATGTGGACCACCCTTAATTTATGCTCTATCAAGTTTCTCTTTGCTGTTAAATTTCCATTCACATCATTGAGGTCTGCCACTTAATGTTCACTTAAAGTGTTTGCTGACTGAAACTATGTTTTGTGGAACAGATTTTCCTTTTTTTAAATTTTACGAAGAAAAATATCCCGTTCAACTTTCGATGGGTTATATTTAGTGCCTCTAATTTCGGATAATATTTTCTGTTGCCAATAACTGATCATGGTATTATTTCTTCTGTCCACTTATTGTAAACCGAGTCAATTAAAGTGTCAAATTGTGAAAAACATAAATGAATAAATAAATAAAACATTTGGACATGCGCCATAATATAACCGACGGATGCTGTGTCTAGGTTGAACAGGGTGCGCCTCGACAAAAACGAGACAAATTTTTATTTAAAAAAAATCAAAGTAAATGGATCAGTTTTAAAACATATTCAATTAACTGAGCATGTTAATAACATCGGATAATAGATGTATGTCAGAAGTGAGGAGCAGATTTATAAGGAAGAGTATTTCATGCAACAAATCTTTGTTACTGGAAGTAAGAAAGAGAGCCCTCAAGTGTTATATGGAACTAATCCTGGCATACGCTAGTAAGTCATTGGCAATTAGCAAACAAGTAAGAAAATCATTATATGCCACAGAGATTTGGTTTTGCGGAAGAATGTTAATACATGTAATAATATTTAGTCATAAGTTCACTTTTAAAGAAAATAAAGGTACTACCACCCACTCACCCAGGTCCAGGTCCATTTCTTCCCAAGCGTTCGGTTTGTAACGAGTTGCACGTAGTGGTTGACATTTCATGAACTTTCTTACGATCAGGTCCAGGTACTGTCGTGCATCTCGCTTGCATTAGGCGCGCACGATGTTTGGATTTATGACACACATTACACGTAGCATAATCTTGGATCCTTTAACTGTTTCAAGTTGTTCATCGCTATTCATCAAAACAAGTTTAATTATGTTTTCTGTATTTTATCTGAATTTTTTTGTGGTATTGCGTACTTTTAATTGTGTGTCATTACTATGCCGAGGGATGGCTCATGTATGTTCACACCTTCTACCTCATCAAAGGTAACATTCGAATGTCCATGGATATCAGCGCGACCATAGTGCCTCACGTCTTGGCAAACTGGGCACACTTCAAGACCATCACAAACACAGGTAACGGGGACAATTTATGTTTTAGTTATCCCACAAAGACAAGTAACGGGGACAATTTATGTTTTAGTTATCACACAAAGATAGGTAACGGGGACAATTTATGTTTTTAGTTATCCCACAAAGACAAGTAACGGGACAATTTATGTTTTTAACTATCCCACAAACACAGGTAACGGGACAATTTATGTTTTAGTTATCCCACAAAAATAGGTAACGGGACAATTTATGTTTTAGTTATCACACAAAAATAGGTAACGGGGACAATTTATGTTTTAGTTATCCCACAAAGACAAGTAACGGGGACAATTTATGTTTTAATTATCCCACAAACACAGGTAACGGGACAATTTATGTTTTAGTTATCACACAAAAATAGGTAACGGGGACAATTTATGTTTTAGTTATCACAACAAAAATAGGTAACGGGACAATTTTATGTTTGTTATCAAACAAAGACAAGTAACGGGGACAATTTATGTTTTAGTTATGCCACTTTTCACATTTAAAAACAGTTTAAAAATTCAACGTAATATTAATTAAAATGGATTTCATGAGTTTTATGTAAGTAACTAGTAAGTAACCCGTCAAAATTGACGAGGTTTTAATTATAATGTGCTCTTTCTATTACATAACCAAAATTCGGTACTTTTTCTACTTTGGTCATTTCATACATTTTTTACATTACAGGTCACTGTGACGATACGTTTCTGCGTGTATTTTTTCCACCCTTTTTCCTCTCACTCATCGTCCTATTATTTGGCATATTTTAGGCACCGATATTCTTGCCTAGTCACTTCCAGACTTGTTTAAGTTTCACCATGTGAATGTTAGTATTACATGGCTAATTAGACAGGTCATCGGATAATACTTCTATCACTTAAGTCGTCTAGCCACCTGGTCATTGTTGACACAAGGTGGTTTCGCCCGATCGACGGAGAGAGAGCCAGATTGTCTGTCTAAGAAATCCGTCTGGGAGATGTACGCAAACACAGGTGATAATATGTAATCGCTTCCGATGGCCCATCTCTGTATCAATAATACAGATAACTCGTCTTGTGAGATTATGTTGGGAAAGGTATAAGCCAGGAAATAAGTTCACCGATAGGTTTGTGAGTGTGCGCAAATGCAATCTGAAGTATTACTGCTATATTTGAAAGAGAACACGAGTTTAAATTTTAAAATTGATATTTTAAAACACGCGGGGGATAGTAATGATTTAACACCCCGACCCACATAGTTCTAAAAAGACAGGATTGGTCTAAATCGAGAGCCTGAAATAAACTTTAGTTCTCATTGGCAAGTGTGTCTAAAATACCATACGGGACTTGGACTGAGAAATGGAAATATAATCTAGCAAAGTCTGAGACACAAATGAGACTGCATTTTCAACAAACGTCAAGTAACAACTCCCAGCAGCCAGAGAGAAGGATTGGACAAAGAATTCCAAAATTTAAAAGGGACAGATCGAAGTATTTGGGCGTCTTTATAACTTAAAAGAAAACCCGCAATTTTAAATACAAAGACTTACGGAATCAAATACCCAAGTCATAAAAGGGATTATGAAACTACCCCAGACCGAGTGTTCGAAGCATCAAATCAAAGTTGCTGTGTCCATTCTACTGTGCCAAGAGATTTTATATACCATTTGGGTTCGTGATTTGAAGCTACAAGACGGTTTTTAGTACAAGACCAGTCTGAAGTAAGAATCTTCGCCACTATCTTGTGATTCAAGAAGCTGGGGTCGACACCAACTACCTACAGTGGACACGTTGTGAAGACGTCCACCTTGACATTAGGAGTGAAGTTCATCTAGATGCCTCTAGAGAAAAGTCCTCATCACAAAAGACCTGACAACGACCCAATGCAGTACTCAGCCAGTTATGTTTTTTGTAACAGGCGCAAGCAATGGACAATAACTAACAGTCCCCAATTATCTCAGTGAAGACAATTTTAAAATCCCTCTAAATCACTTTCATCCATATTTATTTAAATTTGTTTAAGACTAATTAATTATTAAATTTGTTATAAGTTATTTTACAAATCCATAGTTGATTCAGTTCTTATAGATAAGAGAGCGCATTGTGATCTAAAATCTTTAATATATATATATATATAAAATATAGTTAAGCTTTAGCGTGAGTTTTTATTGGCTCTAGGATCAGTATAGTACTGACAATTACAGAAATAGAATTTCTGCAGAAAATGGTGAAGTCCCAGTGTCTGAGAGAACTACTGGTATCACAAATTAGTTACGGCTGTGAATGAGCTGATCTCGAAAAATTAGTAAAGTAGAGACAGTCATAAAAATGCCACCCCGCTGAATAACTAACTGTGATATTAAAACACAAGGAAACAGATTCCACTTAACAATTATAAAATTGACAAGTCTTTCAAATAAAAATTCCTTATTTATTAAGTGTATACACTATCTACTCTTGTGCTGAAGGGTGGATGTTGGAAGATAGAATACAATGGATTTGTAAGTTTACATATGATTGATATAAATATATACTTGTATATATATATATATATATACATATATATCTATATATATATATATATATATATATATATATATATATATAATATAAATAAATATATATATACAACTCTTCCAGTTATAGGAATAAAATTAAACATATCAGCTGTGCTGTTAATCAATTACAGAAACTTTATCAGCTGTGCTGTTAATCTTGTCTCTCACTACGCTAAATCACTTTTTCTTCCCTGACAGTTAATTTCTCACAATGCCGACGGAAATGGTACTAATGTTTACTCATCTCTTGAAACAGTTCTGTCCTTAATTTCTTGCACACAACACCCACTGATGCTCGTTTCGTTTAGCCCACCCAAGACTGAGGGGGACTAAGGATGTAGCTCCGGTGCAATCATGTGCTCCTGCGAAGTTCCAGGCAGCTGGATTGACTCGCACATACGACCTCAGGTTGGAGGACACGAATAGTACCTGAAACAAGGAAAAATAGGGGCTAATTTCTGTCATCAAGCCCACCTATTTTAGTGTATATGAGATGAGCGTGTCTCAGGTGTCTGCATGTAGGATGAATGACAACAGGCTCAGTATGATTTAGCAATAGCGAGACAAGACAGGTGTCTACTTGCAAAACATTCTTTCTGATAATTCAATAATACATGAATACATCCAATAATTTGTACACCGTATAATACAACCGTTTCCTTCCACCTATAATATACCAGGCCATCTGTCGTGAAATATTCTAATCCACATATATAAATTAAAAAAGTAAATGTAAAGCCTAACAAATAACTTCAATAAAAGGAAAGAAGAATGGTAAAGAACAGTGCTGTCACAATGACTGTACTCGAAATCCCCCTTGTTTTCTACTTCGTCTGCAAATTGTAACGTTTCACGTTGATAGTAAAAGCCTACTGCATCATTACACGCTTGCTTCAAAAAACGTGTACTGCCTTTCTAAGAAAAACCTTGAGATACGCAAGCTGATTAATGACCTAAATTAATACTAGCATTAATTACACTACGTTACCATAAACGAACGGACAGATAGACTTAGGATAGAAAGAAGGGAGGGCTGATCGGAGGAACACATGCAACACTAAACACGCGTCGCGCGATACACAATTGCTGCCATCACGCGTGTAAGGCCACATGCACTAGCTTTTTTCAAATCGACAGTGATAAAAAACACTACCCATACCAGAGTTAGGTTTTAAAATCCTGAAAAACGCTTATTAGGAAATATGACATTATACTGGTTTACGTTTGAAAACATTACAGTACCCAGACACCACATCGTATTCGAAGTAAACAGGAGGTAGAAGAAAATGCATATTTTGAACGCAGCCACTTAGCTCCTTTAAATTTGTATATTTGGGTTCCTTAGGACTTGCTGACAAAGAATATGTTAAACGTTACGCAAATAGTCTAGGAATTACCAAATATAGCCAAAAGAAATAGTGAGGGATGTCAGACAACACCTAAATCAGAATCGCTCAGTGGCAGATTTTCACCCCACCATTGTACGGGAAATGGGTCTCCATGTTAAATCCGATTTGATTGGAGCGCAAGAAATGTAAGGCTAAACACGATTAGTCGGGCTATAAATACTACTTTCCGTTGTCAGAGGAAAACGGAGTAGATACTTTTTTGAAAAGCTGTGTAAACATGGCATGAATGGTTAGACCTGCCAATATAGTCAATTAGAGGCGTCAGGTCATACACCACTGGATAAAGTTGATATTTAGTTGGATATAATATATGTTGATAAAGTACACCAGAACACTCCTAGGCGGGAAGACAGGCGTCTATCATCATCAGTTGACAAGATCCCTATGGTGTTGCCTGTCCCACTGTAGTGTATGGAATGTCAACTTGACCTACGCAGTGTTGTGTAGACATGGATGGAGTGTATAATGTGCGAATGATGATAAGGGTTCGTGTTGTTGACAAATGTTCTCTTCTCACACTCATGTATGACCGGAAGTCATCGACACCAACGACTGTGTACCTTTTCTAAAGTTTAATTGGACGTACACACTCGACAGCACAGATAGTGACAAATCACAGGTTGCCATAATACATCATAGTACAGTGGACAAATGGTCTTGCAATGTTACATGGGCACTCATGTAGAATAATGGTATAATGGACTGTCAATAGCCAAGCACTCAGTATCGCCCATACATATATCATCTGACGTCACTGACTGAGCACGTCAGCTTGTAAACAATATTTCAGATGACTTCTAAACCTAATCTCGTTTAGCAACGATTCTTCAACATAATGTTCAGCACATATTTTTCCATATAATAATATTGAACCGCTAACAATGGGTTCTCATGTGTAGCAGTGATCTCTGGACTGATCAAGCGATAATACGGGCATCCCTTTTCTCTTCTTGAAAGTCCTACATGTTTTGGTTCCAAGATGGCTCCTCTCGTGAACTGTCACTCACGTTTGAATACAGATAATGAATCTGTTCTAAAGTTAGTCATTCATAAACATTTCATTGCTCTGTAGATTTGATCATGAACAATTGACTGCATTCTACAGAATATAGTGCTGCTAGGAATCGAAGTCGTTTTCATCGAGTCAAATATATTCTCTTAAACATTCAAATCGTAATTATCGACAATGGTGGCTTCGATCGAGAGTTCATAAGAGTATCTTTGATTACCTTGGTAGAGGGAATATGAAACTGCCATTCCTTGGCAATATGAATAAACACTGGGGTAAAGCATACACGATAGGTCTAGACGACTATCACTTTCCCCAAAACCACTGAGATCACTTTTTCAAGGCATCAAGCCGACATAGCAAAACACACACAGTCCCTATCAGGACGAAGCCAAATCACACCCACTCAAGCGACACATCCGCCGAATAGCCTTTGACCTCTCTAGAGACAACAGAACATATAGTTCGACTTAGATATGTAAAGATATACAGATATAAGACAGACTCGTCCTACTCAGACAAACAATACACATAAATTCAGGCCATAGATATTCTGAAGCAAGAACAATCTATTATTACCCAAACAACGAATAAATCGCAGTAAAATGGATTGATCCGCGGAGTTCAAGGGAAGTAACTCAATAATGACTGTCCCTTAAGCACTAAAAAATTACCTATGTATAATATTGTAAGATATCAAAGACTGCACGTAACAGTCTTACCACACCTCCCGGGAAAAAAAAAATGGAACATTTTTTTTTTTTTGAAATACATCTAGGAGCAACGGACAATAGGCTCACAACGCATGAATAATGCGCAGATGAAAATATCAGGAATACCTATAACGCCTAATATGAGGCTAAGTCGACTTATGGAGCGACTGGTGAGAATGTGTCTCATAAACTGAGAGAAATTATTTCTCTACAAGTATATTTTTCCAGGAAGGTGTCATCAAAGTATAATACAATTCTGGCAATTACACAATGCCTAAAAAATTCATATCATCATTACGTATTAGATATCTTAAATTTATGATTTATGAAGTAAAAATCATCAAAGCACAGCGGTGAATAAACATACATGAACCGCTATGTAGTGATACAATCATTATATTATTAAATTACAAATGTGTATCTATCATGATATAGAAAAGGAACTACTATAGAACTAGACATATCAAGAAGTCTAAGCCCTAATAGTTATGTGGAATCATGTGGGCATCTTGACAGAATGTCTGCCATCACATTATCTGATCCACGAATAGCTCGCACAGAGAAATGAAAAGGTTGAAGAGCAATTGCATATCGAGTAGACCTCGAGCTCTTCAAATTCTTACTCTGTATAGCAGTAAGAGCTTTTTGGTCGGTTTCTACTATGAAATGTGCGCCTAGAAGGAATCTCTGTAGTTTGAGGATCGACCAAACCATAGCTAATAGCTCACGGTCTAAAACCGACTAATTCCTTTCTGCCGCATTAAGTTTTCTGGAAATATACATTACAGGATGCAGAGTTCCAGAGTACTCTTGCATTAGTGCCGCTCCAATCCCAGTGGATGAAGCGTCACTACGAAGAACGAATGTCTTATCTTTAGTGGGTAGCACTAAAATAGGTGGTGTTGAAAACAGTGTTTTAATCTTATCCAGAGAGCATTGGCATTCCTGAGACCAGTGGACCACATTAGGCGAACCTTTCTTTAGAAGTGTTGAGAGAGGTGCCATGATAGAGGATAGATTCTGAATGAATCTGCCATAAAATTGAATAAGACCTAACAGACTTCTCACCTGTTTTTTAGTCTTAGGGATTGAGATGTTAAGTATCTTACTAGTATTATGGTCCTCTGTCTTTAGGAAACCATGACCAACTCGGTGGCCTAGGAAAGAAATTTCGCTAAAACCAATATAGGCTTTAGAGGGTTTCGCTGTCAGGTTGTGCTCACGCAAAGTAGACAGCAATTCATCTAACCCTGAATAGTGATCTTCCCAAGTATCGCTGAAAAGACAGATGTCGTCTAGATATGCAATGACATCTGACCGATAAGATAGGATTCGGCGCATCATGCGTACGAACGTAGCTGGTGCGTTCATAAGACCGAAAGGCATAAAATTCCATTGGAACAAACCTCTAGGTGTTGAAAAAGCCGTGAGAGGTTTGGCGCGTTCAGATAAAGGAACTTGCCAATATCCTTTAGACAAATCAAGTTTAGTGAAAAAATGAGATTTGGAGAGTCGAGTAAGTAGCTCTTCCAGTAAAGGCATAGGTTCGGCATCGAACTTCGTTACTTGATTCAATTTTCGATAGTCAACGCAAAGACGTATGTTATTGTCTTTTTTACGCACAATAACCATCGGCGAAGAATATGCAGAGGTGGATGGTTCGATTATTTTCAAATCTATCATCTCATCCAACTCTTTCTCGACCTGTGCTTGAAAATGTATAGGTATAGGATAAGGTCTAACCCTAATAGGAGTATGGTCAGTTAGAACAATGTCATGTTGAATGACATTCGTTTGTCCAGGGATGTCAGTGAGTACATCCTGAAATGTTTGCAACATAGTTGAAACTTGTCGCTGTTCTCCTAGAGACAAATCAGGAGAGACAGTAACGTTCTTCCATGATTCACTGGAATGAAGTGGGATCATTGGAAGAGGAAGATTTACATCTGAAAAACTTGTTTCCTCATCCTGTATCACGGACAGTGATGAGTAATGACCATGTTGTACTGGAGAATTGTCCGTTGCTTGGAAAATGGGTTGCAAATAATCCGGACGTTCATGGAATTCAGTAAGCATATTGATGTGGAAGGTTTTATGCTTCCCATCAATATCGACAATATAGTCGACATCGGAAATTTTCGATATTATATCGTACGGACCTTTCCAAGAAATAAGTAATCTGTTTTCCCTACAAGGTAGTAATACAAATGCTTTGTCACCAGGACAAAGTTGTCGTAAGCATCTCTTCTTATTGGCAAATTGCCTTGCCTTCTGTTTCGCAAATTCAGAAGAAGAAGTTGCTAATTTGCATGCTTCGATAATCTTTTGTCTCAACGCGATGACATATTCGTAGGATGACTTTGTGTCATCGTCAATATTGTCAGATGTTATGAGATCGTGAAGCAACGACATAGGGCCACGCGGACGCGCGCCAAAGACGAGTTCAAAGGGAGAAAATCCCGTATGTTCATTGGGTACCTCTCTGTAAGCGAAGAGGGCCGCAGGTAAAACTCTGTCCCAGTCTTGAGGATGATCCTCAGTTATCTTCCCCAGTAAGTTTTTAAGTGTTCTATTAAGGCGTTCGACCATACCATTAGACATTGGATGGTAGATACTACTTAAAGATCTATCTATCTGCAGAGTAGACATTACTTGAGACATGGTATCTGATATTAGTTGGGTGCCATGGTCTGACAATATCTCTCCGGGGAACCCCAGACGAGAAAATATAAGCCAAAGAGCATCTGCAATATCAGCAGTAGTAATGCTCTTCAGAGGAATAGCCTCTGGCCAACGTGTGCACATATCAACACACGTCAAGATAAACTGATGTCCTCTGGCAGACTTGATCTTAAATGGACCAATAATGTCTATGGCCATTTTTTGAAACGGCCGAATAGGAATGTCCGCCGCCTGAATGGGTGCAGCATGCCGTGGACCTTTGGATTTAACTTCCTGACATACTTTACAAGATCGACAATAAATCCGTATGTCCTTGTTTACCAATGGCCAAAAGAAAGCCGCAAGGACTCTTGACTTAGTACGGGAAAAACCCATGTGTCCAGCACACTGAGAGTCGTGAGCGTGCTGCAAAATTTTAACTCTCAAATTCTTGGGAACCAGGATTTGAGAATGACTTGACGTAATGGAGTCTTGAACCATACGTACAAGTACGCCATTCTTCTTTGTAATCCACGATTTACGACTTGTGTCTTTATTCGGATCACCTTTAGTTGCAAGAATGAAGAATTTCTTCAGAGTGGGATCATCTTCTTGCTGTTTTATAAACGAGTCACGAGAAATTACCAAGGGATTATCTTGGTTATGCACTTCATTATCTTCAGTAGATGAAGTTTGAGGCATATTAAGAGCCTGAGCTCTAGTGACTACAGCGTTAGCAATCTGCATGTTTTGCCTTTCCCACGTGGAAATTTGTTGCGGAGTGCATTCCTTGACTCCATGAATGCGACCGATGATGAGGTCAGCGATCGGATTCGGAAGAAGACATGCGTGTACATCTCCTGTAAAGAAAGGAGTAGCAATCCTAATGATAGCAGTAGAGTATTTCTCTAATGTGCCGCCAAATGTTACACATTTGACTACTTGTCCAGTGGCACGGGAAGGATCTACGAGTGACTGCCTAACACCAATTGTGGTGCATCCAGAATCAAATAGCACAGAGACTGGATTGTTATTCACTAAACCCTTATGTAAGACAAGAGAACCTCTTCCATCATGCGCGACTGATGCTGGAAGAGCAGGAAGAGGATGGCCACAGCTTAAAGTAGACACTGTGGTTGGCTCAAATAACGTTTTGCATTGGGGGCACTGAGATGCTCTCCCAAAATCAAAAGCGGCACATGCCATATTACTAGCATCATTATTATCTTTACTCTGTTTATAGGCTTCATGGGACTCTTGTTGTGCAGAGTTTGCCTGAAAATGTGGTTTATGTCTTTTGTTTTGAGATCTACCTCGGTTATTATCACCTCTGTAGTTATTGTTACCTCTATTGTAACCCCTATTTGGGTTTGAGTCATAGTTCCCTTGGTTACCATTATCATATTCATTATAATGAGTATCTCTGTAATTATGATCTTGTTGACTCCAAGACGGATAACCCTGATAGTTTCTATAATTACTTCCTCTACGGAAATTCCTATAATTATGACCACCCCTGTGTCGAGAGCTATCAGGTCGTCTCCAGTTCTTTGAAGAAGAACCCTGAAATGATTGGTTACCTTGGTTTTGATAACTATTATGGTTACCTTTTTTATCAAATCTGTTTTGAGGTCCCTGAAATCTGTGTGAATAATTGGGATTGTATGGTGTTGCTGAAGCAACTGGCATACTCTCCTTAATCTTAGTGTTGCCAAAAGTCACGTCGGGGTGTGCAGTGACATATTGGGAACAATATTCTTCCATTTCTTTTAGAGATTTGGGTTTACGCTCATGTATAAATTCAAGGAAAGGTTTGTTCACACATGACATAATCTTATCTCTGAGCAACAAATCCATAAGTCCTTCATACGTTTTTTCTGTTTTGGAAAGCTCAATCCAACGATCAACTGTGAGACGTGCCTTTGCAGTGAATTCTGAGAATTCTACCCCCGTCTCAGGTACCATCGTCTTAAATAAAAGGCGATAGCCTTCCTCACTTAGCTGATATTTTTTTATCAAAGCCGCCCTAATGACATCATAATTATCCTTATCTGCTTCTCCTACAAGGCATAATCTAGTCAAAGATTCACCTTTCAAGTTTTCTGATAATTGATTAGCGTATTGTGATTTATCCACATTATGTGTACGACAAGAACGTTCAAATCTATCCAGCCAGAATGTAATATCGTCACTGGACTGATTGAACGGTGGAACCTTAACCTTGTAAGTAGAAGGTTTACCATTACCACTAGATGCCTGATTAACATTACTCATACTTGTCAATCTCAATTTCTCCAACTCAAATTCATGTTCTCTTATTGCTTTTTTCTCTTCAGCATCTAATCTTTTTTGTTCAGCCTCCCTGTCTAATCTTTTTTGTTCAGCCGCAGCTTCTCTTTCCAATTTTTTTTGTTCAGCTTCACTGTCTAATCTTTTTTGTTCAGCCGCAGCTTCTCTTTCCAATTTTTTTTGTTCAGCTTCACTGTCTAATCTTTTTTGTTCAGCTTCACTGTCTAATCTTTTTTGTTCAGCCGCAGCTTCTCTTTCCAATTTTTTTTGTTCAGCTTCAAATCTCCTTTCCTCTACCTGCATCTGCAATTTCTTTTGTTCAGCAGCAGCCTCAGCTTCTTTTTCTAATCTTTTCTCTTCCGCCATAGCTTTTCTTTCTTCTGCAGCTAATCTTTTCTCTTCTGCAGCTAATGCTTTGTCATATTGAGCAACTGCCCATTGTTCTAATTGTTGACCAGTCTTATCAAGAGCTTTCCCTTGTGTAATGAAATAATCTAAAGTAGACATGATGCCTAACAATAATACTAATCACCTGAATCAATAATAATACCCCAAGTTCTCAATGACCTGATTAATCAGTATACTATCCCAATATCTGTGGGTCACAAGCCTTTAATAAGGTCTTGTATAATAGTAATAATAATCAGGTACTGGTCTATACCATAATCCAAGTGCAGTGCACAGGCAATTGTGTCTTATGAAATATACCCATATAAAACATATGTCAACCAACAGAATACATAAAGTACAAATAGGACTGACAATACAAGAACGTTTGCAGAAATCAAAATAAATCAAATAGGGAAATCAATGAAATAATCACTGAATCTGCAAAGAATAACAACACAAATGACGTCACAATATATGAATATAAATTATGAATAGAACTGAAAGATAGAAAAGGTTAGACCAACAAATTACAAACAAATCAAAACAAAACTAAAGAACAAAGAAATATTACAAAAATAACAATAATTACAGACTTCACAGCTAACACAAAAGCAACAGTTGTCGCAGCAAATTTTCAATCAAGAAAATTGCACCTATAGAAAACGCCCACAACGGACCCTCTATGACGTGGGATACTCTGTTGTGAGGACGCCGCCCAACCTTAAACACAACCCGCTGACATAGAAACTAACATACTATACAAACAAATAACATGTAAACATAAATATATATAAATTATGTGTATGATAGTATGTGTTGCAAAATAGGCTCAGTCTTACAGTAATGGCAAAGTTATTTTTCATGAAAACAAACAAACTGCCACTTTATTCAATTAAACATTCTGGCCTTAAATATTAAAGTTCATATATGGCAAACAAGAAGATCCATCGATGAAACCAGGACTTCTTAGTTCACAAATACTGTCTTTCTGTTAACACTGACAAGAATTGATCCAACTGTTCTGTGAAACTCTATAATGTCTAATGTAAAAAATGTCAACAACGCTGACCTACATACTGCATTCACTTGACAGGTCACGTGACGAAGCGTTGACAAAGAGCAAACCAATACTGCAAGTGTGTCGTATCAGCCACAGGAAACGGTCTGGTATCGGTAATCTGTTGACTTCTGAATTTCTGCGAGGTCAAACCCAGAAAGCTGGTCCACCAGTTGATAAAGTTGATATTTAGTTGGATATAATATATGTTGATAAAGTACACCAGAACACTCCTAGGCGGGAAGACAGGCGTCTATCATCATCAGTTGACAAGATCCCTATGGTGTTGCCTGCCCCACTGTAGTGTATGGAATGTCAACTTGACCTACGCAGTGTTGTGTAGACATGGATGGAGTGTATAATGTGCGAATGATGATAAGGGTTCGTGTTGTTGACAAATGTTCTCTTCTCACACTCATGTATGACCGGAAGTCATCGACACCAACGACTGTGTACCTTTTCTAAAGTTTAATTGGACGTACACACTCGACAGCACAGATAGTGACAAATCACAGGTTGCCATAATACATCATAGTACAGTGGACAAATGGTCTTGCAATGTTACATGGGCACTCATGTAGAATAATGGTATAATGGACTGTCAATAGCCAAGCACTCAGTATCGCCCATACATATATCATCTGACGTCACTGACTGAGCACGTCAGCTTGTAAACAATATTTCAGATGACTTCTAAACCTAATCTCGTTTAGCAACGATTCTTCAACATAATGTTCAGCACATATTTTTCCATATAATAATATTGAACCGCTAACAATGGGTTCTCATGTGTAGCAGTGATCTCTGGACTGATCAAGCGATAATACGGGCATCCCTTTTCTCTTCTTGAAAGTCCTACATGTTTTGGTTCCAAGATGGCTCCACTCGTGAACTGTCACTCACGTTTGAATACAGATAATGAATCTGTTCTAAAGTTAGTCATTCATACAACATTTCGTTGCTCTGTAGATTTGGTCATGAACAATAGACTGCATTCTACAGAATATAGTGCTGCTAGGAATCGAAGTCGTTTTTCATCGAGTCAAATATATTCTCTTAAACATTCAAATCGTAATTATCGACAATGGTGGCTTCGATCGAGAGTTCATAAGAGTATCTTTGATTACCTTGGTAGAGGGAATATGAAACTGCCATTCCTTGGCAAGATGAATAAACACTGGGGTAAAGCATACACGATAGGTCTAGACGACTATCACTTTCCCCAAAACCACTGAGATCACTTTTTCAAGGCATCAAGCCGACATAGCAAAACACACACATTCCCTATCAGGACGAAGCCAAATCACACCACTCAAGCGACACATCCGCCGAATAGCCTTTGACCTCTCTAGAGACAACAGAACATATAGTTCGACTTAGATATGTAAAGATATACAGATATAAGACAGACTTGTCCTACTCAGACAAACAATACACATAAATTCAGGCCATAGATATTCTGAAGCAAGAACAATCTATTATTACCCAAACAACGAATAAATCGCAGTAAAATGTATTTATCCGCGGAGTTCAAGGGAAGTAACTCAATAATGACTTTCCCTTAAGCACTAAAAAATTACCTATGTATAATATTGTAAGATATCAAAGACTGCACGTAACAAACAAA